>CM033694.1:40303986-40903986 GCA_019514585.1 Dendrobium officinale
TTCTCTCTGTCTACTGTAAAAGCGCATTTACTATAGCAGCAGCGCTTTGACCGCGGTTTCATTGTAGACAGAGAGAAAACCGGATGATTCTCTCTGTCCGGTGTCCGCACCTAATAATTTACCCCTTGGATGACCAAGGAGTAAACTAGTATTTATTGATAATGCATGAGCAATTTTTATTCAAATTTTTTAGATTTTTTTGGCTTCAGAGTTCATAGGAAAGGCAAATAAAAAATCAAGTTTTTTTTTTAATTATTTAGATTATTTTTTTATCGATGACTTAGGGCCCATTTGGTTGCTTGAAATTAGAGAAGATGTTTTGAAAAAATATGAAATTTGCTAAATTTCATCATTTAGTTGATGTAGCAGGAAATCAATATTTGGTTTAAACTCTATAACCTCCTTTAAAGCTCTTTCAAATGTTATGATCTCATTTACACATTCGAAATAGGTGAAACTAAGTTAAATTAAATCCTCATTTTCTATCAATAAGCAACCAATTCAAACTTCATTTGGAACAATTTTTTTACTGTTTCCTAAAGCATTAAAAAGCTCAAACAAAGCATAAGTCCATCCTTCAATTTACTCATACAAAATAAGTTATTACTTTTGTTATTGTGTTGATGATTCCATGAGATTTGCAATTATTGCTGTCAAAAACTATGTTTATAATACAACTAGACAAGTTGTAATATGGCCTTCCTTTTGTTCTTAGTATATGGATTTAATCAAAAAGAAAATGATCAAGTACTTGTATTTATATTCATATAGTGAGATTCTGGTGTCTTAATATAATTATAAAGTCCTTATGCATGGCTCCATTATGTAGTTTTCACATGTCAAATGTGACAGCTTGCTGATTACCTTATTTTCTGTTTATATCTTTGTTCTGCAAAATTGTTTTTCCTTCTAACTTCTTCTGGCTTATAATAAGAGATCCAAGCAGTTCTTAAATTCATCTTTCATTAGGCTTGTTCTTGCACGTTGTTTTATTGTACATAAACGTGTTTTCTGTGCTGCTATAGGGCTATCCCATGTTTTTTTTTTAAATCTTATTTACTTCTTACTTTTATGGTAATAATCAGAAATGATATTGTAAATATTTTTGTCTGCAGGTTTGCTGCAACTGAGCTGGAAACAGACATTATTGTTAATGTGGGTGATGTGAAGTTTTACCTACACAAGGCATTGTTGTTCTTTGTTTGAAAACTTTATTCATTTGGTGTTCTTTGTAGTGACTGAACTCCATTAAATAGTGGTGTCAAAATGGGCCAACGGATCGGATTTGAGTCTTACCTGAAATTTACCTGATCCGAATCTAGTCAATCCAAATCTGACATGTTTAATAAACGGGTCAAAAAGGTGAACCCGAACTCGACCTGCTACTTTGCTAGCAATAAATCCCGACCTGCTAATCCATTTTAATTAAATATATATATATTAATTATTAAGCATATATCTTAGGTTAATTGATAAAAAAATAAGAAGATTATATCAATAAATAAAATAATTTAAGAAAAAATATTAAATGTGTCGAAATCAGGTTGGCGGATCAACTCAAATCCTACCCTTTTAGTAAACGGGTTGGAATGAACGACCTAAACCTGACCTGTTTATCAAACGGCTCAACTTGAACCCAAATTTTTTTTGGTCTAGTCTGAGTCGGGTCATTTATTGACACCCCTATCATTAATGGTTCCTTCTGCCTCCATATGATGTTAATTGGAAGGCATCATTCCTATATAATGCTTTTAAGTTAGATGTTTATGATACACTACCAATTTCAGGATCTCTCATCTTTTTTCATTGTTTTTTTTTTTTTTTTTCTGATTTTATCTCTAGGAGCTGTCCTTTTAAAATTTTAAAAGACTGTTGAAACATTCTTCTCAGATGATTCTGAGAACATTTTCCCACAGATTATGTGAAAAGGCTTCTTACTTGAATGTGTTTTCTTTATGTAGGTCAAATACAATGGTGCACATTTAAGAAAAAAAAGCTACAAATTTTTCTTACAATTTCTAATTTGTATGATTCGCTGATCTCTAGTGTTTATAAACAAATGTCACCTATTGAGATGTTCTCTTTGCTCTAGACATTTTTGATAAATCAAGTTTGTACTGAACAGCTTTAGCCCCTTGTGTCATATATTTACATTTTTCTTGCCCATCATTCCTAAAAATGGGGATATATAGCACTTTATGCCACTAAATGAATGCACGCAGCTGAAATATGTCATGACATATTTGAATTAAACTAGAATTACCATCATTTGCATTCCTATAGAATGAAAGGATTGATTAAGGGGTCCCTATATTACTGTGGTAAGGCTAATCATAATGATGTATGTAGCAGTCCTTTTTTTTTTCCTTCAGAAATTAGATGAAGTTTTATTCTACACAATTATTTACTTAGCAAATGGTAACTAATTTGCATTTTTTTCAAAATTTATTGACCACCTATATGCAGCTTCCACTCTTGTCCAAGAGCCTTAGATTGCAGAGGTTGATAGCAACTATTGATGAGGAAAGAAGTGATGAGATTGACATTCCTGATATCCCTGGTGGCTCTGCAGCCTTTGAGGTATGTGCCAAATTCTGCTATGGCATGATCTTCACCCTCAATGCATACAATGTGGTTGCAGCTCGCTGTGCCGCCGAGCACCTTGAAATGCTTAAAACTGTTGAGAAAGGGAACATGATTCATAAGATAGATGTCTTTCTGAATTCCAGTATTTTGCGCAGCTGGAAAGACTCCATCATAACTCTCCAAACTACAAAGATTCTACAACCTTGGACTGAAGAATTGAAAATTGTTCACTGTTGCATAGAGTCAATAGCTTCTAAGGCTTCCATTGATCCTGCAGAAGTGAAATGGTCTTATACTTACAATAGAAAGAAACTTCCATTTTCAGATGTGATGAAGAAGCAGTCTGTGCCCCAAGATTGGTGGGTTGAGGATCTCTGTAAACTTGAGATTGAATTCTACAAGCAGGTTATAATTGCGATAAAATCGAAGGGGATAGCTTCTAGTAAAGTAGTTGGAGAATCTTTAAAGGCTTATGCTTGCATAAGACTTCCTGGCTTCAGTAACAGTCACGGAGGAGATTTCACAAAGCACCAGACCTTGATGGAAACCATTGTTTGGCTGTTTCCTCCTGATTCAGATTCAGTTTCTTGCAGTTTTCTGCTGAGATTGTTGAAAGTAGAAAGCTTTCTTGATTGTGGTGAGAATTGCAGGAAAGAACTGATTAAAAGAATAGGATACCAGTTGCGGGATGCATCAGTGGCTGATCTATTAATTCCTGCTCCAGTAGGCGAGAGCACACTATATGACATAGACACTGTTCTTAGCATATTGGCAGAATTCTTGATGCGACAGCATATTAGCTCTCAGAAGACTTCAAAAGAGATTCAGAAAAGCACTAGTTCTGCTTCAGAGCCTAGCAGATCAAAAGTAGCTGTAGCGAATTTGGTCGATGGGTACCTTACTGAGGTTGCAAAAGATCCTAATTTGCCCCTTTCAAAGTTTATCGAACTAGCTGAGATGGCATCAGGATCCTCACGGCTATCTCACAATCAACTTTATCATGCTATCGACATGTTCTTGAAGGTAAGCCTCCAACATTCTGTGATAAAACCAATCACTTGGACTTTGCAAACGATCAAGCTGAAATCTTTACATATTAAGAATTGAATCGGGCATTCAAGTCATAGTCGTTGTTGATCATGGCATGCATCTTCATTTGCATACAAATCATAAAATAAACATTGTGAAAATGTTATGATTCATTTTTGTCAGTTTTTTTTCATCTAATTGTGTCTCTCTTCTGATGAAATAGGAGCATCCAGGCCTAAAAAAAATTGAGAAGAAGAAGATTTGCAGTCTTTTGGACTGCAATAAGCTTTCTCATGATACCTGCATCCATGCAGCTCAGAATGATCACCTCCCTCTAAGAATAGTAGTGCAGATTCTATATTTCGAGCAATTGAGGCAGTTTGCCATAGGTAGCTGCGGCACTAATATTCCATCAGGAAGGGCTCAGTCGCTGGTTCATCAGGAGAACAGATCAGTATCCTACGCAAGTTCCAGGTCTGCCGCATCCACAAATACTGAGGATGAATTGAATGGCGTCTCAATCAAACCTGTGAAGCTTGAAGCGAGTGGAGAGAATGGCGATGACAAGAGCAGTGAAAAAGTAAAGGGAGGTCTGATGCCAAAGAGAATAATAAGCAATCTGTGGTCAGGCAAGGTGCAAGTTGGTGAGAGTAGTAGTTCCGGGACGCCGGAGAGCATTGTTTCAATGAACCCTAATGAGGCAAGGTCGACTCCATCAAGGCATTCAAGGCAATCCGTTTCATAGCAGATTTTTATGAAAAAGCTTGGGAATTTAAGGGTTCTTCCCTCATGATCTTATGCTTCATAAGGGCATCTCCAACCGAAAATGTCATTTTTCACTCCAAAATGCAGGGAAATCAAAAAATGCCGTATTTCATCTCCAATCCAACGCCATTTTGCCGCTAAAATGGTCATTTTCGTTCGCGCCTTTCTTCCCAAGCTGTTCGGTAGAGAGAAAAAAATGCCGCAGATGAACAGTGCGACGCCAATATTGGCGTCGCACTGTTCATCCGCGATCAAATGGCGTCAAAAATGGAGATCGGTTGGAGCAAAGCAAGAACGGCAAACAAGTATTTGCCGTTCGGTTGGAGATGCCCTAAGCTCGTGAATTTTGGAGGTTTAGGACTGACAGGACTCTGTAGATAGAGTAATGGGGATCTTTTGCTGGCCATAGTGCTGATTTAGGTTTCGTTTGAGATGACTTTCTTACTGCTTCTTAAAAGTAACTTTTTAGTACAAAAATTTTAATTTTAAAACTAGAAAGCTGCTTTAAGAGTCATAAGAAAGCCATCCCAAACGAAGCTTTAGGCTTCGTTTGGAACGGGTTTCTTATTGCTTCTTAAAACAATTTTCTAGTATACAACAACAACATCATGTCTTTAATTTTTATACTAGAAAACTATTTTAAAAAACAATAATTTGGGACTAGAAAGCTTTTTAAAACAACTTTTTAGTACAATAAATAAGATTTTTGTACTAGAAAGCTGCTTTCAAAAACAATAAAAAAAATCACCTCAAACGAAACCTTAGTAATGCTAATGGGCAAATTCAGCTTTACCATCATAGTCTAATATGATACTAATTAAAGGTTTATTATTTAAGTCACTTCACAATAACAAAGTTCACTTAACTTCATTAACATAATTAAACAAGCCATAATTGTGGTTTAGGCATGTAATTAGTCTTCTTTATCTTTGCTTAGGTTCTGAGTGATTGGAAGGTCTCCATCGTAGGAGCATCGAAGAACATCTGGAAGCTTCTTCACAACCCTTGGCCCCACCGGCACCCTCCCAGATTTTGGCCGAATATCCTGTGCAATCATTGGACAATAATACAATAAATTAATGTTTTCTAAATTATATATAACAAAAATCTATATTCTACAGAGTCAGCAGGTGAGAAGCAAAACCTTCATGCATTGAAAGTGTATATATTTGCATTTTTTTAAAATCAGAAAATAACTTTAAAAACAGTGAAAAAATTGTCCCAAATGAAACCTTAATATTCATTTTACCATTCATTAATAATCTTTCATTGTTTATGTGGTAAATAATTATTATTTTTACAAAGACAAATGGGAAATTCAAATTCGAATGGACTCGTTTGTAATGAAAAAATGATAATGATAATTATAATTCAAATAATAATTGATTCCTTGTTTAAGAAATTTAAATATTTATAATATATTTATACTTAACTTCTGAATGTAATGTATTTTAATTATATTTTATAGTAATAATTTTTGAACGAGCTAGCTCACGAGCTAATAAGTTGAGTTAACGCTGGCTCAAATTTGAACAGTTGGCTCGTTGAGTTTGGCACACGAGTCATTTATTGAGTTAAGTTAGAGCCAGGTCATCAGTCAACTTAACTCACTGATACCTTTGTTTACATGAAATCAAACTAAGCCCACAAGTCTTTAGGAATTCGATGCGGAATAAGAAATATTTTTAAGAACATTATAATAATGGCTTAAAAATCTCCTAATTTGTGCTAATTGGTATCATTCAAAATATTATATAAAATATTAATTTTAATATAAATTAAAATATTTTATATCGAAATATTCATACATAAAATTTTGTGCTAAATTAATATACTATCACATTAACAGTTATCTCTGATCAAATAGGGGTAATTTATTTTCGCAATTCCATTTGCTATTTGTTCATAAACAGCGCGTGATTGCACGCACAGAGACACAGTTAGGGGAGAGAGAGGAAGAGCAGACCTGATCGAAAATGGCGGTGGGGATAGCAATGGTGGCGACGGCATTGGGAACGTCTACGATGCTGGAGAGGCGGCCCTCACAGGGGCAGCAGGAGAGGAGGAGGTAAGCCTGCTCCTTGGAGTAGCCGAATTTGGAGAGGTAGTCAATGGCGTTCAGCACGGCGCGCTTGTAGGCCACTGTGGCGTCCATGAAATGCTGCCGCCCGCTCTCGTCCACGCTTATGCCCTCGAACACCAGCCACTCTGAGAATCGCGGCTCCACTGGCCCAATCTCGAAGATAGGGTTTACGTGCAGCTCGGTTGGCCCCATTGGGGTTAGGTATTCCTTCATCCCGCCCCTTATGATCTCGCACCTCAAAGAAAAAATTAGAAAAGTTTAGGTTTGGATATTTGATTGACAATGTATTTGCGATTGCCCTATGCAATATATACGTCATTGGTTTTTTAACATTGCTCAGTGAATTTGTTTAAATATTGTTAAAGGATATTTCTTTGCTGGATATGGGACAAAGCGTTGTTTGCAAGTGTAAAGAAATGATAATCAGGATATGGGAACTGAAAGGTTTTAGGACTCAAAAATCAGAGATGATCAAGATACTCAAGACTTGATTAATGGTTAATGGTTAAGGCCTGTCGCGACATACAGAACTCCAAATGTTTATGCCCAGCCTACATTCAACGTGGGGTTAGTCGGACCCGTTAATGTGCAATGAGGATCAGCATTTTAGTTACAAAATAGTATTTCAGAGCATGTCCTTAGGGTTCTAATTTTATTTTAGCATGCTTATTTGCCTAAGAAAGCTGTGAAGGTGAAGGAAAGTTGGTGCTTTCCTTTCCATTGCTTTTTCCACTTGTTACTACAGAAAATCTTAAATTCCTGCTTCCTCCATTTCATTTTTTTCTTTACCTTTTTCATTTGACAAGTATATGCCCTTAATATATCGATGAAGCATTTACTGTATCTAATGATCTACAGGCTTTCAAATATCTAGAGAATGTGTAAAGATGAAAAAAAAAATCAATTATAATGTGATCATCTTTTATAATATGAATACTACTGCTTTTCCTATTGTGATCTCTAAGGTGCATTCGGGCGTCTTAATGTGTATCCTAAGAGCACTAGTTGATGATACTCTTTCCTTTTTTTTAGATATCCACAGTTAGTTTTTAAGTTTAAGAAAGTGGCAATTTCGTAGAATTGGAGAAGTATGATATTCATTTTTTGGCTCTAAAGAGAGAACCTTTCATTTAATTAAGAATTATTATATGAAGACAAGCCATTTTTTGTTTTTTTTTTAGTTGAAGGTCATTTTTGTTGTTTCTTGTCAAGAAACTTATAACTTTTCATCCCGAGCAAAGATCACTAAGTGTGAGAAAGCCATATTTTCTCTCTTCTCAAAGAAACCTCAGAGTGAAAAAAATGGAGGCTATGAAATTCCTTCACTTTCTTTCATGGGTACAAATTATTTTCCTTGATGGTCATGGTTTTTTTCACAAAGATTTCCTACTTTTTTTTTTGGTTGGAGAAAATGATCCTACTAAAATTAGGAATACAGAATATTTACATAAGAAAATTATGGATTAAATGTAATCTAATACATATGATCCTTGAATAATATATAAAAATGAATCTACTTATTTCATTACTTGAAGGATTTTTCAAGGAAGTTGTGACTTCAACTTTATTTACAAAGAAAAGTACCATTTGATGTTTGAGGATAGGTTATAGGTGGCTAGAGGAAACGACCATGTAAAATTTACTGCCTTTCTATCACCCAATATTGCAATAATTAGAGAGGGTTGGGAGGTAGGGGAGGGCTACCCTGCTCTTCTTTTCACAGAGAAATACTAAAGATTTCTCAGTGCTTTCTTAGTTAGTGTACTTATGTTTGTAAAAAAGAATTTACATCTAATCCATATCATGGGTTGGGTTTAGCATTGGCTTGTCCAACCTATCCTTAAATATTATTTTAAAGGTCAAAGTCTAGAAATTGGTCTAAAAATGATGTTTTGAAAAGCATCTTGGTTTTGTAAAAAATAATAATAATAAGAATAAAGCATCTTTATTGTATAATAGTTGTCAAATGCTACAGATTTTTGGGTTTAAATGTTTAATTTGTCATGAGGAATTCATAGTATGGACTCTTCATGTTATCTATGGTGGCTTAATTTATTGTTTTTATGCCATATTTTAGGATAAATGCTAGAAAAAATGTTACCTTTAATAAATCAAGAAGTGCAATACTTACTTGAGTTCTAGGAATCCGCTCATCTCTATTGCTCCACAAAGTGAAATTTCACCATCACCTTGAGAGAAGTGCATGTCGCCTGCACTAAGGTTTGCACCTTCAACAAAAACTGGAAGATATATTTTTGATCCAGTACTTAGATTTTTTATGTCACAGTTTCCTCCATTTTCCCTTCCAGGTACTGTTCTTGCAGCCTCAATTGCAACCTTCTCCCATTCAGACGTTCCTTCATTAATCTACAATTCAGAGGATAATGAACTTGACAATTTGATCTAATTTTGATTTTAGCATGATTCTGTTAATGCACGTTTTTTAAAGGCAATCAAACCGTACCCAGATAATTATTCACATCATATGACAAGGCTTTGATTTTCTGTGCACTTTTAATACCTTTATACAAAGTAGAATGATAGGAAACACTTGAAGATCTCAAGTGAAACCTAACGATCTTGACGAAATTAGCAAGAATACTCAACAAGTAGATAAAAAATCAAAGACAAACAACCCACTTTATTGAGAAAAATAAACTAACTAAAGAAAAACAAACAAGATACAAGTGATACTCAATTCGAGAGGAGGATCGATCTCTCCCGATTCTCTAGATGCCGCTAGAGCCCAAAAGAAACCTAAACCTAAGAGATTTCAAATTTCAGCCAAATTCAAGATTCTCTAATCCTAGGAAAACCAATTATTTAATGCATAGTTGCTTACAATTCAAAAGGAAATCTCTAAACGGTCCCTACATCAAATTTCTCTCCTAAATTCCTCAAAAATCAAACAGCTCTGTCAAACCTGGGCAGTCGGCTCCTGCGTATAGGAGGCGGAATACCTCCGTCTGTTTCACCCGTAAGCTGGTCCTGTATGGTCCGGCTAGACTTGTCCAACGGACCGGTCTAACAATACTCCCCTCCCAAAGACTTACCTTATCTGCAAGGTGGAAAGATGACACCCTCCTTTATTTCCTCCTCATCACAAACGGTAAGAACCTGAAGAGTTCGGTCCTTACACCTATGCTTTGGCGTATACCTCTCATCACATCTGAAATAGAGCCCCTTTGCCCTCTTCTCTTGTAATTCTGTTTCTGTGAGTTTCTTGAAGTTATCCCCAGGTCTTTCTCTTGCAGTTTTTTCCTTTGAAGTCCCCAAAAGCGTATCTGAGTCCTTGGACGTCAATAAGGTGGTGATCATCCTGTACGAGCCTCCTGAGCTGTTGCCTCCCGTTTCTCTCTAGATGCCTCTGATCTTCCACCAACTGAGCTAGCTCTATAGCCTCTCCCAAGTTACGAGGCCTCATCACTCTAACTGCTGCCTGAATCTCTAGTTTCAGTCCCTTCATGAAGTTCCCCTCTAACATAATCTTAAAAAGTCGGTCAAATTGGCTAGCAAGATATTCGAACCTCTCTCGGTACTCTATCACAAAATCATCTTGTGTCAAAGCTAAGAACTACTCGTAAAAGTCTCATCCCTTGCCAGTTCGGAATCATTCTAATAGGCAATCCTTGAACTCCCTCCAACTCCGTATAGGTCGCCGCATGTCCTTACACTGGTACCAAGCCAAAGCCTTCCCTTCTAAACATAGTCTAGCTGCCGTCAGTCTCTCCTCCTCTGTCAACCTGTTGATAGTAAAGTACATTTCCACCCTGTAGATCCACCCATGTGCATCCTCTCCCTAAAAAATAGGCATCTATAGTTTCCTTACTCTCAGATCTCCTCCGTTAACCCTGCTTCCTCCACAATTTTCCATTCCCCAAGGGGGTGGTCCCCCCCCCCCCCCCCCCCCCCCCCCCCCCCCCCCAATCATCCCTTCCCCCGCTCGCCCACCCCCCCCCTTTCATCACAAACCCCCCTCAATCATCCTTCTCCGCTAATTCAAAACCTTTCATCGATCCCGCCTCCTCCCTTCTAATTCAGAACCCCTTCGATCATATTCAACCCCTCTCCTTTAAAATTCGGCACCTCTTCGATCATAATCAAGTCCTCACCTTTCAAATTTAGCCCCTCTCCTTTCAAATTCAACATCCCTCCATTCATGCCCAACCCTCTCATGCCTCTCCACATACCTTCTACCGGATTCCTCCTTAGGAATAGGCCCTAGGGGAGGCATTTTTTCTGTTCCCTCTAAAATCTTCCCCTCTTGCTCTTCCCTTCTTCTGATTGGCTTAGGATTTTTCCCACTTCCTTGGCTATCAACACCTTCCCTCATCTCCGATGGCTGTTGGTTTGACCCTCAAGCACTTTTTTCAACATCTCCTCCAAGATGGAAAATTTTGATTCGAACTTAATTTCGAATTGAACTTATCATGGATGGCTGAAACATCCTTTTTTAAATCTGAAACTTGAGTTTGGAGATCTGAAATTTCAAATTTTATTTGTCCGATCTCTCCCTTTCAATACTTCTACTTTTCTTCCAACCATAAGTCTTTGTACCTATGTTAGGCTTGAAAATTCAGATTTCCACAACAAAAACAGCAAAAACAGCAAAAACAGTGGTTCGAAGAAGAAAAACTGCTGCAGGAATCAACCCAAACAGCCCCGAACACTGCTTAGACTCGAAAATTCGGATTTCCACCACAAAAACAGCGGTCTGATGGAGAAAAAACTGCTGCAGGAATCAGCCCAAACAGCCCCGGACACTGCTTTGATACCAATTTAATAGGAAACACTTGAATATCTCAAGAATTTCCTATCAATCTTTGGAAAACAACAAACAATTCTCCTCAAGAATCCACACAAAAACAATAAAACAATAGATAATTTGTATTATTTGATGAAATATAAATGGAAAAATACCAAGATACAATTGATCCTCTATTCGAGAGGAGGATCTATATCTCCCAAATCTCTAGACGCCGCTAGAGCCCAAAAACACCTAAACCTAAGAGATCTCAAATTTGAGCCAAATTCAAGATGTCCTAACCCTAGGAAAATACTCTATTTAATGTGTACAATAAAAAAAAAAAATCTAAACAGTCCATACATTCAAATTTCCCTCCTAACTCCCTCAAAATCCTTCCAAAACAACTCACTTAGATCTTGCGGCTTATGCAGCTCATGCAGGAGGCGAACTCTTCCGCCTCTGTTACATTGAGCCATTCCCATATGGACCAGCTGGACGGCTCTAACATAAACCTTCCGAATTACCTCCCAAATTTGAATTTAAATCAGCTCTCTTTCCCTAAATAAACTTCCCTAATTTCCTCCCAATTTTGATTTTCTATGGTAAGTAATTAAAGGTAGGATTCATCCCCTACGAGCCCCCAAATTTTCTTTTAGAAATCCTCTTTATACTAGTAATGTAATATGACACTTCAACTAAAGCATTTCACTTGTTTGCTGCTTGACGTAAAAGCTTTTGAAGTTTCAAATGATGGGAAAAAATCAAATTAATTAAACTTTCTTTGGTGATTATATTCAAGCGATCTCAGACTCATGTTCAAAGATTTTCATCTTACCAGTCCGAGGAGGCAACTTCTTTTTGTTGGTAGGTTTGCCAGTGGCCTCTGGTGCACAACTTCACATATCTTAAGAGAACTGGGGCCTTTTCCAACCAACTTCCTTTCTCTTTCGTTCCAAATGTTGAGGAGTTCAATGGATGGCGCAGTCCCAATTACTCCTGGATGATTTAGACCGGGAAAGCGGACACCTGTTTTACATAACATAAGTTTCCTAGCATCAATCTTTACTTTCAAAAACAATTTTTTAGCTATTTTGCTGAAGCAGGGCAATAATCTTGGAAGATCACCTGGTATGTGGGGCGAGTATGCTTATATTCCTTCAAAAAACCAGATAGCTTTTATTGCACTGGGGAAGTGGTCTGTCAAAAATCCACCTCCATTTTCTCTGTCGTAGGTTGCTGTATAACCCCATTCATCTCCAGGGAGGGGACCTAAGTTACAGATTTCTACCGCTAGAAGATCACCTGGTTTTGCAGTGACCCCTTCTTTGTCTAGAACTCTTATAGGCCCACTGAGATAATGTCCCTGCACAAGATTTTAATGCCTGGTTAGGTAATATGCAATGAATTATGATGCCACCATCTATATCTTTTGTTAAACAAACTGGTCAATCAAGTTGGAGAAGCTTTGATCTACTTATGATTCCAAGGCTGCTTTGGAAGACAACTCTTTCTCTCTCTTATCTGCCCGCATTTAGTTACAATAAACATTGGGAAAGTACTCACTCTTTATTTCCAAAGTATAGTACATGTATTTTATGCATAATATTCTCATATTTATGAGAAATAATCCTTTACATGCCTCATTTTGACCCTTTGATGTAAATCTTTGTTAAAAATATATTTATATTTTTACTTTGTATTATTCTTTTTATTCTGATTCCTAAAACAAAATATGTATAACAAGTACAAATCAATATCTGTTTACTATAGACTTCATATTTTGTGAAGCATTGGGTCGCTTGTCCACATTGATATTTACCCTGTATCTGAATTCTATTATGTTGTTAATAAAATAAATTCTTTGGTTTTGGAGATCAAAAGTTTTTTTTCTTGCTTTCATAATCATTATTGAGTGGAAAATGGATTCTTAGATGGATCGACAATCACAAATTCCAACAAGAGTGATCTGAAGAAAGTACTCATCATCTTGTGTTTGGAACTTTACTATTTTTAACTTTGTGAAGTTGTAGTCATGGCAGAAGCTTGTTAGCCAGTTCCATTGGAGCCTGAAGGAGTATCATTGGCTCTTATTGCAGTAATTGATTACTGAAAATAGTGCCCTATTTGTTCTTTAAAACTGTGTTCCATCATCTTTATCGCCAGCCACCATGAAGGCCTGGTTGGTTTCTTGGGGCTTATGTGGTTTTCAGTCATTATTTCTCTTGCACAAGCTCTACTTCTTCTAGACCTGAATTTTCTTTTATACCAATATACTTTTAGTCTCTCATTTGAAGTTCTTTTCTCTTACCAATATCACGGCTTTGAGTAAACTTTCCAGCTTACCAAAGTTTAATTGCTCTGCATGAATCATACCAGGAATCAGAATCACTACAAACTATCAATAATATTCTCTGGTTGTTTTCAGCTATGCTTTTCATTCAGAATTTATTTTTTTCCTGTTATCTGATCACATCATTTCATTTCACAACTGAATAAAGAATGCCAGATTTCCAGCTTATTTTGTATCAATATACAGAATTCTGAATGAGCGGCTTTAAAAGAGAATCATAATACTAAGTTAAGTGTTGCAGAGATGATGATGCTTAGGTGAATGAGTGGCTTTATCCTTAGAGATAGGATACAAAATAAGCATACACGGGAAAAGTTTGGAGTAGTGCCAGCGGAAGATAAGATTAGAGAGATTCGTCTTAGATGGTTTGCTCACATAAAATGACGGCCTTCCGATGACCCGGTTAGGAAATTAGAGGTATTAGAATTGACTTATGTTAAGAAAGGCAGAGTATACCTAAAAAGACTTGGTTAGAAAACATTAGAAATGATCTTACCAGATTTAAACGAGAATTTGACTTTTAATAGGGCAATGGTGAAAAACGATAAAGGATTCATGTAGCCGACCTCACCTAATGGGACAAATGCTTGATGTTGTTGTAGTATACAGAATTGTGAATCACTATAAAACGTAAATGCTCTGATGCTTTTTTTTTCTTTTTTCTTTTCAGGAATGGAGGACTTACAATGTTGAAATCTACTGATTTGATGTCCATGGCAGAATCATTATCTGCAATGCTTCCTCCCGACCAGTCCATCATCTCCACCCGAAACAACTCTCCCTCTGTCACCTCTGCAACTGCGGGTATGCGAGGATGCCAACGGTTATGGAGAGGGTACTTCTGCTCCCATGGCTTCTTCTTGAGGTCGATCGGCACGACCAATCTCGGACTTGGAGGAGCCATCGCCTGAATTTGTGAAGGAGCTCAGCAGCCGAGCTTAGATGATCGCGTTATTCTGTGAATTCTGCCCATGATTGTGAGTCTCTTGTTTACTGAGACGAAAACAAAAAATTGAGTAGGATTTTCATTATTATCGTCAGAGTGGTCCCGTCTTGCGCTATGTTGATATTATCCTTATTGTTTGCTTCGTATTTCTTGGTTAATATTTGATAATGAACTGTAACATTATGTAACAGAAAGATGAAACGACCTTTTCAAATTATATATATATATATATATATATATATATATGGGATGAAATTTTTTATTTTAGAGCGATTTTGAAAATATTATACTGTAAAATTTATATGGATTTATAATTATATCCTACTAAATAATAAAATTTATTAAAATAATTATTTTTCAAAATATATTTTTCATGCTCTGACGCCGAACAATTATTACGTCCTCTGATCGGACGTTCCTCGACCGGACGTAGAGGAACGTCCGGTCGGAGGCCAAATCCGACCAAAAATTGAGAAATACCGAGCAAATGCCAAGCAATATCAAACAATAATGAGGAATACCATCACGTGAAGACCCAATACCGAGCCATACCGAGTTATACAAAAGTTATGCCGAGTTTTTCCTAGCAAAAACTTGGTACAGCTTGGTATTGCTCGGTATAGCTCGGTATAACTCGGTATTGATCTTCACAGAGCGGTATTCCTTGTTATTATCAAATAATACCTAGCAATATCAAGCAAATACCGAGTTTTTTGGGGGATTTTGCCTCCGATCGAAATTTCCTCTACGTCCTTACACCGGACCTAATAAAAGTTCATGACGACCAAGTTCTCTTAAGTGCGTTTTAATTCGTGTTATTATGGGAGTAATCAAAGAAAATAAATAAAAAATCTTAAAAATTTATTGATCGATTATAAATTAAAATCATTGATTTCATTTTCTTAATTTCTCTTTCACTGAATTCATAGCATCCAAAGAAATGTTTTTGTGGCAAAAAAAAAAGTAAAAAATAATGTTTGTGGAAGATGTTTATTTCTTAATTATTTTAAAAAATAATTTTTGAATTGTGGCTGAGAATGCTTCCCCCTAAAGCCAACAAAAATATTACACCAAGTAAATATTAATTGTTCATCCCACAAACTATTTTTCTTTCACAACTTTTAGTTATCACATAAATTCTTTTCCTATAAAAGTCATTATATGGACAATGTTCAATTTATTTCATCTGCATAATCAAACAAAACATAATTATTGTTTCCAAGTTCCAACATATAATCAAAAGAAATTTATTCAATTCAGAACATTTTATTAAAATTTTAATAATAATTAAAATATTTTGATCAAAATTTAATTGTAATATATTTAAATTTATTAAATTAATTTTGAGATGAATATAATATATATATTTAATTATATTCATCTCAAAATTAATATAATAAATTTAAATATATTAAAATTAAAATATTTAATAATTTTCTTTTGCCTTGCTTAGGTTTGGAGTGATGGGAAGGTCTCCATCATAAGAACATTGGAAAACATCCGGCAGCTTCTTCACAACTCTTGGTCCCACCAAAGACCTATGAGATTTTGGCCGTATATCCTGTGTACGTATAACACAAGTTTAATAGTGGTAAAAATGTAAATTTAACCAAGTCAATATAAGAGAGGGGTAAATAATAGTTCATCTCTGTGATCTATTAAGATAAATTCATACACGTATCATATATATATTTGAATTCAAAATCACTTAGTTGATAGTCAAAACTCCAACCAACAAATCAAAAAGAGCCGTGTCATAACTTCTAATATGATTTCTCACTATTGTGCTATAATAAATCATTATTGTGCCGTAAATGAGCTAATTCGTAAAATGAGATTTATGTACATATCCCTCTTGTTTTGTCGAGAAATTTTTATTTGGCTATAATCTTCTCAATTAGATAATATAAATTTAATTTTAAAACAATAATTAAAATTGAACATTAGAAAGGTCTTTTTTTTGTCTTTTTTCTCAATTTATGAATGAAGGAATACTTGTGAAATTATTGATGAAAAAATTTGCCAGAAAATTTTTAACTTAAATCTTTTGATTTCAGACAAAAATTTTTCGCCAAAAAAAAAAAAAACTTGTTTTTCTTTATTGTATTTTCATATCACTTAATGATTTAACATTTATATATATTACACCTAAAAATTTATTATTTTAAGACATTTAATTATTATTTTAAAAAATAAATGAATATTTTCTAATATATGAGATGACATAACATCATAAAAAATGTAAAGTGAAGTGTAGTCATATTTTTTAGTATTATAAATAAATATTATTTTATTAATATTATATTAGAAAAATTAGAACCAAATGATCTTTTATAAATAAAAAATTGAATTAGAATATTATCAATTTTTTTTTAATTTATCTTAAAATAAATACAATGCACAAAGATTCAATTTTCACCTTATGATATTTGATCATTTTAAGCACCTCATGCAAATATAGTGATTTTTTATGTAAAACAGTTAAAAACATTTTTTTTAATTGTAGAAAAATTAATAACAGTTTATTTATTCATTGCCTCTTTTATTTATTTATTTATTTATTTATTATTATTATTATTATTAAACTGTGATTGAAAAATTATCCTTTCATTTTTTAACAGCTGTTAAAAAGCGGTCGAATTGTGCCGCGGATGCTCTGACTTGAGAAGGGAAGGAGATGAAGAGCGGACCTGGTCGAAAATGGCGATGGGGA
Organism: Dendrobium officinale; assembly: GCA_019514585.1. Classification (NCBI taxonomy): domain Eukaryota; kingdom Viridiplantae; phylum Streptophyta; class Magnoliopsida; order Asparagales; family Orchidaceae; genus Dendrobium; species Dendrobium officinale. The sequence goes on from CM033694.1 coordinate 40,321,206, forward strand.
TAGCAATGGTGGCGACTGCATTGGGAGCGTCAACGATGCCGGAGATACGGCCTTCACAGGGGCAACAAGAGAGGAGGAGGTAAGCCTGCTCCTTGGAGTAGCCGAATTTGTAGAGGTAGTCAATGGCATTGAGCACGGCGCGCTTGTAGGCTAATGTAGCGTCCATGAAATGCTGCCTCCCGCTTTCGTCCACGCTGATGCCCTCGAACACCAGCCACTCTGAGAATCGAGGCTCTACTGGCCCGATCTCGAAGATCGGGTTCACGTGCAGCGCGGTTGGCCCCATTGGGGTGAGGTATTCTTTCATTCCGCCCCTTATTATCTCGCACCTGAAAAAAAAAAAAAGCAATCGAAGTTAGGGCATATTTTTTATATTTTGTTGTTCAAACCACCTAAATATATTTTGAGTCATTATCATTTTCAGATGATGTCACATTAATCTTTGGAAGAGGAAGAACAATAAAAAAAATATATTAAAAACTCAAATCTAGACATGCTGAAAAATAAAGTTTTTAAAAAAAGTTACAGTACACTTTACGTTAATTTGTTTAATCTTAGTCAATTTCTGTCCTTGGCCACCTAACTGTTGGCACTTGCGAGCTCACAGATCTAGCATGGCCTGGGCAAGTTATTTGATTCAGCTTTTCTCCTTAGACTTGGGCACTGAGTTGCTTATCCTTTATTCGTTAGCTATCTCAGTCTGCATGTACACGCGGCCTCAAAGATTTGATCTTTTTGTGTTTAAGGAACAATGTAAATCTCATTATTCAAGTTTCAGCACCTCAAAAAATTTTCGTTCTCTGTAGTATATCTCAAGTGGTAATAAGTACTTCAATTTTAACTTTTCTGCAAGGTTTAGTGAAAGGGAGAGAAAAGTAAAATTGACCATATATTTATTAAATTGTCTTCTTTTTACAAACATATATATACTGATATATAGGCAAGAGAAAAAAATAATAAAAGAGTATATCCTCAATAGGAAGGAACTATAACAATAATAAGTTATGTAGAGTACTACTATAAATAGTTTACACGTGTGATAATTTAGATGTGGTAAGCCCCCTTTGCGTATGCACAAACATAAGGTGACATAGAAGATGTCAACATGAGTTTGGATACACTAACGACTAAAAGATGAAATAGCTGAAGGTTTAGTTGCCCAATAGTTGTGAGTGTTACAATAGAGTGCAACCAATACAAGAAAAAGAGATAAGTGTGAATATGATGCAATAGTCAGAAATGAGATTCATACTACATATGACATATATAAGATTTTCAAATAATAGTATCGAGTGAGTGTCGACGAAGATTATAAATAATAAACGTCGATGGAGAGGTATACATAGAAAGGATAAAAGGTGCAGTCACCACTAGAGAACACAAGTAACTTGTTGGGGTTAATGAATATTGTAAGAATAGAGAAGACTTGAAGGTTTGAGGATGAAATCAGTTGTATGCAGTGTTTGGTGACATAATAGGCATAAAAATAGGAGAAATGTGCATTAATTTTGGATGTTAGTGACGCCATTGCTTGGGGCATCTTGCAAATGGCTTCATTGACGAGCTCAAATCACATGAATGAGGATCAAGAAGGCATACTCGTGTGATGCCCAGCGAAAATATTAGAGAAATGGTGAATTCTACATAGAGAATCATAGTAAGCATGCATGATTACATGAATTCGAAAAGTTGTGGAATGTTGTGATGCAATAGATGGACACATAAGGCCAATGTGCATGAGGGAGATTGGAGGGCTGAGTCTTGATAGTGGATGTAATTGGAGGGTGTATCACGTGGTTTGGAAGTATTGAAGATTACATGGACAAACATGTGCGCATACATAGGCTTGGTGGATACAATATGAGTGATGAATAGTGGGTTTCAAGCACATGTAGTGCTTGAGAATGGAACTTGATGGATCTGATTTCATGTTAGAAAGAGAGGAAGAGAGAATTTGTAAGACCACGTCTAATTTTCTTTGTAGTGCAAGCATATAGGCTTATATATAGGTAAGAGAAGATAACAGTAAAGAAAATTATAAGAAGTTTGAATATTCTTAATATTGACATAATATAACAATAATAATATTGTAGCTTTTTATTATAAATGGTTAGTATATGTAATAATTTGAATATAGTAATTATTTGATGGTTGAATTTTTTTATTCTCCTAGCATATTTCAAGCATAAAGAGATACTTAATAAAGAGATACTATACTTACTTGAGTTCTAGAAAACCGCTCATCTCTATTGCTCCACAAAATGAAACTTCACCATCACCTTGTGAGAAGTGCATGTCACCTGTACTGAGGTTTGCACCTTCCACAAAAACTGGAAGATATATTTTTGATCCTCTACTTAGATTTTTGATGTCACAATTTCCTCCGTTTTCCCTTCCTGGAATTGTTCTTGCAGCCTCATTTGCAATCTTCTCCCATTCAGGTGTTCCGTCATTAATCTACAATGCACAAGAATAGTGAACTTGCTTATTTGATCCATGTCTGTATTTCATTTTGATTATGATAATGCATATTTTTGTAAGGCATTCAACTGAAATTTAATCTTCTTAAGGGAAATTTACATAAATACCACTTTATACCATCCTATTTATATATTTAACACTCAAAATTTTAATATTACATACATACCACCCTATTCAATTTTAATATCAAATATGCCACTCATATTTCCTTCCTACCACTCATATATTTCATTTCTATCACTCATATATGATATAAAAATAAACTATGGGTGGTATTTATGTAATATTAAAGTTTTAGATGTTAAATATGTAAATAGAGTAATATAAAGTGGTATGTATGTAAGATTTTATATGTACCATGAGTACTTTGATTCAAAGTAGAAGTTTGGTCAGATATAGTTGTGACACACAAGAAGTTTCATGATATGATGGGAATGCGTCTTTGTACTTCATAATATTAGTTTTTTTTCTTTTTTTTTTTATAGTTTAGAATCAATGCCATTCAGTCAGCATAATGAAGCACTGTTCTGATTATTTGTTTCAACTCATTTAAACTGCTGAGATTGGTTAACTGTAGAGCCAATGAAGAAAGAAAAATATACTAGACCATTGTGAAATTTGAATGAAAGAGAGAAGCTAGATATCATTCCTCTCCTATGCAACAAATGGACAATTGTGCCTCATGTTACTATTTTGGTGTTGAGTATATCAGTTTTGAACAAGATGTTTGTGTAAATTCTTCAGTTAGGAATTGGAGCAAGGGTGAAGAAGTTTGCAATTGTTGACTATCATTAGCTATGAGTCCGGTACCACAAGTGATTAAGCTATAATACCAATTACGTGAAGTAGATTTTTGTCCAGAAAGAGATCCAAGAATTATAATGATATCAGAAAAATTGAACTTTAATTATAAAGTGCCGAAGCAAGATACAAGAAGGATAAGGATAACTAGGAAGGGTGAAATGAAATAGGATTCAGTTTCTCATCAAAGTTATCCATGAAAAAAAAAAAGGTTTTGAGAAGTAGATATGTTGCCTTTATTTTGATCTCGGGCCCATGGATTTGAGCCATGCAAGCATTCTTTTTACAAAAATATGGATGGTAGAAGTAGAAGTAGACTTAGTAGAAGCTTAATGTATCGGGTATATCTTGTTTTAATTCTACAAGTTGGTTTAACTTGACATCAACCCTATTTAGACACCGACATTTGTGGAAGCTTAATGTATTTGGCATATATTGTTTTAGTTTTACAAGGTGGTTTAACTTGAAGAGAGAAATGCACAAAAGGAGATGTATAATAAAGATTGAACGTTGACTAACTTAACTAAAAATGAAGGTTCTAAAGTGGTATAGTACTATAGTATGCACATTTACTAATGGTCTTGTTGTTAGATTTGGGCGGTGGTTTTTAAATTTATACCCTGGTTCTTTTGGTTAGGGAATTTGGAGTATTTTATTTGGGGCAGTAGAATTTGAATTGATGTGAAAGTTTTCATTTCTTCTTTGTATTGTATTTTAACTAAGGTTGATGGTTGTGGGTTTCCTTAAACTTGTTGTATTTGTAGAGACTTCAAGGTTGTGGTTCTACTTGTGTCCACTTGGTTCGATTGTTATCACGATTGATAGTTTTTTCACAGACTGATTGGACTGTGGAATAGATATTTAGAAGCTTTAAATGATGGCTACGACTATTTTTTATCTTGTAAATTTAGTTGAAACTTCTGAACAGATCTTGTCTCAACCAAATTTACTAGCTTAGGAGATCGGAAATCTATAAATAGTACTTGTATCTTATATCTGGGTGAGATTTTATATTATTTATGATTGGGGTTGCATAAAATTCATCTATCAATATATATTTGGACATGAATCCATTTGACATTGTGATAGCCTGATAGGATATCAATTTGGAAAACCTATAATTCTTGTTGACCTTTTTATAGAATGTAGGCATAACAAATTTGCTCAATTATTCACACAATATATGTATGATTTGCATTATAAAATTTGTAAAAAACTAGATATTAATTATGCCAATTACAAGATTTACACTAATATGAACGGGAAGTTTGTGAAATTTAAAACTGTTGATAAAATTATGGTATGTTTAACTCCATTATGATCATCATCAAAAGCTTGGTGATAAAGTGATGATCAATGTTTAAAATTATGTATTCGGGTATTGAGGCTTTTTCATTTGTGAGGCGAGGCGTAAGCCTCAAAATCAAAAGATTGCGTAAACATAAAATGATAAATTTTTTATATACTAATGAGTGAATAATATAAAACATAAAAAAGCATAAGATATGAAGTGAAATCAAAATATCCCAATAATAAAACAACATGAAATATAGTTCCACTCAAAATTCTATCTTTCCCAAATCCCAGTATTCTTTTCATTAACATATAATTCAAATTTTCAAAAATAAATAGCAATGACATATCACATAAGAACTCATAAGTCATCAGCACTGCCATCACTAAGGGGTTCTTCATTTGAATCATCATTATGATGAACTGCTCTCTCCCCTTCCTCCTCTCCTATAGAGTCCAATGTTGGGCATTTACTTCAAGATTTATGTAAGTTTTAATATATATAGCGTGAGGCGAGGCGGCCCTCAACCAAGTTGAGGCGCAAGCCTCATAAAAAAAAACTCGATGCGTAAGCATCGAGGCGTTTTTTACTGGAATTGTGCAAAGGCGGGCCTCAAGGCGAGCCTCATATTGCGCAATTTTAAACCATGGTGATGATATAACGGAGGGCATTTGTATAAAATTATCTACTAATTTGGCCAATTATAAGCTTAATGCTTATATGAGTAGGTGGCACATAAAATTTAAACCTAGTGAAGTCATGGTGCATTTAACATTTTTGTTGACCCATACACTAATAACGTGATAAAGAGGCAAAATTGGCGACGGTCGACAAGCGCGTCACATCACTTAAGTGGTCAAACGATCTCCGATCGCTAAATGGATTGGGCCGTTGTGATCGGACCTGGGAGGAAGCCCCTTGCAATCAAATTGGGCGAAAGCAATAGAAATTGACGACCAACACCTGAAATTGATGTGCGTGCTACCCAAACAATGTCTGATCGTAAAATGGATTTCGGCATTGCGTTCGGAACATCGACAATACCAAAAAAATGACTATAATTTTGCCTAATGAAACTCGTGCGGAAAAAATCGGCACTAATCCTGAGATGATGGCGCAATAACCGGCCTACTAACCATCTCCACTTCTAGCCCCTCATAGAAGCCAAGTTTCAGCCTACTATCCCTCTTCTCCCTTCCAGAAAGCCAAACACTCAATAGTTGTAGCCCATCACTCCGCCAAGGCACCACTTCTCCAATCCAACAACAACAACCCACTCATCCCTCCAAAAATCGAGCCCCCTTGAAATCAGCCCATTACAAACTCACTACATACTCCCCCCCCTCAATCCACCTACAGCCACTCACAAAGTCACTCAAACAACCCAACCCATTTTTCACAATACTCTTAATTATTAGTATTATTAGTTAATATTATTTATTAATCTTATTATTAATATTATTATTAGTAAAAGAAAAATAAAGATAAAAAGGAAAAGAGAGAATTTTAAAAAAAGGAAGAAAGATCCATAAAAAAAAAGAAAGAGAAAGAAGAAAAGGTGAGTTTTTTTTTTGTGCTCATCATTGTCGCAATTGCCTTGACATCGTCGCCATCGACCCACTCACAAAGGTATAACTGATTTTCAAACTCAAAACTCTCAAACCCCATTCTCGGCGTTTGTGGCGCGTCTGAGAACCACATATACATGCTTTTCTTAGCATGGTGGGAGGAAGCCCAGTGCGACGTTTGTGGCGAGGAGGGTAGGCCATATACACATTTTTCTTATAGTGGCGTAGATAGTCTTAAGTACCCGTGCACATTCTTCTATGTCTGCGGGAAAAAATTGCAAATCTTTCAAACAGGTACCTCGAAGACCCATGCACATTTCTTAGTGTGCTGGGATTAAAATTACAGTCGCGGTATCGCCCAACACTTATTGTACATGCTTTTCTTAGCATGGTGGGAAGGTTCAACTCTCTAAAATTCCCTAAAAAAGGGAGACATTGGGAGGCTGTTGAATTTTTTTCAATGAAACAAAGGACTTGGACTCAAACAAAATTTAGGGAACCGAACATACAAATTGGACCACAGGGATGTTAACCTCAAAAAAAAAAAAAAAAAAAAAAATGAAATGATAAAAAAAAAAAAGAGGGAAATGAAATCATACCTCTGCCGCCTGGATTCCACAAATCCCGCCGAAATTTCTCCGATGCGTTGTACAGCAGCGCCGAATCAGTCACCTCCCGGATATCCTGCGATCCTCGCCTCGATCGAACGACCACAAGTGTCGTTAAATAGAAGCCGATCTCCCACGACACTGGCTGCTCTTCACAGTCTGCTCCTACCTCTTCCACGGCTCTCTCCCGATCCCACACACGCGAGCTCTCGATCTCAACTCCATTCGCTGCTTCTTCGCTTCTCCTCCCGATCCCACAAGCCCCGGCCGACCCATCCCATCCAGCTTCCACGACCTCCGCCTCCCTCCAGTTCGCAGAGAGAGAGAGAGAGAGAGAGAGAGAGAGAGAGAGAGGGAGAGAGAGAAAGAGAGAGAAAGAGAGAAAGAAGGAGAGAGAGAAGCTTCCTCTCTTACCCGTAGCCGCCGACCTCCTTGCTCGACGCCGCCTCTGCCTGAAGGATCGGAAGTTACGCACTTTTGATCGGAAGCAAGAAGCCGAGCCGTGCCCTTCTCCTCCTTGGCCGATCGACTTCGCTCCTCAGACGACTTTCCCTACCTGTCGGGACGGAAGTTACGACATTTTGATCGGGCTCAAGAACAAGAGCTCGCGTGCTGTAAGGGTAACTTTCTTCCCTTCGTATGCTTCTTCGACCGAATCCCGTAAATCCCCAAACCGAAAGCAAAAGGGGGGGGGGGAAGGATTTAATTATTTTTTATTAATATTAATTATATTTAATTATTATTATAATTAATTATTTTATTATAATTAATTAATAATTAGTAATTAATTATCAGTTATAATTATTTAGTTAATTATAATTAATTTCGATTAATTATAATTAATTACTAAATAATTATAATTATAATTAATTTGATAATTATGGTTAATTATAATTAATAATTAATTGTAAATTATAATTAATTAATTATTATTATAATTGATATTTTATAAAATAAAAAAATGCTTACTTGTCGGGCCTTCCTCGACATCCGACGACCGCCGATCTGCCGGTTCACCGGCCCCGAAAGGTATAAACCCTTTGAACTCAGACTTCCGTCCTCGACGTGTACGACGGACCGGTAGACCACCTAAGCACGCCTTTGGTGAGCGTGGTAGGAGGAAATCCGGTCCGACGCCTACGACGAGGCGGACAGTCGCCTCCCCTCTCGCTTTCTTACCTCGTCATGTGTGGCGAGTCAGTGGTCTACCCATGCACGCTTTTCTTAGCGTGGTGGGAAGGGCAACTGGCGCGACACCTACGATAAGGTGAGCGAGCAACCTCCGCTCTTTTATCTCGACTAACGTGTCGGACCGGCGGTCTACCTATGCACGCCTTTATTGAGCGTGGTAGGAGGGGCAACTGGCACGACACCTATGTCGAGGTAAGCGAGCGACCCACGCCTTCCTGTCTCGACATGCGTGTCGGACCGGCAAACCACCTAAGCACGCCTTTAGTGGCCGTGGTAGGAGGGAAACCGGTTCGACGCACACGGCGAGGCCAGGCGAGCCTGGTGTACTCTTTCCTTTGTGCGACCGGAATGATTCATAAGTACCCCCGGGCGGGGGGAAAGCAACTGCTCTTCTTCTTGTAACAGGTACCGTCAAAGACCCCATGCACGCCTTTATTGGCCGTGGTGGGATGAAAAAATCACGGCCGAGGTGTCCTCGAAAGAGGGCACCTACCATGCACGCCTTTATTGCTTGTGGTGGGGAAGGCCCAGTTTTCTCGTAGTTTTTTTCCCCTAAACGGGGAGACGCCGGGAGGCTGCCGAAATTTCGGGTGAAATACTCTTACACTTGGGACCTGTTTTTGAACTCAAAAGAACCAAATATTTGGACCAAACAAGAAAGAGCAGTGAACTTTTGAACTTGATTGAACATGTGCAGAGGATCAGAACCAAAATTCGAATGATTCCTAAAGGCCAAATTCAAATAAAATAAAAAATCAAAGTTGGAACCCAAATTTGAGTAATTTGAACATTCAATTGAACTCAAAAGGACTGCAGGGGACATAGCACTTTGAACTCAAATCGGACTTGACTTGCACATCCAAACATGATTCAAACATTCAAACTCAAGCGAGTACTTGAGTTGGACTACAAAGAACACAGAACTGAACTTGTACATTAAGCTCATGAACCTGATTTAAACTGATCCTGAAGGGGCTTGAACTTAAGCCTGGTTTGAGCATCATCGCCCTCTCACATTCAATGCCAATCAAAAATACCACCTGAGATTGGTGAAAGGTGGAGATACAAAGCGAAGGCTCTCCTACGAATACTACTAGGAAGTCGTAGCGGATACAACTGATCTCCAGCAAATAAATACTTGTGGATAACCGTGTGTATGTCGTATGCACAATAAACTACTGTGACACAAGTACATATCCTACGAATTTCCTACAAACGCCTGTTTGATTGAGATGGCGATGCGGGAGACCAATGATGTAGGACCCACTTCTACAAGCAAGTGCAACCCAACGACAACCACCTGAGATTGGTGAAAGGGTGGTTTGAATGCAAAAGCAAGGGGTCACCTACGAAAACTACTTCAGGAGGTCGTAGCGGATACAACGGTCCACTGCAGATGACTATAAATAACTTGTGGATAACAACAGTGAATACATCGTAGGCACGACGAACCACTGTGGGCACAAGTATGAATATCACCTACAGCAACGGTGATCAAAATCTCCAAGTACACCGGGTACAAAGGCAACCCGATGTACGAAGAAACCTCTAACAGAAGAGAGGAGATGTTTGAACAAATTAGAAACCAAACTTCCTGGTGTTTCCAAAGCTTCTTCTTGGTCCTACACATTAGAAGAAAAGCAATTCAGGTGCCCACAAACACCGGAAATAGCAAGTCTACTACGCCGAAGAGCTTAAAAGGAGTTATTTCCAAATCAAGTAGTCTTTGACTTCAAAATCCAAAAGATCTTTCCCCGGTGAATGAGAAAGGGGGAGTCAATATCAAGTCCAATACTCCAAAGTTCAAAAGAATCCTTCCCCGGTGATTGAGAAAGGGGGAGTCAACAGATATCGCCACCGGATCTGCAACATCTATGAAAGCAGACAGAAGGCGTCTACGACCTACAACGCCACGCCACCGGATCTGCAATATCCGTACAAGCAGACAGAAGGCGTCCACAACTATTTCAAAAATACCCCTGCACGTGCACTATAAATTGTATACACATAGGTACACTAAAAGGGGTAAAAAATAACTATAAAACCCGCATGGGCCCCGGCGAGCGTGTTATTGGTACACACGTGACGTCTAGGGATGCTGCGCGGGTCGATAAGTGAATTCATGTTCGAAACCGATCCTTCTATACGGATCAATAGGAGTCGACAGGGTTCGAACAATTTGAACAAATATACGGTTGCGACGACCGTATATTTATCTTAATACATTCATATTAGGCCTTCAATGCCTATAACAATAATGAGAATTCACTATTAAGGGCATAAAGCCTACAAAACCCGATCCTCTGTCGGCAGTCCGACAGAGTTGACAAGGTTCAATCCAAAAGAGAAATGACCCTAAAAACCCCGATGATGGCCGCATTGATTGGTTATCTCAACCGGAGGGGTTCACAAATACTTTTAAATTCCACCCAAATACCCAAAAAATTCTCAAAATCCAGAAAAATCTCAAAAATCCAAAATCCCAAAAATATTTAAAATTGAAATAAATCCATCAACGAAGTTAAAGCAAAATCCATTCGCCCTCCGCAACAGTTTGTCGAGGCAGATAAATTCGAATAAACTCTAGCTCACAAAGAGCCAAATGCCTAGTCGAAAATATCACTAGGATCCATTCTCAAACAATCTCTTGCCAGTAAGGGCGTGGTACGTGTCCTCTAACCGGCGGTTTTTCGCCGCCAAATGGCACTGCAGGTAAACGGTTATGACCCGGGGCCCTCTGAACCGAGTGGTTTTGCCGCCAAATGGCACCACAGATAGCGGTTATGGCCAGAGCCAATACGCTCCTTAATGGCGTTCAAATCCTTGAGATATGAATCAATAGGGATATGATCGATAGGGCACAAAGCCCTCTGTCAGCTAAGGTGGATTTAAATTTGTCCCCTTAGACAAACACCAACCCCGGTCTACAAGGTCCCCTTGGACGAAGCAACCCATGGCTGCCGACAAGGATCCTTCTGTCAGGTTGGGTCGACTACCTCCTCTGACTAAGTAGACCAGGGACCACGATGGCCCGGGATGACGGAACCATGGGATCTTGATCGGGTCCATCATCCATTCCCCCCACCATCCGCTTTAAGTGCTAGATAGTGAAATTTCTATTTTAAATATCCAAAATCTCCAAATTCCCAATTTCCAAATCCAATTTCTACCAATATCCAATCCACTCTTTGCTGTTACTATATGTCAGATAACACGTATATTCTATACGAATCTGATTGATGACTAGCCTTAATCGAAAGTTCTCTCTCGTGATCGGGAGGGGTAATTAACTATAGGGGCTTGCGCCTATAGGAAACCAGAACTCAGATCATGAAGTCCTCACAAAATGAGGGCGAAATCTCTGGGTAGTGTCTTATCTACAAACCCATCTGCCTTCCAAAATTTACCCCGGAACTTAGTTCGTTAAAACTCCCTCGCCGAATAAGAAAGAAAAGCGAGCGGAGGCCGGGGCCGAATTTTTGGAGCCCACAGATTTCTGGCGACTCCGCTGGGGTTTGGTTTCTCTTTCCATCTTTGGCTAGTCGTCTCAGTGCTATAGTAGCAGCTATATCAAATCGTACTCAAAATTCTGAATCTTCCAAAATGATCATTCAAGAAATTAAATATTTGAATTTTCTAAAGAATGATCGTTCAAAAAATTTTCATTGAGATAGCGTATTTAACAGTATTTTAGATTTATATTATTTGAATTGCTCGCTAATGTTATCTTCTCTTATTTTTTGTGTTCTGTGCAAGTCTCTGCATTTTGAAAGTGCGGGGTGATGTATCAGATTCTGATTACTAACCCTTGCCTTTCATTTATGCAGATGGATCTACAGAACACCCCGATGACCATCCAACTGGGACGAGGAGCCAGGATTCAACTGGCTAATACTGTTATTGAGACCGGAAATGCCGGAGCTACCATCCAGTTTGGTAGCGTTGACTTCCCGACGATTGCTGCAAGGAATGCCGCCATTCCTGTGAATGGTAGGAATGCTGAGAAGTCTGCCAGAAGACTCAATGCTGAGGAAGCTGTCACCCGTCGTGTGCATCTGCCGGCACAACGACCTGTTGCTGAAAATCCTCGTGGTAGGATTTCTGTATTCGAGAGGCTATCACAGCCTGACATCCCAGCCACCAGAAGAATTGTGAATGGTGGAAAAGTTTCTGTGGTGACTACAAACACCACTACTTTGCCGACCAGATTATCTGCACCTGGGAAATACAATGCTGAGGCCTCCTCACCTGGAGGAAGGCCTACAAGGAGACAGAGAAGGAAGATGAACGCTGAGCTCCGAGCTCAGCATCAACAACTGCCAATTCATCCCTCCAATCTGTCGGCCCAAGAGCCTGAAGCCAATGTTCCCACTCGGAACAAGTTTACTGACCTGAAATGGGTCAAAAGAAATAGCTCTACTGGAGAGCTAAAGAAATCTTTTTGGGATCGACGGCCTGAAGCCCCAATCCCTCCAAAGAAGAAAAAGCCCGAAACTCTGTCTGCTCGAGTATACAGAGTCCTGAAAACTGTAAAGGAGAAGGGGCTGAAGAAAAAGAAATTCCAACGGCCTTTGGTGATCGAGGTCAGAAGAACCCCGCCAAGGGAGCGTCTGTCCTTTACTACAGAAAGAAGAGAAAGACAGTATGTTTCACGCGGTGAACATCGGAGCGTGACACCTGAATTACAGATTCAGGGATCCGCCGCTGAAAGGTCCCGGTGGAAAGGAAAACAAGTCTGGAGGCCAAAGCCTCGAAGAAATGAGAAAGATAGAAGAGAAAGAGGAACTGATCTGGGCGTGACATCTGGTGAGGCTTCCCGGAGATCCGCCCCCATCTACGAACAACGTCAGAAGTGGGCCCCAAAAAGGACCCATAATGACATTCCTCCCGATGGTAGACACCTTGGAAAATCCTCCAGGGGATCCCGTCGTCATCCATCTCCTCGAAAGGAAGAGACTAACTTCGATCGCAGCCCACTAATCGAAGAAGTCCCCGTGCCTAATCAAGAACCGGAAATCCAATGGCGTCGTCGCTCGGAGATCCGACTACTGGAAGAAAATATAAATGATCAAAATCTAGAAGAGGAAAATTCCTTGAAGGGGACGGAAACATTGATGAACTTATGGGATGAAAAACAATGAAGAAAATTTAGAAGAAAATATTGATGAATTTCTAAATGAAAATTTAGAAGAAGAAATTCAAGAAAACAAATGACACTCTGGATATGGAAGTTGTCTATATGGTGACACATATAGACATCGATGATGGTGTCAATTATGATGACGATGAAGATGAAGAGACGTTGGCAACCTCCACCCAGGCAAGTATACCATCGTCGTCGTAGAGAAGGGTCCACCACTGGCAGGAGTCGTCATTCTCAAGAAGAAGAAGAAGTGGAGGAAGTGAATGATAATCATCTGAGTCTGATGCTGAAGATGTCACACTCGCTGAAATGCGACGACAAATGAGGCGACAAATGAAAGCCAAAGACAGGGAAATCTCTCAGTTAAATGAGAAGATGACTGAGATGATGGCTCAAATGGGGACGATGATGCAGATGATGCAGAGAACTGTCGCTGTTGGTGCCATGCCCAATCCCCCTCCAGATCCTCCAAACTTCCAAATACCTCAAGTCTCGGGAGTACAAGTTATTCCTGAAGGTGTCACGAAGCTCATAATGTCATCCGTCAACCCACTCCACAAATGTGTTGCAAGTACTTCTGAACCTGTGACCGCTGCACAATTGGAAGGAATAATCACAGAAAGGATCAGGGCCATCATAGCCGTTGATCAAGCAGAAAAGTTGGTGGGGGGCAAAAGGTCGTCCGTATCCTGCTGAATACGACCAAGTACCATATCCAAAAGGGTATTCTGTACCAAAGTTCAACACTTTCAACGGTACTAACAACCCCAGGCAGCACCTGGCACAGTTTTTAAAGCCACCTGTGGGAATACAGGAGGAAATGACGCCCTACTCTTCCGACAGTTCGTTAGTAGTTTAACAGCAACTGCTTTCGAATGGTATGCTGAACTGCCGAATGATTCTGTAAAGACTTTCGCAGAATTGGAAAATATGTTCGTAAAGAGGTTCGCCAGTGCAACTGAGAAAGATCACGATCGCTGATCTTGCTTTGGATAAAAGAAAAAAGAGAAGAATCAGTGACTAAATATATCACTCGCTGGCGCAATCTAAGCATGAAATGTGAGCAGCAGCTTGAAGAAGAACATGCCGTACAGTTGTTAATGGGAAACATTGATGACAAGATGCAACCCTTCCTGTGTATGGCTACAATTAACACATTTCAAGATTTGCTAGACAGAGTGGCCAAGTTCGAGAAACTGAATTTGTCCAGATCAGAAAATCACTCTGATAAGCCTAAGAAGGCTAAGGCCCCAGGTGCTAGAAGGGGTGAAGCCGACTCTACGTTCTTCTCTAGAGCTGATAGAGAAAAACAAGTGATTTACAACGTAGACAAAGGCAAGCAGCCGATGCAATATCAAGAAAAGCCCAAACAGGCCTACAACCCCAATCCCCAACCGAAGCTGATATTAGGGGGAAATGATAAGCCACGGACTTATCAAACTGGAGGTCAGAAACAGGCAATAGGAAATGGTGATAGAATATTCCAATCCCTCAAAGATAAAATGAATAAAGAATATTCATTCAAGAGGGAAAGTGTCGCCAAATTATTTCGACAAGTGTTGAAATCGGGTTTAGAACTGCCTGAATGCAAAAGACCCGAAGAGTCGAAGCACACTGGTGACCCAAATTATTGCCCATATCATCGGGTACTCAGCCATCCTATTGAAGATTGCTACATCTTTAAGGATTGGCTTGAAAGAAAATATCAAAAAGGGGAACTCACTTTGTCCGACAATGTGTTGTCTCACCCTAGAAAAGAATCAACTCGCGTGGTCACGTCCTCTTTCGTACCCCTGGTTGAAGAAAGAAGAAATGAAAAGAAGCCAATTCAAGAAGAAAAGTGGGAGACTGCGGTCTCCAAGAAGACTGTGAAAATGTTGAAGCAGCTTGAAGGAGTTTCAGGTGTAAAGTGGAAGTCTCCTATTGAGCCAATGATAGATTTGAAGGCACTGCCAGTGGTACGACCTTCTACTTCAAAACAGTTTTCCAATCAAGTTAGTTCTTCAAAGGCTGAAAAGAAGAAATCATCCAAGAAGAAAACCAAGTTGAAAAAGCCTAAGGAGAAGATGACTGCAACTCAAAGGGTTATTGACAGTTTGGATGAATACTATCAGACTGTGAGGCGACCTATCAAGCTCGCTGACTTTATGGCGGAGCTTAAAATCGGTGAGGCTGAAGAAGGAGATGAAAATTCTCTTCCCAAAGAAGTATGTCGGGTCATCTCAGTGGCGCCGAGTACCTCAGTAAAAGAAGAATACACAGAAGTACCCTCTGAATCCTGTATGATGGTTTTGCCAATGGATTACAGTTCGGAGGAGGATTTGTATTTTCCAGAGGGAGACGAATCAGACCCTAGCATAGCGTCTCGGATGGGACATGTAAACCTGGGTGGTGATTCTGAATCAACAGATGAGTCCCTAGACGCAACGATGGCTGACTCTGAAGAAAATATACAGTTAAATGACTCTGAACCGGAGGAGATTGCTCAAGTGCAGTTAAGAAGCGGCAAGATACTACCGCCTCCACCGAAGAAAGGGGTCTCCAACAAAGATAAGGAAAAAGAAATAATTATCAACGATGATATTATCTCTGAAGATCTTAAGAAAAAGAACACTTCATCCAAGGGGATAGATTACAATATCTTATCCCATTTGAGAAAAATCCCAGCACAACTCAGTATATACGACGCCTTGGTGATGTCTAAAGACCTTCGGGAGACTCTGATTCAGGCTCTCAAAGATCCCGAAAGATATGAGGCATATTTTGCTGAACGTAGTTTGACTGAGGTTCTGCAAGCTCGTAATGAGCCATTCATTACTTTCTCCGAAGAAGACATGATGCTCGGAACCGCAGACCATAATCGCCCTCTGTATGTTACTGCAGAGAGCGATAAGCTGATCATCAGTCGAATCCTGATCGATCCCGGATCCTCCATAAATCTGATAAGCTTGAAAGCACTGAGATCCCTCTGCCTTGATGTGGAACACCTCGGGCCAGATAAGTTGATGGTGCATGGTTTTAACGAAAAAGGGCAGAAAACCCTTGGATCATTCATGCTCCCTCTTGTATTTGGAGAGCTCCACACAGAAGCTAAATTCCATGTGATTGACGCGGATACTTCATTCAAGGCGCTACTAGGTCGTCCCTGGTTGCATGAATATGGCATTGTCCCGTCAACATTACACCAGTGTATGAAGTATCTCAAAGATGGAGAAGAATTCAGGATCTCTGGTGACATTCAGCCCTTTACAGTTCATGAAGCAACAGTTTATGAAGATGCACGGTATTTCATGCCAAAGAAGCAAAAGTCTTCGAGCTCTCTCGAAGCTAGAGCATCAAATTCAAAGGCTGTAAAGCGACCTGAAAGAGAAGGTGAGAAAAAGCAGGTGGGGAGAAAGAAGGCAGCGCCGACTCTTCCCAAGGCACCGACCATTCCCAAAGAGAAGAAATTTATACCTCATCTGGGAAGTGACACAGATGAAGATGATGATACTCCTGCTAAATCTCGGAAAGTATGCCAGTCCATAGACGAATGGAGTAGGCATGTTGAATTTTCAAATGATGATTATGACTACGACTCCATTTACATGAACACGGTGCAGAATGTGTTCTCTAGAAGAATTGACAGCCTATCAATTTCAGATAGTGTGCTCGTAGTCACGCGTGTTCCCTTACAACATTTCAAAGAAATTATTCCGCGCGAGGTGCATAAAGTTGAAGAACTCGCCACCCTCTATCTGTCTCCCCGTAAAAATGGGACTATTCCAAAGAATGTGTTATATTCTACGGGAGTTCGTGAAGAGGAGAATCATGATTGGGATTGCATGATCCTCGATTCTGAAGAGTTATTTCCTACGAGGCTACCTAGGTTCAATACTAAAAATATTCAAAGAATGCTACGAAAGCAAGTCAATATTCCTACCACCAAGCGACAACTTCGTACAAGTTTGGGCCTCTGGTATGGGAGAAGTCCGCGTCCGTTACGGCAGAAAGATACAGACGCATATAAGGGTATTGGATTCATCAAAAGAAAATTCCTCCGGAAGGAGATTTGTCGAGCCATCACATGCGTAGAAATTGAATCCGAAGATGGTGATGCTGAAGAGACATACGAGGCTGATGATTATGATGAGCAGCCCGTAGAAGCCGAGCCTGCACCAGAAGAGCTTGAAGATGGTGGACAGGCAGCCACTATGGATGAACTAAAAGAAGTCAACCTGGGGACTGAGGAGGATCCTCGCCCAACCTTCATTAGTTCTCTTCTACCCGAAGAACAAATAGAAGAAATAAAAGAGCTCCTCTGTGAATTCAGGGACTGCTTTGCCTGGACATATGCTGAGATGCCCGGCTTATCCCCTGACGTAGCAGTTCACAGATTAGCAATCAAACCGGATGTAGCACCCGTCAAGCAAGCTCCAAGGAGAATGAGACTGGAGATTGAAGAACAGGTGATTGCCGAGACGAAGAAGCTCATTGAGGCAGGCTTCATCCGAGAAGAAAAGTATGCCGATTGGATTGCCAATATCGTCCCAGTGAAGAAGAAGAACGGGCAAATTCGTGTCTGTATTGACTTTCGGGACCTTAACAAAGCATGCCCAAAAGACGATTTTCCACTCCCTGTATCCGAACTCCTGGTGGACAATACGTCAAACTACGACATGTTCTCCTTTATGGATGGATCGTCAGGATACAATCAAATCAAAATGGCGCCCGAAGATGAAAAGCATACATCGTTCAGGACGCCCATCGGGATTTTCTGCTACACAGTCATGCCCTTCGGCCTGAAGAATGCTGGTGCCACCTATCAGCGGGCGATGACTCACATATTCGATGATTTGATACATCAGAAGGTCGAGTGTTATGTAGATGACCTTGTTGTCAAAAGTCTTGGCCGAAATGATCACTTAAAAGATCTCAGAATCGTATTTGAGAGAATCAGAAAGTTTGATCTGAAGATGAATCCTCTCAAATGTGCTTTTGGGGTTTTCCTCCCGGCAAATTCCTAGGGTATGTTGTTCGTCATCGAGGAATAGAGATCGACCCCAACAAAATTAAGGCAATCACGGAGATGCTACCGCCAAGGAACCTTCGACAGCTCCGATCATTGCAAGGACAACTGGCTTTCATTCGGAGATTCATATCAAATCTATCGGGTAGGTGCCAGCCATTTTCAAAGCTAATGAAGAAAGACGTCCGTTTCAAATGGGATGCAGAATGTCAGGAGGCGTTTGATAGCATCAAGAGATATCTGTTGAATCCTCCCATTCTAGCAGCGCCAATTCCACGGAAGCCTCTCATACTGTACACGGCTGCTCTAGAAGAATCCCTCGGAGCACTATTGGCCCAGAATAATGAAGAAGGCAAAGAAAATGCGCTCTACTATATCAGTTGAAGGTTGATTGGAGCAGAAAGCCGTTATTCCCCAATTGAAAAGCATTGTCTGGCGCTGATTTTTGCTGTTCAGAAACTCCGCCATTACATGTTATCCCACAAAATCACACTGATATCAAAGATCGATCCGCTGAAGTTCTTGATGACAAGACCAGCGTTGACAGGTCGTCTAGCCAGGTGGGCAGTACTATTACTGCAGTTTGAAATCATATACATGCCACAGAAGGCGGTGAAAGGACAGGCCTTGGCAGATTTTCTTGCTGCACATCCAATCCCAGCAGATTCCCCACTAAATGATGATTTGCCTGATGAACAAATAATGCAGATCGAGGAGGATGAAAAGCTACCATTCTGGGAAATGTACTTCGATGGGGCATCATCTATCAGACCTGTCCGACCCCCAAATATTGCAAGAGCCCGAGCCGGCATCGGTCTCATTTTCGTAGCACCTGAGGGAGGTATAATGAGATTCTCATTCAGTTTGACTGAACCTCGGACCAATAACGAAGCCGAATACGAAGCGCTGTTAGCAGGGCTGGAGATTGCCATCGATGTCAGGATCCAACATCTTCAAATCTTCGGTGATTCTCAACTTGTAATAAATCAAGTACTTGGAATTTACAAGGTTGGCAAAGTTGAATTGGCCCACTATCACCGACGAGCTCTCGAGCTTTTGAAACAAGTACCAAATGTTAGAATGGCTCGACTTCCTCGAGGACAGAATGCTAAAGCAGATTGTCTGGCCAAATTAGCCAAAGAAATGGCGAACATCAACGAGGAGAGTCCCATATTCATTGGGGTTTACACTCGTAGGGTCTTGGAGCCCGCTCTGTTACAATTCCCGAGGGCAGAAGGAATTCCGGATTCAAGTCAGCAGGATGAAACTCCAGTTGACCCTCGGCCTCTCCATCAGATTGCTATGGAGAATTTATCCAGAAGAACATCATGTGGCCAAGAGACGTAAAGCTAGTCAAGCTTCAGAATCGTGGTGGCATTGTTTAGATATTGAAGTCGAAAATGATTGGAGACAGCCATTCATTGACTACTTCAAGGAAAACAAACTCCCGATAGAAAAGTCTATGGCCGCACAAATTCGAAAAAGGGCGTTGAGATACGCATTTGTTAATGACATACTGTACAGACGAGCCTTTGATCAAATGTGGCTAAGGTGCCTAGGGACCAAGGAAGCTGAAAAAGTGGTGACAGAAATCCACGAGGGGCTTTGCGGAGCACATCAGTCAGGTCCCAAAATGACCGCTAAAATTAAGAGAATTGGTTACTATTGGCCAACTATGGTTAGAGACTGTATTGACCACGCAAAGAGGTGCCACGAATGTCAAATTCACGGTGATGTTATACATCAGCCTCCAAATCCGCTGCACCCAACATTAGCATCTTGGCCATTTGAATGCTGGGGTACTGATATAATCGGACCAATAGATCCGCCGTCTTCAGCGGGACACCGTTTTATTCTAGCAGCAACAGACTACTTTTCCAAGTGGGCAGAAGCAGCTCCATTCAGAGAGGTCACATCCGAACAAGTGATCAATTTCTTCACCCACAATGTCGTTTACAGATTCGGTGTGCCACGCCGAATAATCTCAGACAATGGTACTGCATTCAAAAGTACAAAAATTTATAAGTTCGTTGATCGGCACAAGATCGATTGGCGATATTCATCCATATACACCAAGGGCAAATGGATTGGCAGAAGCCTTCAACAAGACGCTGGTGAAATTGTTGAAGAAGATTCTCACCAAAAACAAAAGGGAGTGGCATACGAAAATGGCAGAAGCTCTATGGGCCTATCGTACAACCTACAAGACGCCAACCAAAGCCACTCCTTATTCATTGGTGTTCGGTGTTGAAGCCGTATTACCATTAGAGATTGAGTTACCGTCACTTCGGGTAGCAATCCAAAATGACCTCACTCAAGAGCAAAATGCCCGCCTCAGAATGGAGGAGCTCGACGCACTTGATGAACGCAGGTTACAAGCCCAACAAAATTTGGAAATCTACCGAGGAAGAATGGCAAAGTCCTTTGACCGAATGGTGCGTCCTCGATCATTTCAGGAAGGGGAATTGGTCCTGGTGCTGAGAAGACCAATCATCCCACACCGAAAAATCGGTGGCAAATTCGTATCCAATTGGGAAGGCCCCTTCGTCATCGAGAAAGTGTACCAAGGAGGAGCATATCAGTTAATCGATCTGAACGGTCAGAGGCCTATGCCGCCAATCAACGATCGACATTTAAAGAAATATCATGCATAAAAATTTCATGACTGATGTATTTTGCAATTATCAAAGTTTTATGTGCATAGTTATCAGAGCATGCATGTATTTTTATTTTGAAATTCTCTTGTATAGCAAGAACGCATTTCAAAATCCCTCATCAGACTGGGGGCATTTTAAATATTTATTCGAGTCGACATCGCGTTGCGTGCCGAAATCCTCGAATAAATATTTAAAATCTCAAAGGTACAAAAAGCCTATCCAAAATGTCCCTACGAGACAGGGGGCATTTTAAATATTCATTTGGGTCGACATCGTGCTATACGCCGAGATCCCCAAATGAATATTTAAAATCTTATATTCCAAATTTATTCCATACTGAAATGTCCCTGCGAGACAGGGGGCATTTTAAATATTTATTCGGGTTGACATCGCGCTGCATGCCGAGATCCCCGAATAAATATTTAAAATTATCAATCCAGATATTCTTTTGTACTAAAGAATACAAATATTTGTTTTCCAAAGTATATGCAGGTGGTCTTTCAAGAGTTAGAGACACCGTCTTCTCCAACAAACAAAGACTCAAAGGTCAAGAAAGTGACTTTTGTGGCTACACACTCCTACAAAATTGAGCCAAAGAAGCTTAAAGTCTTTCGACAGCCTGAAGCTTAAGGTTTGAATGGGTGTAAAAGGTCGGATCCAACAAGCCCAAATATGGCCGGATCGCTGGCAGCTCCGTCTACTCAACAAGCCATAAGAAAGGCCGTAGTAGCGGAACCCCCACTTCGTCAACCCGTCAGTAGGGACTGTAGGAAGTACGAAGGCAAATTTGACTCGACAAGTTCAAGTGATCGTAGTCTACAAAATTCTCCTAAATGACTGGAGAATCAAAGTTCCAGTGGAAGGATGAGTCTCAAACAACTACCAAATGTTCGTAGGCTCCAAAATCTACAACAACAAAGGATGACTTCAAATCTACCAACTTCAGAAAAATTAGCATTGGGGAGCGCAATTCCCATAGCTCAAGTCTGAAGCCTGAATGGGTGTAAGAGGTCGGATCCAACAAGCCCAAATATGGCCGGATCGCTGACAGCTCCATCTACTCAACAAGCCATAAGAAAGGCCGTAGTAGAGGAACCCCCATCTCAGCAACCAGAGGACAAAGAGCTGTCAAATTCTAGCTCTCCCGATCTGATGAACTCAAGTGATTCAGATTAAAGTCTTCTCACGTGGTTAAGGATCAAGATACTACCTACGTTCGGTACTATCAACTGAATCCAGAGCCTGCAAATCCTTCAACATATCCGTAAAGCACAAAGCGAGGATCGAAGGAATCTTTCTTCAACAAGTCCGTCAAAGCACAAAGCAAAGGACCGAAGAAAATTATCCCAAAGTTCGTGAAAAGCCCAAGGCTGAACTAAGAGGATTCTGTCATCAACAAGTCTGTTATGCACAAAGCTCTGGACCGATGACTTTTCGCCACCGACCTGATACAAACCTAAGGGTTTAGGTCATCGGCATCTACCCCTTCATCAAGCCCGCCAAAGCTAGAAGCATAGGGCCGAGGGTACAAAAATCACCTGACAAGTCAACAAAGACAAATCAGAAAATTCTCCATCAATGTCCGCAGCACAAAGCACAGGACAAAAGAAATCAACATCTCAATCGTCTATTGGTACATCTAAGAGCTTTATGGAGAAGGAAAGTTTTAGTGTGACATCCAAGCAAAATCTTGGAGATCCACTAAAGAAAAATCTTAGTGTGACATCTAAGTAATTCTTGGAGATCCACTAAATGGAAACCTTAGTGTGATATCTAGAAACAATATCTAGAGATCCACAAGGCCAAACAGCTTACAACAAACGTGATTCGCTCTAGACGCGTACCACATTTGTTGGGGGGCATTTGTTAACCTCAAAAAAAAAAAAAAAAAAAAGAAATGATAAAAAAAAAAAAGAGGGAAATGAAATCATACCTCTGCCGCCTGGATTCCACAAATCCCGCCGAAATTTCTCCGATGCGTTGTACAGCAGCGCCGAATCAGTCACCTCCCGGATATCCTGCGATCCTCGCCTCGATCGAACGACCACAAGTGTCGTTAAATAGAAGCCGATCTCCCACGACACTGGCTGCTCTTCACGTCTGCTCCTACCTCTTCCACGGCTCTCTCCCGATCCCACACACGCGAGCTCTCGATCTCAACTCCATTCGCTGCTTCTTCGCTTCTCCTCCCGATCCCACAAGCCCCGGCCGACCTCCATCCAGCTTCCACGACCTCCGCCTCCCTCCAGTTCGCAGAGAGAGAGAGAGAGAGAGAGAGAGAGAGAGAGAGAGAGAGAGAGAAAGAGAGAAAGAGAGAAAGAAGGAGAGAGAGAAGCTTCCTCTCTTACCCGTAGCCGCCGACCTCCTTGCTCGACGCCGCCTCTGCCTGAAGGATCGGAAGTTACGCACTTTTGATCGGAAGCAAGAAGCCGAGCCGTGCCCTTCTCCTCCTTGGCCGATCGACTTCGCTCCTCAGACGACTTTCCCTACCTGTCGGGACGGAAGTTACGACATTTTGATCGGGCTCAAGAACAAGAGCTCGCGTGCTGTAAGGGTAACTTTCTTCCCTTCGTATGCTTCTTCGACCGAATCCCGTAAATCCCCAAACCGAAAGCAAAAGGGGGGGGGGAAGGATTTAATTATTTTTTATTAATATTAATTATATTTAATTATTATTATAATTAATTATTTTATTATTATATTAATTAATAATTAGTAATTAATTATCAGTTATAATTATTTAGTTAATTATAATTAATTTCGATTAATTATAATTAATTACTAAATAATTATAATTATAATTAATTTGATAATTATGGTTAATTATAATTAATAATTAATTGTAAATTATAATTAATTAATTATTATTATAATTGATATTTTATAAAATAAAAAAATGCTTACTTGTCGGGCCTTCCTCGACATCCGACGACCGCCGATCTGCCGGTTCACCGGCCCCGAAGGTATAACCCTTTGAACTCAGACTTCCGTCCTCGACGTGTACGACGGACCGGTAGACCACCTAAGCACGCCTTTGGTGAGCGTGGTAGGAGGAAATCCGGTCCGACGCCTACGACGAGGCGGACAGTCGCCTCCCCTCTCGCTTTCTTACCTCGTCATGTGTGGCGAGTCAGTGGTCTACCCATGCACGCTTTTCTTAGCGTGGTGGGAAGGGCAACTGGCGCGACACCTACGATAAAGTGAGCGAGCAACCTCCGCTCTTTTATCTCGACTAACGTGTCGGACCGGCGGTCTACCTATGCACGCCTTTATTGAGCGTGGTAGGAGGGGCAACTGGCACGACACCTATGTCGAGGTAAGCGAGCGACCCACGCCTTCCTGTCTCGACATGCGTGTCGGACCGGCAAACCACCTAAGCACGCCTTTAGTGGCCGTGGTAGGAGGGAAACCGGTTCGACGCACACGGCGAGGCCAGGCGAGCCTGGTGTACTCTTTCCTTTGTGCGACCGGAATGATTCATAAGTACCCCCGGGCGGGGGGAAAGCAACTGCTCTTCTTCTTGTAACAGGTACCGTCAAAGACCCCATGCACGCCTTTATTGGCCGTGGTGGGATGAAAAATCACGGCCGAGGTGTCCTCGAAAGAGGGCACCTACCATGCACGCCTTTATTGGTTGTGGTGGGAAGGCCCAGTTTTCTCGTAGTTTTTTCCCCTAAACGGGGGAGACGCCGGGAGGTTGCCGAAATTTCGGGTGAAATACTACTACACTTGGGACCTGTTTTTGAACTCAAAAGAACCAAATATTTGGACCAAACAAGAAAGAGCAGTGGACTTTTGAACTTGATTGAACATGTGCAGAGGATCAGAGCCAAAATTCGAATGATTCCTAAAGGCCAAATTCAAATAAAATAAAAATCAAAGTTGGAACCCAAATTTGAGTAATTTGAACATTCAATTGAACTCAAAGGACTGCAGGGGACATAGCACTTTGAACTCAAATCGGACTTGACTTGCACATCCAACATGATTCAAACATTCAAACTCAAGCGAGTACTTGAGTTGGACTACAAAGAACACAGAACTGAACTTGCATATTAAGCTCATGAACCTGATTTAAACTGATCCTGAAGGGGCTTGAACTTAAGCCTGGTTCGAGCATCATCGCCCTCTCACATTCAATGCCAATCAAAAATACCACCTGAGATTGGTGAAAGGTGGTTTCAATACCAAAGCGAAGGCTCTCCTACGAATACTACTAGGAAGTCGTAGCGGATACAACTGATCTCCAGCAAATAAATACTTGTGGATAACAACAGTGTGTATGTCGTATGCACAATAAACTACTGTGGACACAAGTACATATCCTACGATAGTTCCTACAAACGCCTGTTGATTGAGATGGCGATGCGGGAGACCAATGATGTAGGACCCACTTCTACAAGCAAGTGCAACCCAACGACAACCACCTGAGATTGGTGAAAGGTGGTTTGAATGCAAAAGCTAGGGCTCACCTACGAAAACTACTAGGAGGTCGTAGCGGATACAACGGTCCACTGCAGATGACTATAAATAACTTGTGGATAACAACAGTGAATACATCGTAGGCACGACGAACCACTGTGGGCACAAGTATGAATATCACCTACAGCAACGGTGATCAAAATCTCCAAGTACACCGGGTACAAAGGCAGACCGATGTACGAAGAACACCTCTAACAGAAGAGAGGAGATTTTTGAACAAATTAGAACCAAACTTCCTGGTGTTCCAAAGCTTCTTCTTGGTCCTACACATTAGAAGAAAAGCAATTCAGGTGCCCACAAACACCGGAAATAGCAAGTCTACTACGCCGAAGAGCTTAAAAGGAGTTATTTCCAAATCAAGTAGTCTTTGACTTCAAAATCCAAAAGATCTTTCCCCGGTGAATGAGAAAGGGGGAGTCAATATCAAGTCCAATACTCCAAAGTTCAAAAGAATCCTTCCCCGGTGATTGAGAAAGGGGGAGTCAACAGATATCGCCACCGGATCTGCAACATCTATGAAAGCAGACAGAAGGCGTCTACGACCTACAACGCCACGCCACCGGATCTGCAATATCCGTACAAGCAGACAGAAGGCGTCCACAACTATTTCAAAATACCCCTGCACGTGCACTATAAATTGTATACACATAGGTACACTAAAAGGGGTAAAAATAACTATAAAACCCGCATGGGCCCCGGCGAGCGTGTTATTGGTACACACGTGACGTCTAGGGATGCTGCGCGGGTCGATAAGTGAATTCATGTTCGAACCCGATCCTTCTATACGGATCAATAGGAGTCGACAGGGTTCGAACAATTGAACAAATATACGGTTGCGACGACCGGTATATTTATCTTAATACATTCATATTAGGCCTTCAATGCCTATAATAATGAGAATTCACTATCAAGGGCATAAAGCCTACAAAACCCGATCCTCTGTCGGCAGTCCGACAGAGTTGACAAGGTTCAATCCAAAAGAGAAATGACCCTAAAAACCCCGATGATGGACGCATTGATTGGTTATCTCAACCGGAGGGGTTCACAAATACTTTTAAATTCCACCCAAATACCCAAAAGCTTCTCAAAATCCAGAAAAATCTCAAAACTCCAAAATCCCAAAAATATTTAAAATTGAAATAAATCCATCAACGAAGTTAAAGCAAAATCCATTCGCCCTCCGCAACAGTTTGTCGAGGCGGATAAATTCGAATAAACTCTAGCTCACAAAGAGCCAAATGCCTAGTCGAAAATATCACTAGGATCCATTCTCAAACAATCTCTTGCCAGTAAGGGCGTGGTACGTGTCCTCTAACCGGCAGTTTCGCCGCCAATGGCACTGCAGGTAAACGGTTATGACCCGGGGCCCTCTGAACCGAGTGGTTTTGCCGCCAAATGGCACCACAGATAGCGGTTATGGCCAGAGCCAATACGCTCCTTAATGGCGTTAAATCCTTGAGATATGAATCAATAGGATATGATTGATAGGGCACAAAGCCCTCTGTCAGCTAAGGTGGATTTAAATTTGTCCCCTTAGACAAACACCAACCCCGGTCTACAAGGTCCCCTTGGACGAAGCAACCCATGGCTGCCGACAAGGATCCTTCTGTCAGGTTGGGTCGACTACCTCCTCTGACTAAGTAGACCAGGGACCACGATGGCCCGGGATGACGGAACCATGGGATCTTGATCGGGTCCATCATCCATTCCCCCACCATCCGCTTTAAGTGCTAGATAGTGCAATTTCTATTTTAAATAGCAAAATCTCCAAATTCCCAATTTCCAAATCCAATTTCTACCAATATCAATACTCTTTGCTGTTACTATATGTCAGATAACACGTATATTCTATACGAATCTGATTGATGACTAGCCTTAATCGAAAGTTCTCTCTCGTGATCGGGAGGGGTAATTAACTATAGGGGCTTGCGCCTATAGGAAACCAGAACTCAGATCATGAAGTCCTCACAAAATGAGGGCGAAATCTCTGGGTAGTGTCTTATCTACAAACCCATCTGCCTTCCAAAATTTACCCCGGAACTTAGTTCGTTAAAACTCCCTCGCCGAATAAGAAAGAAAAGCGAGCGGAGGCCGGGGCCGAATTTTTGGAGCCCACAAGGGAACCTAACTTAAGCTATTTCACAAGGAACAAAACTTAAGTAAATTACATGGAATAGAACTCGAATTAATGGCCAGGGAACCATACATTAAAGTTGAAAAATACATGATCACACCAAAATGCAAATGCTAATTAACAAATCCTGTTTATCCAATTGAGCATAAGCATGCAGGGGACTTGTGGTAGACAAAACTCCAAGCACAATTTGCTCGCAAGCAATGATCAATAACAATCAAGGAGGATGTGTGGTTTAGTTGCAAATAAATCATGAAGTACCTTAACAAGTGATGCAAATCAAATATGAACAATTGTACATGATTTGTGACATTTGCATCCGTTATGCCAGCAAGCACACTAACATTCTGCAAGTAAAGGAGGCTGACATGCAGTGAACACAATGACTTTTTAGCCAGGGTGTATTCAAGAAGCCTCTCACAAGCATACACAATGCGACATGCAAATGAATACACCAATCAGCTTGTGAGTGACGACAGTGGATAAATTGTGAATATAACAATTTCCCTTCAATAAATGTTAATGGGCTTGCAGATGCATGCGGAAGTCTCCTCCCATGAACACAAAGCTAGTATGCAAGTAGATGTAACAACTTGCCAATCAGTGTGTGTTGGGAGAATCAACGATGATGTAGCTCGACCGACAGCCAACAGTAGCATGCAAGCGAACATGTTGAATCTACCTGTAGGCAATACTAATTAGTCTGCTAAGAATACATGATGTCAGCAAGTGTGCACGGGACCTTTGCAACAAATGTAACGACCAGTGCGAATCTTCTACAAACATGAATGAGAGGATTGCAGTGAGCGCAGCATATTGCCTACCATCAGAAATAGCAAATTCATGATGAATACGAGCTCTTACGAGTCACCGTAGGAAGCTCTTCATGCACATAGAAGCTTTCTTATAGGTAGTAGTTGGATACCTGTCACATACACAATATGTCGTCTACTGCAAATACAGAAAACATTCATCAAATGCAGACACCAACGAGTTGTTGTAGGAGACAAGTCATGTATACGACATGCTATCAATCGATTTAGTCGACACCAACTTCCACTCTTCCTCCCTCATCCCATAGCTCCTCCCAGTTAACTCAATCGCATGACCCTTCAATCCAGTCAAGCCCGACTGCAAGCTCTAACCCGACTCCCTCTTAACTGATCCAAAAAAATTCTTGTACACAATAAAGCCGCTGCCTCTTCTACCTCAAATAGCCACAGCTCCCAAACTTCCCTCTGCTATAGCCGACCACCTGCCAAATCAACCTGTTGTCCAAACTACACATCCTCAACACCTCACTATCAATACACCTCATCCAGCCCAATAGCAACTTATAACTCATTACCCCTATGGGATTAAAAATCACGGCCACGGTGTCACCCAACACTTATTATGCACGTTTTTCTTAGGATGGTGGGAAGGTCCAGCTCCCTAAAATTCCCCTAAACAGGAGAGATGCCGGGAGATGTCTAATTTTTCAGCAAACAAAGGATCTAGCCTTGAACAAATTGCAGGGGACAGAACTTAAATTTGTAGGAAACAAGACTTAAATAAAATGATAAGGAATTATACTTTTAACTTTAAAATGCGCAATCACACTAAAATACAAATGCTAACTAATAATCCTGGTCATCCAAATGAATTTCAACGAGCAACTACAAGGACTCATGGTGAAAAAACCATCAATGCATGCAAATGATGAACAATGAAATTAAAATGACTTGGAATATTCAACAAAACCAACTAGCAAATAAAGCAAGTGATAATCGCATCAGTCATGCAAGCAAATACAACTGCCCCCCTACAAGTAGAGGGATTTGACATGCAATGAACACAATGATGTGATACGTTTAATGAGTTCAAAATAAATGAAGTTTGCACACAGCTAATACCATTGAACTCCAAACACCGCTTGCTGGCAAACAAAGATCAAATAGTCGATGTGTAACGAATGTAGTGGCATCCATATAGTTGGCACTAATCACCATGCAAGCAAACATACCAATTCCTATGGGCATTGAAGGTTAACATGTAGCTAATGTAGCAATTTGCTAATTAACATGCATAGGGAAATTGATGATGATTGCAGCTCATTTGGTAGTCGGCATCAATTTGCAAATGAGCAGCTTACCTGCAAGCAACAATCGTAGATATATTACAAAGACGAGAGATCCTTAGCGAACAAATGGAAGCTGATATATGAATGAAGGATTCTCATGGCAAATGGGATAGCCTGTGCAGATCTTCTGTGGGCATGAATAAGAGGATTACAATAAGTGTGATACACTGCCTACAAGCAAAAACAACAAGCCTGTGCCAAATGCAAGCATCTACGAGCCACTACAGGAAATTCTTCATGTAAACGTGTTATCTTTCGAGAAAATACATAACAACTATAGTAAATGCAAATGCCTACAAGCTAAGCTAGCAACTTTTAAATACTCGTTAATGACCTATGAACAAATCCAACAAAACTTGCATGCATGACAGCTCGCCTGCAAGAAGCAACGGGCGACCCATAGCGCAGCGCTACGACCCGCTTACAAGCAAAATATATGTTAAATGCAATCTACCTATATGCAATCGTGGATAACTTCTTAACATTTGCTAACGACGCACTACTAATGAACAAATCCAACAAAGCTTGCAATGCACAATAGCTTGCTCGCAAGAAGCAACGAGTAACCCGTAACTCAACTCTACGATTCACCTGTAAGCAAAAATAGGGAATCTGTAGTAAAAACTATGAACAATTGGTGAATTGAAGCAGTAAATTTATGGAGCCATGCTATCATTCCAGATATTAACTTACTTGCAAGCGACAAGTAGGAAGCCCTTAACGCACCACATTGTGTATTTTTCGGTAGAAATATACTCCTGCAGGTTGAATACTGAAGAAAATAAAAGCTTGCAGAATACAAAATAAACTAAATCACGCCACCGGATCTCCAACACTCGTATAAGCAGATAGAAGACGTCTACAAGATTCTAAATAGAATAGTGTGCATATTCAAATGACCATCATTCGCACAACTGATTAATATCAAACACTTTAAAATACCCTCCTACATGCATTACAATAGGCAGAATGCTATATTCAAGTATGACATCCAACATTGCAAGATGCATTATATTGCAGTAGTGGATCACATTAACATGAATATGCACTGCACACACATGTATTACAACATGCAGGACATTGTACGAGCATATCATCCAACATACAAAGCACATTGTTTCGTAGTGGCACATCGCATGAACATGCAAATACATCGTGCACTACATAAAAGTGTTGAATCATCATGCAAATGTGTTATGCATGCAAAAAAGCAACATATAGATGCATATCACGCAAATATATCATACACTATATTAATGTAGTAGGCCACCATATTGCATATCAACACATCATGCAAGCACGATTTAATAGTGCACAAATGCATATGTCAACATACATGCATACATGTAATTAAATATCCGTATTGTCCCCGATGAGCTGGACGTATGACATCTAAGGATGTTGTGTAGGTTAAGAAATGAACATAAGTTCGAACTCAATTCTTTTATGTGAATAGATAAGAGTCGACACGATTTGAATTGTCAAATAAATATACGATCATAGCACTGATCAAGATATTTATTTTATATATTTATATTAGGCCTTCAAGGTTTATTACAAGTAAAACTCACTAAATAAGAGCATAAAGTTGATGACGAAGCCGATCATCTATTAGCAAGTAGATAGAGACGACAAGGTTCAACAAATATAGCAAAATTATCCAGAATTTACTTTAATATTATCCCGATGATAGCTGTATTGACATAAAATCTTAACCTGAAGCCTAACCCTAAATATTTGAAAATACCTCCCAAATTTTTACAAAAACTAAAACAAAATAAAAATCACCAAAACCTTAAATATTTAGATTTGAAATAAAACACTTAAACACTTAAAGCAAAATACCCATCCATCCCCATAACAGTTTGCCTAGGTGAATAAGCATGAAAATTACTTTAGCTCACAAAGAGCAAATGTCTGATTGAGAATATCACTAGGATTCATTCTCAGTTTGTCTCTTGCTAGTAAGGACGTGACATGTGTCCTCTAGTCGGTGATTTCGCCACCAAATGACACCACAAGTAAACATTTATGACCAGAATCCTTTGACTAGGTGGTTTCGCTGCCAAATGGCACCATTAAATTACGGTCATGGTCAGAGCACGTATGTTCCCTAACGACACTAAATCATTGAGTAATGAATCAATAGGATATGATCGATAGGGCACAAATCCCTCTATTAGTTAATATGGATTCAAATTTGTCTCCTTAGACAAATATTCACTCTAGGTCTACAAGGTACCTTTGGACGAAGTAACCCATGGTTACTGACCAAGATTCTTCTATAAGATTGGGTCGACGGCCTCCTCTGACTAAGTAGACTAAGGACCATGATGACCCGAGATGACGGAACTATAGGATTTTGATCGGATTCATCATCATTCCCCTCATCATCCGCTTTAAGTGCTAGGTGGTGAATTTTTAATTTTAAATGTTAAATTTAAATACATAATCGCGCTGCTACTATACGCTAGATACTATTTATCTATTTGACAACTAGCCTTAATCGAAAGTTCCCTCTCGCTATCGGGAGGAGTATTTAACTATAGGGGTTTGCGTTTATAAGAAACATGAACTCATATCATAAAGTCCTTGCAGAACAAGGGTGAAATCTTGGGTAATGTTTTAATCAAAACTCAATCTGCCTTCTGAAAATTTGCCTCGGAACTTACTCATTAAAAGTTTCCTCGAGGACCCGAAGAAGGGAAAGGGGCCGCGGAGAGGCCTGGGCGTGCATTTTCGGAGCCCACAAATGGATTGCAAAAGATTTTTTATGGGTTTCTCCATTTAACCACTAGTGTTCATTATTTGATTTTCCTTTGAGAAAGGGTGGTGTTTATTTTCTAGAGCATCAGTGAATACTATTGGCCTTCTATTGGCTTTATACATCATAATGAGTTTTCTTATAAGAAATTAAATTAAGATATTTTATTTTGACCTACTTTCTTGGTAAGAAAACTGATGGCGCTATGTAAGGCTAATGATTTTTAGTGTTTCTTGATGATCTTGAAAATAAATACTGCAACATTTTCGAAGGAGTTCTAGTTAGATTTTCTAGTTACAATCTTGGTCAGATAGTCTTCGAAATTTGAAGTTTAGAGTTTGCTTTTAGAACTGCTGGTCCTGCTAGTGCCAATGTAGCTCCTCAAGAAAACAAAAGTTTTACCATAATACAAACATTTTAACTTATCATTTGCTTCACACAAAAGAAATACTAGCTTTTGTGAATTTTTATATGATGAAAAGAATAATAATAATAATAAAAGTCAAATTAGTTAATTTCTTTTGTAGTTATACTCAATCCATCTCAAAATAATCTTCAAATGTTTTATTCTTACCATTCCAAGGAGGCAATTTCTGGTTGTTGGTAGGATAGCCAGTGGTCTCTGGTGCACAACTTCACATATCTGAAGAGAATTGGAATCTTTTTCAGCTAACTTCTTCTCTCTTTCATTCCAAATATTTAGGAGCTCAAGGGATGGCGCAGTCCCCACAATTCCTGGGTGAGTTAGACCTGGAAAACGGACACCTGTTTCACATTATTTAACTTCGTCAGCGTCAATCTTAACTTCCATTAACATTTTTTAGGCTTCGTTTGGGACGGCTTTCATACTGCTTCTTAAAACAGTTTTTAATACAAAAGTTAAAATTTTTGTACTTCAAAGCTGCTTTAAGAAGCAGTAACAAAACCGCCCCAAACAAAGCCTTACTCTTATAGTAGGAATAGAACAACGAACTTGGAGGACTACCTGGTATCTGGGGAGAGTATGCATATATTCCTTCAAAATACCAGATAGCTTTTGTTGCACTGGGGAAGTGGTCCGTCAAAAATCCACCTCCATTTTCTCTGTCAAATGTTGCTGTATAACCCCACTCGTCTCCGGGAAGAGGACCTAAGTTACAGATTTCAACAGCAAGAAGATCACCTGGATTTGCTGGATTTCCTCCCTTGTCTGAAACTCTTATAGGTCCACTGAGATAATGCGTCTGTACAATATTTTAATGTTCTGTTTAGCCAGTGCATATTATCAGAAAACATTACTTTTTAAAAAAGTTCCCATCATTCTTATGCCAGTTCATCCTCATACTACCTTCTATAATTTTTGTAAGCAAACTTGTTAATAAAGTTGTACACCTATGATGCACCGACATTTCTTCTCATTGAGGCGTGCAATGTCCGACACGTTTATTGGACACGTGTGTTCGACACGCGTATCTTATATATTTTATTAATTTTTTAAATATAATTTCTTGTAGTTAAAATTTTTACTTATTTAAAATATAAAAACTAAATTTTTTATTTCCTATACATAAAATCAAATCAATCACCCGCACTTAATACCCCATTCATTGAATATTTTCATTTTCATTTCTCTGTGGCAGTGAAAGTATTTTCATCTCCTCTCGATGATTGATAAACGGTATCGAAGCCCGACTCTCATTGCATCATAGTTGCACAACCTTTGATCAACTTGAATTTCTATTGCTAAATATATAAGGAGTGCGATGAGCCGATGATTCAAAGCCTAGATTGAAAACCAACTCTTTCTCTCTCCCATCTGCCTCGTTTAATCAAAATACAAAATATACACTGAGCTGCTGGCCCAGATCAGTATTTGCTTTTTACTATTAACATCTATGTTTTAGTGTATTTACTGTTAAAATAATTTAAGTATCTGTCACATCTTATCTTTTCCCCATTGAAAACCCTTGGGACTTGGAGATGAAACTAGTTTTTGTCTTGCAATATTTGAAAAATAGAGCATCAGGCGGATCAACATGCACTCCACCCTTGCAAGGAATGGTCTGAAGAAAGTATCACAAAAACATCCATAACCACTGCTGAAACAACTTTTACCATAAAGTAGACATCATCTTGTGTTTGGAAGAACTTACAAGATTTTCACTTCATGAAGCTATAGTTTTATGTAAGAAACATGGTTGTCAATCCCATTGAAGCCTGACACATCGGTGAACTTTTCTTCTCTAAAAAAGTGTCCTTATCCTTTAATGCCCAGCTACCGTAAAGTCCTAGAGTTGTTTCATGGGGCTCGTTTTAGGTTGAAGCATCATTGCTCCTTTTAGAACGCACTCTTCGGTCTTTCTGCTTCTCCACTAAATATTCTTTTAAGCCAATATCTTTTTTATTTTCTCATATAAAGTCTGTTCCTCTTTTTTATTTGATCCAACTTTATATTCAACCAAATTTCACATGCTTTGCATCAATCATACCAGTTCTGAATAACTATTCTATGTTTATATTTCTTCCCATGCTTTTTATATAAATTTATACAGAATTTCTTTGTTCCAGTCACCTCATTTGGTTATGCATGGTTGTCCGCTTATTTTGTCTAAACATACAGAATTGAGAATCGCTATAAGAAATAAACAATCTTCTACTTTTCTGCAGGAACTGGAACTTACAATGGTAAGATCTAGAGATTTGATGTCCATTGCAGAATCATTATCTGCAACGCTTCCGCCTGTCCAGTCCATCATCTCCACCCGAAACACCTCTCCCTCTCTCACATCTGCAACTGGGGGTATGTGAGGATGCCAACGGTTGTGCAGAGGGTACTTCTGCTCCCATGGCTTCTTCTTGAGGTCGATGGGCACGACCAATCTTGGCCTCGGAGGAGCCATCACTGAGCTTGTATGACTTTACTGAACTATGAGAGGTGAGATTCTATATCAAGATTGATGATTTGTTGAGAGATTGGGTTCTCATGTGGGCTAATTTTTAGGTCCAGTCACCAGACCTAAAAATAAGTCCGACATCCAATGAAAACTTGCCACGTGGACTGTGCTTTGACTGTGCTGTTTTACTGCGCTTTAGGTGTGCTTTGATTGCGCTTTAGGTGCGTTTTTTACTGCTCTTTTTGACTGTGCTTTTGACGAGTTTGACTTAAATTTTCGCAGATACATGTACATTACACGTGGCAAATTTTAAGTGGATGTTCGGACCTAGAAATAGATCCGGTGATCGGACCTAATAATTTGCATGTGAGGCCTTTTATTGATTGATACAATTTCTGAGTTGAAGAAGAAGTGTGGTGGTGAAATCCAGTGGAGCTTTTGGATTTTAATGAATTGTATATTTCATCATTGAGGGTTGGATGGATACAATAGTGATATTTAATTGAAGGTTTTCATTATTGTTGTCTAACTTTGCTAGAGAACAAAGGAGCGGTCTTCCTTGCTCTCTGTGCTTTTTTTTCTTTATAATTTTCTTCATATTCCTTTTTCAATTAAATTCTTTAGCCATTTCAATTTTCATTTTTTTTATTAATTTCATCTGTTTCAATTTTAGAGCCACAGGGATTCTTGTGGAGCTGCGTTGGGATTGCGACCATACAAGTCAAAATTCATAATTTCGTGAGGTTATTTTGTTCAATTCAGCTCCAAAAGCAGTAAGAAAGCCAAACCAAATCAAGCCTATGTTTATGAGGTTATTTTAATTTCAAATTTCATCATAACTTATCAAATATGAGTTATAGATTATTCTAAATTAGCTCTAATAAATAATTTAAAAATTATTTTGATTTTTTTCTTTTTTGTTCATAAAAATGTCAACAATTTTTTGCAATATAACATTTGCATTATAATTATGTAAGCCCTCTCTTCATCTAGGATTTTTGGATTGAGCTTGACTTGAAGTCAATGAATCAATCAATCTTAAATTGAATGTATATATGATTAAGAACTTAATCTGAGTGATTCAATCTGATTGAAGTCGAATCAGTTTTTGATTGAAGCTGTGGTTGAATTCTATTTAACTCAAATTGAGATCATATATGATCAAATGAGTTTAAGGTTTTGTTTATGGCAGCTTTCTTAATGTTTTTTAAGCTTTGTTTGGAACGGCTTTCTTAAAATAGCTTTTTCTACTAAAAAAATTACATTAAGAAGCAGCAACAAAGTCGTCATATATGAAGCTTTAAGAAGCTCATGTCAAATTTGAATTGAGATCCATTCAGCTTTAAATCGAATTGTTCTCGGCCTACACTTATGATAGTATGAATATTCACTGAGCTATAGTCAGAATAAAATGAAGAAATGAATATATATATATATATTAGTGTATGTAAAAGAATACAAGATGGCCTGCTTCAAAAAAGAAAAAAAAAAGGAAAAATAGTTCCCTTGAATAAGTGGCAACAAACTAATGAATATGACATAAAGGAGAACCATCATTCAGTGGATGAGATAAGTAACAAGCAGAGCAGCGATCATGAGCACATATGCAAGTCCTTGTTCAATAGCTTTGCCATCGTTGCTCATCGGAGGTGCTGCTGCAGGCGCAGGCGCCAATGCCTGGCCATGAGTGACCTCCATCAGCCCTGAGACGAAGATAGCTAGGAAGAGAAGCGCCCAAATTCTGATTGAATTCATCTTCTGATATCTTTGCTAATTTGCTTTGGAGAGGAAGAGGAGGAAGAAGAAAAGAATGGGATGAGGGGAAGATATGCTTCACACTTCTTATTTATAATGGGGGGTGATTAGTGGGAGGCCTCGTTTGCTTTATTTTGACTTGGTAAGAGAACGAAAGCTGTCTTCTTGAAACGTCTTGAATTCTTCCATCTTCCATTGGTGCCTGACATGACAGAGAGAAGGGTCTCTGAAGGTTCACAACTGTTTGTAAGAAAAAACAAGTAATCATTAGATAAAACTTTGCGCGTGGCTGGATTCTGCTCACCTAACAAAAACCAGCTCATAAGAAAAACAACATATGCTACGTAGTGTTTCAAGACCAAAAAAAAAGAAGAAAAACAAACAAAATTAATGTATGAATACAGCTGCAAGTCATTTGACAAGTCAAATCTCCTCCAAAATTTGTATGCTTCTCGATGAGATAAATCTTAAGATCCAAAATCACCCAATTCCAAAATCATTAATGCACAGAAATGCCCTAACAAATATAAAATTGAATAAAACCATCCAATCAAAATTCTGATTTTTGTTAGAAATGTCCAGAATGCTTCCTCAAGGTGTAAATGAAACTTAATTTTTTGTGAAGAAATTATTTGTACTAAAAGAATTTTATAACTCTGCTCATCTCAATCTAATGCCGACACCCGCATTTGTCATCGTTAAATATTGTTCGTTGGCCAATGTTGATCAATGTTGACAAGCGCTATTGCCACCACTAGGCACCAGAAATTGATCAATACCTATTCATATGATTACTAGAGATATATGACAAACCTCAATCAAAGCCAACACCTACTATCACCACTATCAAACACCAAACATTGACAAATATTTGATGTTTGCCCGCCGGCAATATTCGATGTCATCTTCATGGTCATCAATTTTACCGCTTATAAAGAGAATGATCTAGTCAACAACTTGGTTTCATCATGCCTATGAAGTTTATTGTCAATCATCATCACGGTGTTAGATGTTCATCATCATGATCACCAAGTCTGACCTCATATAAGGAGAATTTAAGCGAATTGTAGACTATCATTTGACTTTTGATTTCCACAATCTATCATCATTCTACATCTAATAATGTCAAGCATCTCACGAATGTCAAACATAAATGTTAGATGATAATATTTATAGTCATTCAATCTCTCCTCCTATAACAAGAACCATCAAGCTGACTATTAATCACATATTGACTTCTTAATTTCACAATTAACCATCGGTTGAATGTGTGACCCCTACCAACCCCTACCAACGACTAACATATGCAAGCCGCCGATGTTTGACACATATCTTCTCGATCATCTGATCTCCTCTCTTATATATAAAATGACTATGTCGACTGATTAAGAAGTCGAGATTAATAGTTGTCATCATTTGAAACATTGGATGGTCAACTACTTCTTGACTTCTAACATTAATAGTTGTCATCATTTGATGCATATCACGACTAATGTTTGACTTCCATCAATCATTGACATCTGATGCTTGACATATGTTTTCCAGTCACCCGATATCCCCTAATGTAAAGAGAGAGAGATAAAGCTGACTACCAAACATTTACCAAAGACTAATGCTTAATATTTAATTTAATAATTTCATTTAAGTGTTTAGTTTCTATGCAATTCACAGCTAATTATATTTACCTTGCAAATGAGAAAAAAAAAAAGCAATTTTTTTAAAGATTTTGAGCAAATTTACGCTCACGTATCCTTCCCAACGGAAGCCAAATCCCATTGGGACGAGATTGGCTGATAAATGTGAATTGTTTTATTTATTTATTTATCCAGCCTAATAAAAATGAAAATAAAATTTATCATTCGACTCATATATTAATTCTACATATAAAGCCAAAAACTTAATAATTTCCCATCAATCTAAAAGAAAATTTCACAAAATTTCTCCTCAATCAAACAATGGGACTGGTGAAAACACATTTCCATTCAATTCTTGAATTAATTGGAATATTCATTTATATTAGTAAAAGAATACAAGATGGCCTCTACATCAGAAGAAGAGAGAAATTCATTTTTCTTGAATAATTGGAGAAATTATTCTGTGTGGAGTCTGGACGGAAAAAATTGCCCGAACTGTGACTATACACAGTTTGTATCAAATTTGTGTACACTCACAGTTTGGACGGTTTTTCCCGTCCAGACTCCGCACAAAATAATTACAGTATACTACTGAATAAGACAAAAATGGAAATCATCATCAGTCAGTGGATGAGATGAGTAACAAGAAGGCCAACAATCATGAGCACATATGCAAGTCCTTGTTCAATTGCTTTGCCATCGTTGCTCATCGGAGGTGCTGCGTAAGGGGCAGGCGCAGCCATGGACTGTCCATGAGTGAGCTGCATCAGTCCTGACAGAAAGATGGAAAGAAAGAGAATAATCGAAATTCTGATGCAATTCATCTTCTGATTTGTTTACTAATTTGCTTACTATCTGACGGCACAAAAAGTAAGCTTTGGAGAGGAAAAGTAGAAGAAGAAGATATGATGTGACGAGAAGAAGTAGAAGAAGAAGACATGATGTGTGAGAAGAAGAAAGGCTCTGCACTTCTTATTTTTAATGGTGGTGATTGATTGGAGGTCTCCATTTGGTGTATTTTAGCTTGTTAAAACAGTGACATTGTAATCTAGAAAAACGTGTTGAATTCTTCCATTGGTGGTTGACAGAAAGAAGGGCCTTTGAAGGTTCGCAACTGTTTCAAAGAAAAAACAAGTAATCATTAGATAATACTTTGCGTGTAGTTGGATGCAGTTCACGCAGCCAAAATACAGTTCATAAGAAAAAAAATAAAAAACATATACTTTGAAGTGATTAATATTTGGATACAGCTGCTACAACCTTTTTATGGTTTATATGTGTGATGAAATCCCCATTCCAAACTTGTCAAATAATGAGTACATCTTAGATTGATTATTTTATAACTTATTTAGTGGAAAAATTATTATCATATGACTTTAAATATGTGCCTTTAAAAGAGAGCAAAATTTCTAGCCACTAGATTGGCGCTCAAAATTCCCATCACCAGATGTCATTTGTTGATGTTCGCTTCATGATCACCAGGCATAAAACATCGACTAATGTCGACCATTTTCAAAACTAAACACCGGATGTCAACCAACATTGAGTCATTGATTAACGTTGGTGACTATCATCACCACTGCCAAATGGCTTCAATTGATCAATGCCACTGCCAAACATCAATCATTAACCATCACTAATAACACCATAAACTAAACTTTGACCAACATTTGACACACTGCCAACCACCAATGTCCATCTTCTCGTCCACACAATCTTCCTTTCTATAGGAAGAATAAGTAAATAACACGTTGCCGCCCGATCTTTGAAGTTCATAGTTGCATGTCTTTTAAACCTACCATTAACCAACATATATCATCCATCAATGTCTGATGTTTTTCTTTCTGGCCATCCGGACCATCCACCTACCAAAAAGAACAATCAAGCCTACTATCAATCAATATTTGCAGTAATAATTCGTTGTCATTTGATGTTTATCAATGTTTGATGTCCATTGTATGTCATACACAATGGTTCGATGCACATCTTCTTAGTCATCTAATCTACCCTCATATAATAAGAATGATCAAGCCGATCGCTAATTTTCTCTCAACTTCAGACATTCATAGTCAATCCTCATCCGACATACTCTAGTTATTGATGTCTAGTGCTTGTTTTCTCAATCACCTAATCTCCCCTCATATACAAAGAACTACTAAGGCTATCGTTGACTATCGTCAAACTTTCAACATTCATAGTAGATTGTCATACAATTCCTACCAACGACTAATATTTGACTTTTGTTAATCTTTGACATCCTATGTCAGATGCTTGTCTTTTTCATTCGATCGATCTCCCCTCCTATAAAGAAAGCAACCAAGTTGATTGCTCGATGCACTACACCTCCAACGTTCCTCATCAATTGTTGTTGGATACCTATGATTGATCGACATCTAATGCCCCCATCTTATTAATCGCTCTATCTTCCTTATTATCAAAACCATTATCAACCAAACTATCCAACATTCTCTGATGATAACTTTGACACCATATTAGCCCTCCCAATTTGAGCACATAAGATATTATGCATAATTCATGTCTATCATGTTGCATCAACACATTCTCCTTTTACAATAAATGGTGCTCTTTATAATGAATTACTCATTTTAGTATAACTATTTCAACTAGATTAATTTATATATATTTCTTTCTTTCTTGACGAGATTGATGAGATGAGAAGAATACATTCTCCATATTATTGAGTGCAGCTCTCCTATTGAAAATTCTTCT
Organism: Dendrobium officinale; assembly: GCA_019514585.1. Classification (NCBI taxonomy): domain Eukaryota; kingdom Viridiplantae; phylum Streptophyta; class Magnoliopsida; order Asparagales; family Orchidaceae; genus Dendrobium; species Dendrobium officinale. Next base: position 40,362,451 of record CM033694.1, read on the forward strand.
GCTGATTGTATAAAGGTAGGAGGGTTTTAGAAGGTTCAAAACTATTTGAAAGAGAACAAGTATTCGTTTATTAGTATTTTGTGGGTGGTTGGAATCTACCCACCCAGCTAGAATCAAGCCATTAAAACAAATAGAATATATTTTAGCAGAACCTTTCCACAAGAACAAAGAAATATATTTTTTAGTGCACTGGTACTTGGATGGCACTTTGCTATCTGTAGTATTTTATTGCAGACGATTTCTGGCTTGAAGCCACGTTCTGTGCGCCCCAAACACATAAGTTGTCCCCATCAGATTTGTGACTTAAAGATAGAAGGCATGTGTTTATCTTTGGAAAGTAATGGCGACGTCCAGCATATTCATTGATACAAAAGTATTTTCATTTTCGCAAATGATCGAACTACTACGAAGATGGATAAAGTGAAGTAAACCTGCAAAATATTGATGGGCAAGGCAATCTTCATATTCCATCTTTTGCTTTTGAGTCTTATGGCAAAATGAATTTTGTCAATCATTTTTTTATCGTTAGTCTTTTTGTTTATGAAAATTCTATTATTCTTTTTGTTGCCAGGTAAAATAATCAGTAATATGTTCAACAAGAAGGAAGAATATCCTTATAATTTTACAACTAATAGAAACCAAATGATTTAAGGACCCCCCGCTTGAAAATGAAAGAGTTCCTCATTAGGGATGCAATTTTTAAGAAATCTGAATGAAACTTCATAATGAAAAAAGAGATGGGTGTGACTTTCTTTCTGATGATTATATAAAACATAAATTTGGTTAACCATAAAACCCCTTTTAAGGAGGCTTGTATTAGAAATCATAAAAAAAAAAATTATTAAACTGATCATCTTGAAGAAATATTATAAGAATTAATATTAAATTCTTATTAAATATTAAATATAACATCAATATGAGCAAAAGAATACAAACATTTCCCTTGAATAATTGATAACATTCTAATGAATATGACCGAAAGGAAAATCATCAATCAGTGGATGAGATAAGTAACAAGAAGAGCAGCGATCATGAGCACATATGCAAGTCCTTGTTCAATAGCTTTGCCATCGTTGCTCATCGGAGGTGCTGCTGCAGGCGCAGGCGCCAATGCCTGGCCATGAGTGAGCTCCATAAGCCCTGAGACGAAGATAGCGAGGAAGAGAAGAGCCCAAATTTTGTGACAATTCATCTTTCAATTTTTGTATTTGCAGGCTCTCTAGCTTATCACTATCTGAAGGCAGAAAAGAGAGCTTTGAAGAGGAAGAGAGACGATGAAGAAGAGGTGTATGGGATGAGAAGAAGAAAGGCTCTGCAATTCTTATTTATAATGAGTGGTGATCGGTGGGAGGCCTCCATATGTTTTAATTTGGTAATTAAGAGAGTAAAGATGTCTTCTTAAAAACGTGTTGAATTCTTCAATTGGTGGTTGAAGGGTGTTTGAAGGTTCCCAACTGTTTGAAAGAAAAACAAGTATTTAATGGATTCTAATTCTCCCAGCTAAAACCCAGGTCATAAGAACAACAACATATACATTGCAGTTCTTCACGTCAAACAAGTTAATATTCGAATACAACTACTTTAACTTCTTTTTAAAGTTGACCATTTTCTTGCTTGAAGCCACGTTTGTGCGCCAAAAAAGATTAAAAAAAAACGCCAAGCATTCCAAGGGGACTTCTTTCCGTAGAAGGGATCTTAATACTAAGGGCATCTCCAACCCAAAATTCTATTTTTTCACTCCAAAATGCAGTAAAATTTAAAAATGTCGTGTTTCATCTCCAATCAAACTCTATTTTGCGCGGTAACCGTTTTTCTCCTCTTTCGCGCGTTTCTTCCGCAAATCCGGTAGAGACAGAAAAATAGCGTAGGTGAACAGTGTGACGTCAATATTGGCGTCGTACTGTTCACCCGCAACCAAATAGCTGAACTTTTGTCATTCGACTGGAGCTTGCGAGCAACTCCATTCATGCGCTTGGAGTTTGGTTGGAGAAGGCTTAAGGGGCTGTTTGGTTTGAAGTAAAAAAAGAGTGTAAAATATTTCAAATGCAATGATTTTGAAAATATTAATGTTTGATTTGAATTTAAAAATGGAGATTAATATTCATCATCTACTTTACTTTTGTAAATTCTCTTTCATTGTCACCAGAGGCCGCCACTCGCATCCAGCTGTTGCCCATAGCCCGATGTTGCCCTCCTATGCCCGTTGTTGCCATTTTCGACCAACTCCCACCACCACTGGCCACTAACCACTGGTCACCGGTCACCATCATTATTAAGCTTTACGCTATATTCTTTTTACTTCAAGTCAAAATGATAACAATAAAAATAATCATAATATATTTTACACTCAACCAAAAATTTAAAATATTTTAAATACATTATATTCATTTAACATTACATTCCATTTTAGTTTGTTTTATTTTTTCAGCAAATTAAATAGCTAGCCCCCAAGTAACTAGAAATGAAGGCTCGATTTGCTGATAACAAAGACACAAAGTTAAGAGCATAGTATAATCCGATTTGATGGCATCGGGGTATGTGCTCTTCCTAACCCATTGAGTTATTTGATTGAGTGATTATGTTCGTCATTCGGCCTTTTTTATTCAAGTAACTACTGGATTAAAACGATAAAAAGAATGGTAACTTAGAATAGGAAATCACTTCATATAAGAAAATGAGATATATATTTTTCAAATAATTTTAATAATTTTACACTTAAAATTCTTGGATTCATAAATATTTAGAGTGTATTTTGTAGTAATATTTTTCAAAAAGTAGTTTCATGAGCTAACGACTCAAGTCATGCCTTATTGAAGCTTAGCTTGTTAACTCTCCGTGCTCAGCTCACAAGTTACTTGACTCAATTACAACACTAATCGGAAGTCGACTCTTTGAAAAGTACTTGCCAGTCTCCCAAATCCTTAGACTTAACTCCATAATAATATCCGAATGAATTGTGGTAGTTATTGATTAGTGCGATTGTAGAAGAGATGAGGACTCCTTGTTAACTTCTAGAGAGAGATAAATTGCTCTACTATGTGTTCATCAATTCCCTAAAATCAAATTTGTATTGTATTATTGAGTGATTAGTTTCTTAAACATTCTATGGAGGGCGATTAGTTAAAATGAAATTGAGCATTATATGTATTAGATTTGGCTTAAGCTAAGAAAGGTAGAGGTAAACCTAAAAGGATTTGGTTAAAAAATATTAGAAAGATTCTTTTTTTATTAGATTTAAACGAGAATTTGACTCTTAACAACACACAATGGAGAAAAAAGATTCATGTAGCTGATCCCACATAGTGGGATAAAGACTTGATGTTGTTGTGTTATTATTATATCTTTATATTGGGTAATACTTACAAAGACCTTCAATGGAGCTTCCTCGAACCTTGAGATCCATCATAATAGCCAGCAATAAAATATTTAAAAAATATAATAAAAGATTTATTATCTTAACCTTTATCTCAATTATTTACCTTATGAGGATGATATTTATTTTTCTGGAGTTAAATAAAAAACTATAATACAACAATTTAGATTAATTTTAAATAAACATAATTGTATTTATGCCATTTCTTTCCTTTTATGAAAAATTTGCATTTAACTTTAATGATTATGATTTAGGAGAATCTCTAGAATTAATTTAATATTTGAGTCTATTTATCTTTCATACATCACCAAAAATCACTTTGATCGAGCACAAATCTTGAGGCAAATTCTAGTTGACAACTTTCAAAATTAAATGCAGGATCATTTGAACTCCAATATCAGTAAACTTATTGTCAAATTGAAAGTCACATTGAGACGAACCCAACGACACTAAAATTGGTCCAATCCAAGCCTAAATGGGCTAAAATCAATGGCATAAAGAATATTCAGAAGCTTCAAAGCATTAATTGGATGACCAAATGATATTCAAATATGATTTATTTCTAGTCAAATCGAGTGGCCCGACGAGACAAATCCAACGAGCATAAGATCTTTCACTTTTGAAATCATTAAGACACTTAAACATTGAACAAATGCTCCATAATTGAGGGAATCAGTATGAGTCTTTTGATTGAGCACTCTGAATTTATCATGGATTTTCTCCATATTTATAGGGCATGTAATTCTCAAAATATATAAATATACCCCTCTTCCTACATGAAAGGGGGCTTCAGCTTTTGAGGCTTAGACTCTAGATTAGAGACTTAAGAGAACATTGAGGCTTGAAACATCCTAGAGCTCCACCCCAGTACAATAGGCAACGAACCCTCACCCCAAGGCCATTGCTACTAGACCTCTGGAAGATCATTGCCTTCAAACCTGAGTCTGGTAGATATCGTCAAGCCTTCGTCCAACCTCCATCACCCGCCGAAAACGATCCCTCCGACCACCTTTGTCAGATGACTACAGTCCCTCCAATCTTCATCGCCCTTCAACGATGGTCCCTCCAACCACTATCGCCCGCTGACTAAATTTTATCCAACCACCATCGCCCCCACTGACTCTGTCCCTCCAACCACTAGTACTCTCCAACAATTGTCACTTCAACCACCGTTGTTCGCTGGCTATGGTCCCTCAGACCTCCGACTACAATCACTCCAAACTCTCTCGCCTTATGACTATATTCCCTTTAACCATCGTCGCCCGCCTACTACGGTCCCACCGATCACCATTGTCCATCGACTATGCTCCCTCTGACCTTTATAATCCGACTATGGTCTCTCTAACCACTGTCGCGTTATAATGACTACTTTGCTTCATTCACCCAAATACAGTCTTACCGACCAAATGAATAGGCAAATATTCTTTGGAGAATAATTTTCATATCTATGGATTTCTTTTAACTCCCACCATCTAATGTGATATATATGATATATATATTCTATGTTGAGTTAATGCCTTCCCCCAAGGAAGGCATCCTTTGTAATTGACTACGTACAAATACTAGTAAAATCATTTTAACTGGTCAGACCCTATGCCTTTTTCTCTTTTCAAGATTTTTTCACGTAAAAATCTTGGTATCTCTTATGACTCTTGCACCCCTCTCTTTTATATGTGCATGTGTGTTGGATTTTCATACAAAGTAGGATGATAAATCTTATATCCCTCTAACACCGTGAATGCTTTGGCACGCAATAATCTTATATCTAGAAAATTAAAAATGCACTTATATATTTTTATGTTGGATCTTAATATTGTCGAGTTTTTTAGTTTTGTTATATTTTGGGCCTGTGTGTTGTTGGTACCTTTTGTGTTTGTACTTTATGTTGTGAGACTTATATGTTATTTTATGTTATGTTACATTGATTGATGATTGTATAAATAATGATTTTGAGCTAGCCTAGCTATTACAATTATTAGCTTAGCTCAATTACCCTCGTTTTTTCGTCTCATTAATCATTTTCACTTAGATTGACCTCCATATCATCATTTTGGCTTACCACATCGCTCTTGAGATTTCATATTATCATGCTATATTGCTTAACATCTGATGTCACTAATAGTCATTGATTCATATTATCGCCATCGAAGTTATGTCCCTTATCGCTACCAAAGCTGATGCAAACCTTTTGAGTAATTGGTCTTCCCTCTTACAAGAAGAATGGCTGAATAGACCATCAATCATCTATTGATGATAACTTGTCTCAAATTTCCTCCTACTTTAATATTTCATATTTATTACATTTTATTAATATCTTTTTTAGTTAAGAGGAAAAGCATGTTTTGCATTATATGACTTATCATAATAAAATTATTTTAATTTTGGCTAATTTTATGATTTTCATGTTGATTTTCTATACAAAAAAATCGTATATCTCTTATAAAATAATTATCTTATTTATAAATATATAACAATAATAACAATAACAAGCCTTTATCCCATTACGTGGGGTCAGCTACATGAATATTTTTTCTCCATTGTGCCATGTTAAGAGACAATTTCTCATTTAAATTTAATAAAGAAAGGTTATTTATGATATTTTTGAACCAAGTCTCTTTAGGTCTATCTCTACCTTTCTTAACATAGGTAAAATCTAATACACCTACTCCCCTAACAGGGTCATCAGAAGGTCAACATCTTACATGACCAACCATCTAAGGTGACTCTCTCTAATCTTATATGTCACTGGAACTACTCCAACCTTTTCCAAAATATGTTGGTTTTGTATCTTGTCTATAAGAGTAAGTCTACTCATCCACTTGAGTATCCTCATCTTAGAAACACTTAATTTTTTGCTTCTCTTTTAATAGGCAACATTTTGCACCACAAAGCATTGCATGTCTCAACACCATCTTATAAAATTTTCCCTTATGATTAAGTGGTACTCATCTATCACGCAACAAATCCAAATAATTACTCCACTTCAACCATCCAACTTGAATTCTAATAATAATATCCCCATTTATTTCACCATCACACTGAACAATAGATATAATATATCTAAAATAAGTACACTTATTAATGATTTGATTGCTCAAAGTTGCAAACCCCCCACTAGATCTATTGCTATTAATATTATACTCCATGTATTTGATTTTAGATATACTCAATGTAAAACCTGAAATCGATAATTGTAGACGTCGCACGCATTTTGATTCGATGTATCGTGATGAAAATCCAATGTCATCGAATTTCTACAAAATAATTTTTATAAAATTCTACGTAAAATTTGGAGAAATTTGATATAAAGAACATAGTCAATTTTTCTTAAGTTTGAAATTAAAAATGCTAGAAGTTTTAATATGCCTAAACTACCCCTATTAATATTAATACGAATATAAGTCATATGAGGGCAAAGTGGTGCATAATCCTTATTTTTCCTAATTTATAAGGGACAGAATTTTGGTCCCTTCTCCTCATTTCCGAAACCGAACGAGAGAGATGAAGATAGGGGCGGACAAAAGGTGGACGGACGGCATCTCCGGCGACAATTTCCTGTGAAGAGATTTGGAGGAAATCGAAGTGGAAGTCAACGGAAGGGTAAGGTATGCGCCCCATAGATTTAAGAAAATTCATCTCATTCTCTAGATTTTTGGAAGACAATATTTTAAAGGTTTCTCCAAAAATGGTTGTTCTTTCAAAATCACATCATGAAATCCATAGGAAATAATATGAAAGATGTTTTAATAGTGAAAACAAAGTTTTTCTCAAAACATTTTAAGATTGAAAAAATTAGGGTTTGCACATCTTTGAATTTTGAGAAAAATTTCCTTCATGATTATTATTCCAATGGAGCTTATGGATGTTTTTAATGATGAAAATTTAGGTTTTAACAAAAAATTATTTTTCATAATTTATATATTAAATAGATATGAAATTTAATTAACATAATTATTAATTAGGTTTAGGAGAATATTTAGCTTGATGATGTGATGAAATTAATGAATTTAGGGTTCCAAAAAATTAGGGATTTTAATAAATCCAAAAATTATAATTAATTTTATTTTAATTAGGAAATGAGTGAATGGTTATTTTTGGAAAAAAAATGTAAATTTAAACGAATTAGGGTGATGTAATAATTGGGAAATTATTTAAATCCAAAAATATAAATATAAATAATTTTTTTAATGAAAATATGTTATGATTAAGGTTGGGTGACAATATTTGCTTTTATATTCAGGTGTCGACTAAAAGGATGCCTCGAGCTTAAACGACGTCGTGCGTCGTAGAGATTGCTTTACGATACATGGGAGGTAGGTGTTTGCATTTAAATTAAGTTCATGAATTTAAATTAAGTTAATTTTGCACTTTTAAATTCGCATGCTAATATTTATGAATTTCTTTAATTATTTTTAATTCCTTTATTTTTACATTATTATTTATATTCATGACATGATATTAGGAATGTTAAAGTTTGTAAAACAAAAATTTAATGCATAACTGATTCTAAATTATTACACGAAGAACATTAAAGAACATATAAATTTATGAATAATTTTAGTCTCCTTGATGTATACAAATATTATGAATTGCATGTACATGATGATCCGGATTACCAAATGGTAAAAAGGTTCTATGGAGCCAAATAGTAAGTGGTTTCTACGGAGCCAAATGGAAAAGGGGTTTTTCGAAGCCAAATGGTAAAGGGATGGACAAAAACTTGACAATGTACATGATCAGTACAAAAAAAAATTTTTCTGGTACTTCAGGGACAGATGTTTATTATATATTATGTTTATATATTTTATGTATTTAATTAAAAGACTATAAATGAGAAAGTAAAAAGTTTATGAAATTTTATGGAAAATTTTTTAAAGTTAAAGCTTCTTGAAAAGTCTTATGATTTATGTCTATTAATGTTTATTGAAATCTTTTAAATGTTTTAATTCATGCTTAATAATATATTTAAAAATAGTACATGAATTTAAGATAAATGCTTATGACCTACTGAGCGTGGCTCACCCTACTTTTAGAAATATTTTTTTAGGAGAAAGTGATAAGAAGTAATAGCATCGAGACGATAGTTTACCTACCGTCGTAGAGGGCCTTAAGATGTCTGGTTTTTATTTTTTTGTTATGAGTATGAGTCAGTGGATTGTAATGTGAAGTCTGCTGAGGTTTTATGTTTATATTTTTAGTGGTTGTACGTTTTGAAGAAGTTATTGTAAAACTTTAAATTTGATGTTTAGTGGCTCTTTCTTAAGTTGTATGAACGATGTTTATGTTTATGTCTTTTATGAAGTGAAATTGTTATAATTTATATACTTCATGTGTTTTTCGTACGATTGTCTATTCATGCCCCGTTAATTTGGGCTAGTTAGGCCGGGTCGTGACACTCAAATGAAAACCTTTAGACTCTAAGTTTGACTTCAATAATTCAAATTTACCTACAATTCCCTCTCAAGTCTTATCAACAAGAAGAATATCACCAGTAAAAATCATACACCAAGGACATCTTTTTACAAATGTCTAGTGAGAATAACCATGACTAAAGCAAAAAAAGATAAGGGCTTAAGGTTGATTCTTAATGTAATCCAACTGAAATAGGAAAATACTTTATCAAAGCACCTTCTGTTTAAACACAAGTAACAGCTCTTACATACGTATCCCTAATGACTTAAATATAAGCATTATTAACTCCTTTCTTTTCTAGAACTCTCCATAGCACTTCTATCAAAACTTTATAATATGCTTTCTCTAAATTAATAAATATCATATACAAATCATCCTTAGTCTCTCTAAACTTCTCCATCAAACCTGTCAATAAATGAATAGCTTTCATAGTAGACCTACTCGACATGAATCCAAATTGATTTTGATAAACATTAGTATCACGTCATAACATAAGCTCCATAACTCTCTCTCAAAGTTTTAAAGTATGACACATCAACTTAATTCATCTAAAATTCACACAATCTTATGCATTACCTTTATTCTCACATGCATTCTCCACTCATCTGACATTTTTTCAGTCTTCAAAATAATATTAAAAAAATTAGTTAAGTCAAGAAATTTTTTTATCTCTTAATCATTTTCACACCTCTATTAGAATATCATCATGTCCACTAGTTTTTTTTTTTACATTTATTTTTTTTAAAAACCATTCTAACTTTAGTTTTACTAATACGCCGATAAAAATAAGAATATATATTTTCATTTAGAATGCTAAGGTCACTAAAGTCAATCGTTCTCACAATCTCCTTTCAAAAGCTTAGCAAAATATCTCATCCACCTTTGTTAAATATCATATTCTAAAAAAATATTTTTTGATCTTCATCCTTAATATGTATACTTGGACTAAATTCTTACTACTACTATCTCTTTATTTGACTAACTTATACATATATCTTTTCCCCTCTTTAGAATCTAATATATTATATAAATAATTAAAAACTAAAATCGTTGTATCACAAATTGCTTTCTTATACACCTTATGAGCTTCTTTATATCTTTCCTAATTTTTATAGTTTTTATATCTAAATCAATTATTATAGGAAAGTTTCTTATTTTTTATCTTTTCTTGCACATTTTGATTCAACCATCAACTGTTTTTATTATTATGAGCTTTTCTTTTTGAAACTCCAAGTACATCTTTTACAATACTATTAATATTACTAGCTATTTTATCCCACATAACATTTATTTTCTCATGCACAGATAAAATCTTAAGATCTAAAATCTTACAATTAAAAATATTTTTTTATTATTTTTTAAAAGCCCCTTTCTAATCTTAGAGCAACATTTTACTAATTTTTTCATATTATGTCCATCCATCTTAAAATCTAAAACTAATAAGCGATGTTGGGTACATAAACTTTCGCTTAGAATAACTTTACAATCTTTGCAATATAAACCATTTATTTATTTTATAAGAAAATAATCAATATGCATTTTACTATACCCATTTATATAAGTGATGAGATGTTCGTCTCTTTTCTTAAATAAAATATTAACAATGATAAAATCTTAAATAAGAGCAAAATATAATATAATCTTACCACCTTCATTAGTCATTTCAAACTCATTGCCATCATAAATATTTTAAAAATATTATACATTTCTACCAACATATACATTTAAATCTTATTTATAAATATACAAAAAATAATAATAAATTCTATTTTTTAACATAATAAATATTCTAATTTATAAAACAATATTATATTAAAATCAGAATAACAACTTACATTAAAAAAAACAAGCACGCAATAACGTCTCCATCCAGGTCAACTCCACATAGTCTCCACTGTCCACATCGTAGTCCTCTTAGTTTCTCCCACACACCCGGAACGCATTCGAGCAATCACAAGGCCCGCCTATGTGCGAAGCGGAGACGGCTGAGGGCGCGCCACCACCATCGCCGTTGCCACCGGCGGCGTCCACTGCCCGGCCGAAGCTAACCATCCTTCCCCTCATCGCCCTCATATTCTTCGACGTCTCCGGCGGCCCCTTCGGCGTTGAAGACTCCGTCGGCGCGGGCGGCGGCCCTCTCCTCTCCATCCTCGGCTTCCTCCTCTTTCCCCTTCTCTGGTCGCTTCCTGAAGCTCTAATCACTGCTGAACTCTCCACCCTTTTCCCCTCCAATGGTGGCTACGTCGTCTGGATCTCCTCTGCCTTCAGTCCCTTTTGGGGTTTCCAACAGGGAATCTGGAAGTTCGTCTCCGGCGCCATGGACAACGCACTCTATCCTGTCCTCTTCCTCGATTACCTCAAACATTCCCTCCCCTTCTTCTCCGATTCCTCCCTCGGCCGACCCTTCGCCCTCATCGCCCTCACTGCCGTCCTAACCTTCCTCAACTACCGTGGACTACACATCGTCGGCTTCTCCGCAATTGCACTCACGTTTTTCTCACTTTCTCCTTTCATCGTCCTTTCCGTACTCGCGATCCCTCGGATTCGACCTTACCGCTGGCTAACCGCCGACATATGCAGCACCGATTGGCGCGGGTACTTCAATAGCATGTTCTGGAACTTGAATTATTGGGATAAGGCAAGCGCGCTTGCGGGGGAGGTGGAAGAACCTAGCCGTGCGTTTCCGAGGGCGATCTTTGGAGCTGTGGGGCTCGTGGTGGCATCGTACTTGGTGCCCCTGCTTGCAGGCACAGGGGCGATTGATATATCTAAGGCTGGGGAGTGGAGCGATGGGTATTTTGCGCAAGTGGGGTTGGAGATTGGAGGGGACTGGTTAAGATGGTGGATACAGGCGGCTGCGGCTATGTCAAATATGGGATTGTTTGAGGCCGAGATGAGCAGTGATTCGTTCCAGTTGTTGGGGATGAGCGAGATGGGAATGATTCCCGAAATTTTCTCCAGGAGGTTCTGCTCTCTTCTGCTTTTATCCTCCTTTTTATTCACCCTTTTTATAATTATCTGTTCAAGTACAATGTTTGCTTGTGGTTGATGTCGGCTTGGGAGTTTAGGTAATATGATTTTTTTAACCATGATACTTTTCTTGAGTAGCAGCTGCTGAACAGAACTCTTTTTGAAGATGCTTAAAGAATTGAAATCAATTCTTTGAGAATAATAAATTTTCTACTGAGTAGACTAAATAAATTCTCTCCCTTAGAACCATACAATTTACTTGCCCATTGCAAGTACAGGACAAAAAATTTAGGTATGGCATTTTCCATTTTTGTTCCAGTAACTGCAATACTAGTTGCGTTCTTGATAAAGCCTGGAGTGAGCCATCAGCATTTGTTTTTACAATCTTATTGATGCAGCTTTTCTTAGCATCTTATTCTTGTTTTATTTTATTTTCATGTTTTCCTGTTATCTTTAGTGTCATTCAGTAGCTATTATTTCTTGGTTAGTCATTTAGCTTTTACTTTTTTTTTACGGTTTGTCCCTATGGTAAAAACATTAAAAGTAGCTCTGTAATGATATGAACCTGCCTTTTCAGAATTACACAATTTCTCTTTGATAGAAAATACTCTGTTCCTCTTCTTCTTGCTTGTGATGCGTCATTTTGGTACTTGAGCAACCATGATGGACAACAAAAAAGCCTCAATCCCTAACGATGATCTCAACTAGGAAGCTCTGAAGCAGCCACATGTCTCAAACAATGGGTGGATTCCTTAAGCCTGGAGTTCCTTAAGTTTGTGACAAAGATGAGATGGAGCTTCAGGTTTTAAGGAATAGCGTCAATCTTTCAATGGCAAACACACCAGCAAGTTTGGCAACCACATCAGCTCTTGGAGATGGTGTTGTGTTATATTGGATTTCAGGCACCACAGTTGCCCAATTTAATTGATCATCCCGAAATTCCTATATCCAACTAAGAGAGAGCTCTTCGATTATGGGCGATGTTCTTTGATTTGGATTCAAAGATTGAAATGCTGCCGTGGAAACCAATTTCCAAACAACGGTTGTAAAACACTCGTTAAAATTGATATTCCCTTTTTTTATGGCCATTTGCATATCAAGGATAGCCTTGATTGGTAGCAAGCGTTAAATATTTTTTTGAGCATATAAACATTGCTGCAAATAATTAAGAGAAATTTGTGGCTACTAAGGTCAATGGAGGATCAAGTGTTTGGTGGATCCAATTAATCCAAATATGCCAACAAGAGGAAGGAGTTCTGTGAAAATTTAGCAATGGATAAAACAATTATTGCATGGCCATTTCTCACCAACAGACTATGAGCTAATGTTTACCTCCAATGCCATTCACGCAACCAAGGGACTTGAATTGTAAGTTGTTATACCGAGGAATTTTATCAATTGAGACCCCGGAACAACCTGAATGGGAATGAACAATGATTGATAGCTCGATAAATTGGATGGTTGAAAGAGTATAATAAAGATAAGATGGAGAAGAACATAGTATGGTTGTTATCACAAGCCATAAATTATGCATATAAAGCTGAAATGCAATAGTCCATGATACCTACAAACAGCAACATGCAAAGGATATCCGATGAATATCTCTCTGACAATAACAAAATGATCACCTCAATGCCAATACCTGGCCAAAGTCCCTTCAGTCCCAAACCCAAGCCATTATACTTGATAAAGCTAAACAAATGGGCAAGCAAGCTGCCAATCATGAGAATGTATATTATAAATGGGGACCTTCCAAGTGTTTTCGTTGCTTCCAATCGGGGCATCATTCAATTGAATGTATGAATTAATGCTAGCTACAACTCTTAGAGGGAGAGCAAGACCCTAATAATTAATCTCTAATTATGCTGTCATCCAAGAATTACGAAGATGTGATAGACAATGAAGGAGAGTTTTTTCTTGCATCTTGGAGAAGGTTTTGCAGTGCTTAAGCAACTGGCCCCTTACAATGACACAATAATTTTTTTTTTCAAACCCGTTGCATTCTATTGGAAAGGTACCTTTTAATCGACAGTGGGTGCTTGGAGCTTAAACTTACAAGCACTCGAACTCCTATAAGATTAACTAGTCAAGGTGAGGAATTGAAGTTCCCATTACAAAATCGTGCCAAGTTTCATTTACAATTAGTAAGCATTATAATGTAAAGTAAAACACGACACATTAGATATGGATGCCTATCACATTATTTTAGGAAGGCTGTGGCAATTCAATATGGGGACATGATATGAATGTTAATCCAATGCTTAGAGCTTTGTATTGCGGGGAAGAAAGATCAAATTGCTATCACCAACTTCTATCCCGGGTTTGATCACCAAAAAAGTAGCGCAAGCTGTTTTCATCATTGTTTCAAGAACTCAAATCATAATTGAATTTAAAAAGCAATCTCAGGTGTTTGCAGTCTTCACAATTGAGCTAAATCTTGTGAAATTCCACATTGCAATCAAAATGTAGAGATTACTTCAATTCTAGGATATTATGCCAATTGATTTGTCCAAGCAGCTACCTCCCATTCGAACGATTCAACATCAAATTGATTTATCCTAGATTCAACTCTATGAAAATTGTTCTACTATAAAATGGTCCAAAAAACCTAAAATATAATAGGAAATTGTCAATGTGCTGCGAAACCAAAACTTCCTCCACCATACCTCGAGTCATGATGTTATGTTGGCTTTACTTTTTCCTAAGAAGGATGAGAAGTGACGAATGTATGTTAACAATAGAGCAATTAACAAAATTGTGGTAAATTATCATTTTTTATGCCGAGACTCAAAGATTTGTTGGACAAATTGACGAACGTCATCGTAGTCTCCAAGCTAGACTTTGTTGACATGAGATTTGGCCTCACACACAACTCAACTAACCGGCTCCCACTACCCACAATCTCCCTCACGTAACCATCGCTCCTCATGACACAAAACCCCTCAGACGAACCGCCCTCCCTCTCATCCGGACTCTTACACATAAATCTATCTTGTTTTTCTCATCTCCCTCAACTACAAGCACGAAGGACCCTAGTTGAAGCCGACATTGACCGATCCAGGCCACACGTTTCTTATACGTAAACTCGACCGGTAGCATGACTGCGACTCTGTGGCTCTAACCCGATCCCGCCGCAATCCCCCTCGATCCTCCTTCACTCACTGATTATGCTACTTGCGCACAACCTGACTCCCGCCGCCGCTCTAGCGCCTGACTGTCAAGCCAGCCTGACCTTGTTCGATCTCATCTTCCTTATATATAATATAATATAAATAAAAAGAGAGAGAGAGAGCAACAAGTAATCACTGATTTTGGAGACCTGTGCCGTCGACCTTAGATTTGACCAAGAATGCACAAATTGAAGCTCTTACGCCATTGATCTTTGATATGGGCTAAGAGATCTTTTAAATTGAAGGCCCCATGTTGTTGTATCTTAGATCTTGATAGGATGATTGCAAATGCGAAGACCACGCGCCGTTGTATCTTAGATCCGAACGAGATGATTGAAAAGCAAGTGTGCCTCCCTAACCTCCCTTCACGAGGAGGGGATGTTGGCAGGCTATGATGCACCGACACTTCTCCTCAAAGAGGCGTGCAGTGTCCAACACCGTGTCCGACACCGTGTCCGACACGACACTCGTCCGACACTCCTCTGACACGTGTCAGACACGTCGAAAATGTGTCCGATTAAAAAAATATTAAAAACAAATTGGACACGGGTGTCCGACACACGT
This sequence comes from Dendrobium officinale, assembly GCA_019514585.1. Taxonomy (NCBI): domain Eukaryota; kingdom Viridiplantae; phylum Streptophyta; class Magnoliopsida; order Asparagales; family Orchidaceae; genus Dendrobium; species Dendrobium officinale. The sequence goes on from CM033694.1 coordinate 40,377,940, forward strand.
ATCTTAAATATTTTATAATTTTTTAAAAATATAATTTCTTATATTTGGCGAGATTTAAACTAAATTTATTATTTCATATCCACAACACCAAATCAACGTCTACATTTAATACGCATTCATCGAATATTCTTATTTTTATTTCTCTTTGGCAGTGAAGGTATTTTCATCTCCTCTCTTTTTGCACAATTACAAATCTTTCTCTTGTTGAACTAGAGTTGAAAGTAGTGATATTTAATGATGATAATATTTAAGGCCAAAAACAAACCTATAAAGCTAATCCTAATAATTGAAGCTTGAATGCTTATGTTGTAGTAAGTGATTATTTGCTTATATTTTTGTGGTTGTACTAAATATTTTATGTTATAAGCTATACAAGTTATCATGTCATTCATTTATTATTGTTTGTTATTTTTAATATGATATTATATTAATATATATAATATAAAAAAATGTATTGTCGTGTCCATGCCGTACCCGTGTCCTATATTTTCAAAAAAAGCCGTGTCCCGTGTCCATGTCGTGTTGTGTCCGTGTCGTTGTGTCCGTATCCGTGCATCATAGTTGGCAGGTTGTCGAAATTAAAAATAAACAAAAGGGGACCCTCACACAATAAAAAAAAAATTCCAAATGATTTAAAATAAATACAATAATAATTATTATTGTGTGTTAGATTATTTGATGTTGTAAAGTATTAGATTTCATGTTTTAGTGTTGAACGAGTATCCAGCTCATAAACATAAAAAGAACATAAACACCAAAATTTTTATGTTGAAAGCCCTAAAGGGAAAAACTATCGGGTCACGCCCACTTAAAATGATTATCACTAGTGTTTGAATAGATTACAAATAATTGGTTCGTCCTTGAGATTAAGGACGACCAGATTACAACAGTCAACCGTCATGTTGAAATCTTGTGACAAAAAGGGATCGTACGGAAGTCCAACGACATTCGGTGGATGGGCGAAAATCCAACTTCAGTTGGTGGCCAGGCAGAAATCCAACGACGATCGGTGGCCGGGTGGTGGTAGGGGTGTAACCAAGTCAAGCCGGCTCGGGCTCGACTCGTTAACAGGCTCAATGAGTCGAGCTTGAACATGATTTCGACGGCTTATCGAGCTCGAGTTCGAACAACACACCAGTTGACTCGCGAGCGGGAAAATGTGAAGGAGGCGGGCTACTCGCTCAGAGGTTGAGGCGGGCGACTCGCTCAGAGGCTGAGGCGGGCGACTCGCTAAGAGGCGGAGGTAGGCGACTCGCTCGAACGCGGACGACCGTCGAGGCTCGCGAACCGGCTCAAGCTCATTTACAGTGGGACAAGCCAAGTTCGAGCTCGCTTTCTGACTGACGAGCTGGCTCGTTAGTGTAAAAATTCGACTTGACTTAACTCTTTTACACCCCTAGGTGGTGGTCGAGGTAGAGGAATCTGATAGCAAGATAATTTGTATTTCTCTCTTCCTTCTCATCGTGGGGCTTGAAATTATGACCACAAGGACACTGGATTTCAGCCCACTAGTTTTTCCATTCATGACTTTTCACGTAAAAATTCTGGTGTTTCTGTTATTTCTCTGTTTGTGAATGGATACTCGTGCAACGCTAAGACGTGAAATCTGATACTTTACTGCCACGAATATTCTGGCCCACAATAATAATAATAATAATAATATTAAATTAATCATTTAATGAAAAAATAGCACCAATGTGACGATTTTCATTTTATGGTTAAAATGTATAATGAGAATTCATGTTATATGTGTTATTTAACTACTTCAGAGTCATATGCTACATAACACATATGGATATAAAGAAAACAAGTTTAGTAGCTATAGTCTTGCTATTCTCTTTCAGCAGCATTGTCCTATTTAACATTTCAAAGTTACTTTAAGGTGCTCAAGTCATCAGGAGCATTTAGGCTTATGAAATGTTTTATTTTGGTTTATGTTGTCCTGAGCTATTAGAGCTTGATGTTGATATGCTGCTGGAACTGTTAGACATTTCAGTATTTCCACGAGATTCAGGGAAATTGTATCTGACAATTAATTCATAAAGTTCAATCAAGGATTATTCTTGATTTTGCTCGCTTGCGTGGAAGAGAACCATATGCAGGTTAACAACATCAAAATAATTTGATAAATTAGTAATGATTTTTCCAACAACTGTAGCTATCATTGGCCCCTGGTCAGAGAATTTGTAGAACTATAATTAAATTGAAAATGACGGTTCTGCCAAAATATGTTCTATGTGAGGACTAGAAATTGGATCTGCTAAAGATGTTGGAATTAATAACAAGGCTATTAATGATCTCTTCCAAATATCTTACATCACAGTGGACTTCAAGTATGAAATATATGTTCAAATGACAAAGATCTACAATGAATGTGTGTGAATTTTTTAGTTAATGAACTTCAACAACAAAATTTGAAATTTAAAATTGTTCAAGAAATGGTTGTTTAAGTCTTCCGGGTGCCACTATGCACTATGCGCAACAACAGTGCAAGTAACTAGTGCACTGGACTACGAATCCGAGTGATTGATATAAAATGCATTGACAGGATACCAATTATGATAGTATATAGGTTATCTACCATTATTAATGCCCACACAATTGTACTGTTCAATAACATAAAAGTTATTGAGAGTGACATATGTGAAGAGTTGCTGGCAAAATGAGAGTAAGGAAAGTACAAAATTGTTGGACTATGGAAATAATAGAAGCATGAATGATCATGAAGAAGACAAAATTATTTGAAATGCCAAAATATATTTTTTCTGAAGCAAAATTCATCGATAATATATGCCACTGGATCCACAACACTTGTGTGGATAGAAGATGATATCTCTTAATAGCTCCAATCTATATGTTGAAAAAACATCCCGCATGTGCTCCGATCATCATATCCAACATCAAAATTCAACGGTCAGAGAATGATGCGCGGGCCAAATATTCAAGTTCATACTCTTCCTTAAAAAGATTGGACTCGACACTACTTGAATTATAAAATATCTCCTAAATTTCTACAAAATACAAATATTTTTTAAATGAATTTAACACAAACCTCGATGATGGCCGTGTTGAAAGAAATCTCAACCGTAGGGGACCCTAAACTTTTAAAATGCCTCTCAAATTCCGAAAAATGCAGTGACTTTAACGTCACCCAACGATGGACATGTTGACAATAAATCTCAACGGGAGGGGTTAAATTTCAAAACCAGTAAAAGTCTAAATCCTTAAAATGAAATTTATCACTTAAAAACTTAAAACTAAAATCCATCAACCTCCCGCAACTGTTTATTGGGGGTGATAAATTTGATATTAACCTCAGCTCACAAAGAGCGGATGTCGTGTCAGGTGTATCATTAAGATTCATCCTCAAATAGCCTCTTGCCAACAGGGACGTGGCACGTGCCTTCTGATTGGGTGGTTTTGTCGTAAAATGGCAACACTATATTACATTCATGGCCAAAACCCGTATGTTCCCTAACGGTTTTGAACCCTTAAGTAATGAATCATAGGGTATACTTGATAGGCACAAAGCCCTTTTCAGCTAAGGTGGATTCAATTGTATCCACTTAGACAAACACCATCCTAGGTCTACAAGGTATTCTTGGATGACGCAATCTATGGCTACCGATAAGGTGCCTTCTGTCAGGTTGGATCGACTATCTCCTCTGACTAAGTAGACCAGAGATTATGATAGCTCGAGATGACGAAACCATGAGATCTTGATCGGGCTTGTCTTCATTTCCCCCATCAGCTATTTTAAGTATATGGTGATAAATTTAAAAATCATAAATTCTAAAATCCAAAACCAAATTACAACCCTAAAACTGTTGCTATTACACTGGGTTTACAACCTATGTGTCCTATCTTACGACTAGCATTAATTGAAAGTTCTCTCTGTCATCGAGATAGGTAATTAATTATACGGGCTTGCGCCTATAAGAAACTAGAACTCAGATCATAAAGTCCTCTTAAAATGAGGGTAAAACCCAATCTACCTCTGAAACCTAAATTCATTAAAACTCTCCTCTCACATATAAAACAAATAAGAAAGAGCTGGCACAAAGAGACTAGGACATGAAATTTTCGGAGCCCACAAACTTGTAAAGTGCATATTGCCAAATTCCTTTCTGGCTTGAGAATGAATAGAAGACAACCTTCGAGGCCAAGGAGAGTTTCTATGAGTGAAGAGTGATATTTTTTGAGTTATGCAATGCACCCAGCACTTTCATAATGTCATTAATGAGATATTAAGATCCTTTCTAGAAAAGTTTTGTTATTTATTTTGATGGCATTTTAATTTGTAGTACTTCTATAACAAACCATATACCGAGGACAAAAGTTGTATGTTAATATCACTATGTGTGAATTTGCGGCTACCACAATTCATTTCTTAGGCTTTATTTTCTACTTGCAAGGTTAAAAGGTAATCCGCACAAAGTCACCACAATCGAGTTGTGGCCAATCCCAACGTCCATTAGGAAAGTCCGAGGTCCATTAGGAAAGTCCGAGTTCCACTGTCTTACAAATTTTTACCCGTATTTCATTTGAGGTTTTAGATTGACTATCTCCCTATCACAGATTGTTTGAAACAGAATAATTCTCATAGGGATCGAAACAACAAAGCGGTTTCGATGCCTTTAAGAAGTTATTGTGCTTGGCACCTATCGTGACAATTCTATATTTGAGAAATCCTTTCAAGTCAAAATTAATTCTTTCGTTGTGGGAATCAGAGTTGTCATCTCCCAAGAAAAGAGACAAGTGGAATTCTTCCTTGACAAGTCAAGTAAAATCCAACAACAACTATGGTCTACCTATAGGCAAGAGTGGTACACATTGTGCATGCGCTGAAGTAGTGGAAGCATTATTTGCTACATCAATAATTTATTTTGTCGGTAACCGACAATCATGGTAATTTTTACATATGCAAAAGAACTTAAGTAGAATGTATGTGTGATGGGTCATGACTTTGCTAAAATCCAATTTTGTATTGAAGCATAATATGGGAAAATCAAATAATGTTGTTGAAACCTTGAGCAGACAAGCAAGTTTACTAATATCTGTCCAAATTATTATCACTTACTTGGAATTCATTGAAGGAGCAATGCACTGTAGATTCAGATTTTTGAGAACTATGGAAGCATTGCAATTTGCACTCCCCTCTCCAAGACTATTCTCTGTAATAAGGATTCTTATTCAAGGATAATCGATAATGTATTTTGTAATCAACTCTTTGTGGAGGTTACTGATAAACTGCCAAGCTCTCAGAAGAACTCGCCAAGAAGGGCCAAGTTGCTAGCACTATGTCTTCCCAAGAAAAGGAGTTGGCCAAAGCTGATGATAAACATTGGAAGTTGACCTCAGGTAGGTTGTTGAGAGCCTCAAATTGGAATTTGCATCGAAAATGCCCTCTATTTTTCTTTCTTGTTTCCACATGGATGGAGTTATCTAAAATTTTATGTGATTCAGTAAATAGAATATTCATTCCATCATTGCTAGATCAATGGGTAGGGTTCGATGAATAGTGAGCCGAGTCAATAATGGTATTTTTTCAATAAAGAGGAAACTTAGATTAAGATGCTCCAGAATGGGCTCTTGAGATAACTCGTTGAGAAGGTACGAGTTCTCAAGGAAAGTTGATAATTTCCTGAGAAATGCTAATGTTGATGAATGCCGATCAGGGAGGGTTTAAGAAGGTCGGCTTTCTTTGGGAAGTTGCCAATAGCCGGGTACTCAAGAGACTGATTGGAAAGGGATTATCTTAACAAAGAGAGGTCCACTTGTCTATATAGGATTAGACTAAGGGTTTGTATGTTTGGAGGGATTTTGAGTATACTGTATTTCAAATGTAGGTATTTGGCTGGCTGAAAAATAAATCGAACATATATTATTAAAACTCATCCTTAACTCATTTTCTATGTTTTTTGAAAATGCTCAAATAAGGCAATTTCGAAATAAATTGAATCCCCCCTAACAAGCTCCCATCACAACCTCTTCTGCTTCACAAGCCATTGATTCCATTGATGTCCACTTCCAACAAGCTTCCATTGCAATTTCCTCGCCCATGTCACCTAGGTTAGTTTTTTATTATCGACATTTTTATTAAATACACTGCATTAGAATACCCCTAAATTCCAAATACTCACTATCAAATAGCTCCCATGACTCTGGGCATCTAATCAGCCTGGGAGAATGAAAGTTTTGTCATAACTACAACCATTAAATTAAGTAGTTAACTACTCATTGCTATTAAAATAGTTGGTCAATGAGTCCAAATTTAACTTAGTTATTTTTTTATCAAATGTATTATATATATATGTACACACACCTTATCATTTTTTATATGTTGATATGGGGCAAATCCACTAAATTCTCGGATCTGAAGTTTCCTGGATTTCTTGATCCTTTTTGCAGATCCAAATATGGCACTCCAACGATTAGCATCCTATGCTCTGCAACTGGGGTTTTATTGTTGTCTTGGATGAGCTTCCAAGAAATACTAGAATTCCTCAATTTCTTATACGCTTTAGGGATGCTTCTTGAGTTTGCAGCTTTTATAAAGCTTAGGATAAGCAAACCTGATTTACACAGACCATATAAAGTTCCCCTTGACACATTCTGGGCAACTTTCATGTGCATTCCTCCTGCTTTCTTGCTTATTCTCGTCATGTGTCTGGCCTCAATCAGAACATTTATTGTCAGTGGAACTGTTTTTCTTCTAGGAATTATTTTATATCCCACCTTGCAATTTGTGAAAGTTAAGAAGTGGGTCAAATTTATTTCACCACCAGAGACTTTAGGTAGTTGCAATGGAGACCTTCCCACATTACCTGACGACATTATTGATGAAGCTTCTGTTAGCCTTTTGTAACAATAATCTTTATCTATATGAAGGAATCTGCAAGATTCTGAAGCAAAACTCTTATGTCATCTCCAAATTGGAATAGAAAAATTAAGTGACTTAGTTTTTTTGTATCATACCTTCTTAAAAGGGTTTCATGGTAAGAAAATTATGTATTAAATATTATATTTTGTGTTACATTTTTATTATTTCATGTGCTTTTATCATGAATTTTATTATAGATGGAGAGAAATATGATATCAGATATGTTGTGATTTAAATTGAGGTGTAAATTAACTCATTTGTTTGCTATTTGGTGATATTCTGAATTCTTATTTGGATATTTCTTGTTTAAGTTAAACTATAATTCCTTGATGGCTCCATGCTGATAGGAAATACTTGAGTTCGCAAGTAATCCTATCGGATTTACTTGAGTTCGCAAGCAAACCTAATCAATAATTAGTAAAACAGCGAGAAAACGAAAGAATCATGGTGGAAGAACAAACAAACGATATCAAAATCTTATAACAACCAAAGGGAAACAAGAACCAAACAAAGATACAAGAGATCCTCAATTCGAGAGGAGGATCGTCTCTCCCAAATCTCTAGACAAGATTGTCTAGAGCCCAAGCCTTCAAGAAATCCTATTCTCAATCAATCAAAATATGAAAAACTCCCTAATCCCCCTCATCCTCTTGAATACAAAATATTTCCTAATCAATTTTCCCTCCCAAGCCTAAACCGCCCACTCTGTTTGATTTTCAAAACCATAGGAGTGGGGCCCGCCCGTTTGGGCGGACAAAGCCAAGGAGGTATAAACAATTTGAGCCAGTCCCCCTTGGGCCGGCTGGATCGGTTCACTGTGAACCGTTCTAACAATACCTCCCTCCCAAAGAACCACCTTGTCCTAAATGTGAAAATCAGGAAACTGATGTTTCACCCTCTCGTAAGGTTCCCACGTTGCCTCGTAGTTAGGGAGGTTCTTCCACTTACTCAGCACTTCTTTTGTCCCATCTTTTTTCTAGCGAACACTCAACAGCTCCAAGGGTTCCAGAATCACCTCCAGATTCTCCGTAAGTGTCGCCGGTAACTCGAGGTGGGTTGTATGGTCTCCAATGGCATTTCTCAATTGTGATACATGAAAAATCGGGTGTATCATCACCGTTGATGGTAGTTTTAGCCTATATGCAACTGCTCCGATCTTCTCCAGCACTTCGTAAGGCCCAAAGTACCTTGGAGCCAGCTTCTCATTCCTCCTGTTGTAGATTGTCTTTTATCTATATGGTCGGAGCTTCAAGAACACTCTCTCCCCCACTTTAAACTGGATGTCCCTCCTATGCCTGTCAGCTTGTTTCTTCATAATTTTTTGAGCCCTCAACAGATATCTCTTCAGCTCTTCTAACACTCTATCCCTCTCCTCCAAGTACTCCTCAACTAAAGAAACTAGGGTACTGCTACTCTCAAAGTGTACCAAGTGGGGAGGATCCCTTCCATACAATACCATGAATGGAGTCATCTGAGAGGCAGAGTGAAAAGAAGTGTTGTACCAGTAATCGGCCCATGATAGCCACTTAACCTAGAGCTTGGGTGTCTCCGATACGAAACATCTCAGGTAAGTCTCCAAGCTCCTGTTCACTACTTCCGTTTGGCCATCCGTCTATGTGTAGTAAGCTGTACTCCTCTTTAGAACTGTCCCCTGCAGCCTGAACAACTCTCTCCAAAAGTGGCTAAGGAATACCTTATCTCTGTTTGACATTATAGCCTCAGGTACTCCATGTTATCTGACCACCTCCCTGATGAAGGCTGAAGCCATGGTCACTACTGTGTAAGGGTGTCAGAGGGGAATGAAGTGTGCATACTTGCTCAACTTGTCCACCACCACCAAAATCACCGTGAACCCCTTTGAGCGGGGCAACCCATCTATAAAGTTCATAATATCTCTTCCCATACTCTGCCCGGTAGAGCTAACGGTTGTAGTAATCCTCTTGGTGACATAGCCAGGTACTTATTTCTTTAGCAGATCTCACATATGGCTACCATCTCATCTACATCATTATGCATCCCCTTTCAGTACAGTTCCGCAGCTAGCCTCATGTATGTCTTATGTATGCATGAATGGTCCCCCACTACACTTCCATGAAACTCTTGGAGTAAGTTTGGGATGTGGATCGAGGTCCAGGGCATCACAAATCTCCCCTTATATAGCAGTTTGTCTCCCTCCATTGAGTAGCCTGGGTGGCTACCCTCTTCTTTCAGTAAATCTGACATGATATTTTCCAAACCTTCATATCTAGCACTTTCCTCTCTAATGGCCTCCCAGTCAAGCATCAAAGGAACAGATAGTCATTGTCTGCAGCTCCCCCATACATCTGGACAAGGCATCTGCCGCCTTGTTCTCCACTCCTGGCCTATACTGGATCTCAAAGTCATACCCGAGCAACTTGGATAGCCACCTTTGATGCTCCTCTGTCATCATCTGTTGTTCTAGCAGGTATTTCAAGCTCCGGGAAGATCGCCACTTCTGGATGGCCAAAACGATGGCCATTAATTCTCTCTCATACACTAATTTCAGTCGAGCTCTAGCAGTCAATACCTAGCTGAAATAGGCAATGGGCCTTCGACTCTGCATAAGCACTGCACTCAGCCCGTATCTGAACACATCTGTCTCCACAATGAAGGTCTAAGTGAAATATGCAAAGCTAGGATCGACACCGTAGTCATCGCATTCTTCAAACTCTCGAATGCTGATGTGGCCGCTTCCCCCCCCATAGGAACCCGTCCTTCTTCAACTGCTCAGTGAGTGGCCATGATATGGAGTTGGACCCCTTAACGAACCTCCTGTAGTAACCTGTCAGTTCTAAAAATCCCCTCAGCTCCTTCAGATTTTTCAGCACTGACCACTTTAGCATTGCCTCAATTTTGGATTGATCTGCTGCCACCCTTTCTTTTTTGATATCACATGGCCCAAGTACTCCACACTAGCTTGTGCAAAACATCATTTCTTTAAATTATCCCTCAGCTGGTGCTCCTGCAATACCTCTCTAACACCTTTTTCAAATGCTCCCAGTGCTCCTCCTCTGTCCTTCTTTAGACCAGGATGTCGTCAAAGAATATCAAAACAAATCGTCAGAGATAAGGTTTGAAAACCTTATTCTTAAGAGCCTGGAAAGTAGCAAGAGCATTGGTGAGGCCAAATGGCATCACCAGGAACTCATAATATCCTTCATAAGTTCTAAAGGCCGTCTTGGGTGCATCCTCCTTCTTCATCCGGATCTGATGGTAACCTGATTTCAATTCTATATTGCTTGAGATCACAGTCCCACTCAATTCATCTAACAGCTCGTCAATGACTGGTATAAGAAACTTGTCAGGTACAGTTTCCTTGTTGAGTGCTCTATAGTCCACACAAAAACGCCAAGCTGCCATCCTTCTTTTTCACCAACAGAACAGGGCTAGAGAAAGGGCTGATACTAGGTTTGATGATCTATGCCTCCATCATCTCTCTAATCAACCTTTCGATTTCGTCCTTCTGGAATTGAGGGTAGCAATAAGGTCGTACACTGATGGGAGACACTCTCTCCTTCAACACGATGGCATGCTCTTGCTCTCTCTGCGATGACAATCCTTGAAGTGGCTGAAAAACCTCTTGGAACTGCTGAATCAACGGCTGAATAGAGAGGGGTATGTCTCCTCCCCCTCTTCCAATCTCGCTCCCTCCAAACTATACGCTCCACCAAATACCCCCCCTCCAACCCCCCCCCCCCCCCCCCCCCCCCCCCCGCCTGCGTCAACTGAATGTCCATCACCATCATTTTAAGAAAAACCAGGGATTTCGAAAGCCCAGCATCTCCCTTAATCACTACCTTCCTTCCATCCATCATTAGCTCCATCGTGAGTGCTCCCCAATTCACCTTGGTGTCTCCGAAAGTTTGCAGCATTTCATCCCCAAAATGACGTCGGCACTCCCAAGCCCTAGTGGAAGAAAAACTTCCCTCGCCTGTATCCCCTGGATCCTCAGTCGCACTCCTCTGCAAATCCCCTGACCTTTCTCCACCTTCCCCATCATCACCCCGTAACATCCGGCTTCCACCAATTTCACTGCCAGTTGGTCGACGACCTGGGTAGAAATGAAATTGTGAGTAGCCCCACCATCAATCAGCACCACCACCTCTCTGTCCTCTATCTCTCCCTTCACATTCATGGTGTGATTCGTAGTGAATCTAACCACTGAGTTCAAGGAAACCTCAAACGTATCCAAGTGTAGCTTCTCCTCCTCACCTCCCTCATCAGTTTCCTCGTCATCACATACGGTGAGAACCTGAAGTGTTCAGTCCTTGCATCGATGCCCCGGTGTGTACTTTTTATCGCACTTGAAGCATAACCTCTTAGCCCTCGTCTCCTGCATCTCTTTCTCTGTCAGCCGCTTGAAATTTCCCCCGCTTCCTCATGTCTTCTCCTTGGTGGCCTCTCGACTCCCTCCTATTGCAGGACCTTTATGTGCTAGATGAGTGATCGTCATCCTATAAGTGCCCCCGGTGCTGCTACTCCTGGCTCCCCTCTCCAAATTCCTCTTATTTTTCACCAGTTGGGCCAACTTCATGGCCTCCCCCAAGTCACAGGGCATCAAAACCTTCACTGCTGCTCGGATCTCCGCCTTTAGTCCTTTCATGAAATTTCCTTCCAATATTGTATTTGAGAGTCGTTCCACTCTGCTAGCTAGGTGCTCAAACTGCTCTCGGTAGTTTTCTACCGATCCCTCCTGTGTCAGAGCAAAGAAGTACTCATAGAAATCTCCTCCCCGGTCGGTTTGAAAATGTTTCATTATGTAGTCTTTGAATTCCCTCCAGTTTCTGATAGGCCTCATCTGATTTCTCCACTGATACCACGAAAGGGATTTTCCTTCCAAGCACAATCCGATTGCGATCAGCTTCTCCTCCGTCAGCCCATTGATGGCAAAGTATCTTTCCACCTTGTCAATCCACCCATACGCATCTTCTCCTTCGAATATGGGCATTTTCAACTTCCTCGTCTTCTGGTCGCCCCCATTGCTCCCCGATTCTTCCATAGTTTCCCCTCTCTCAAGTGCTAGGTGCACCTCATATTTTTTGGTCTTCCCTTGCCCTGCCATAGCTCAAACCCCCTTCTAAATCCCCCCATCTTTCTTCAAAATTAGCACCTCGGCGGCCATAGTATCCCTCATGGCGTTCCCCATATCCACCTCCTCTTTCTTCCCTCTAGATAGGCTCCAGATGGGGTATTATTCCCTCTCCTTCCATGATTTCCACATCATCTTCCTCCCTACGAATTAAGGAATTCGTACTTTTTTCCTTCCATTGTTCCATTCTTTTTGCTACAAAAGCTGTTGTTTGGTTTTGAATTTCTAACATCTTTTTTTATCATGTCTCGTAGATCAGCAACTTGCCCTTCCATGGAGGAAATCCTTTCCTCCACCGTCGTTTTGATTTGATTCATCTATCCTTCAAGCCTTTCCTCCAGAGCATCCACTTTATTTGCCGCTATCACAATCCGGAGTTTGTATAAACAAAAAATTTGGATTTGGAACACCAAAAAAAGCAATCTCAATTCCTTCCGGGCAAAAAATCACCGCTGAAATTAGCCGAAAGCAATCCTCCACCGATCCCACGACTTGCTTAGATACCAATTTGATAGGAAATACTTGAGTTCGCAAGTAATCCTATTGGATTTACTTGAGTTCGCAAGCAAACATAATCAATAATTAGTAAAACAGCGAGAAAATTTAAAGAATTGTGGTGGAAGAACAAACAAACGATAGGAAAATCTTATAACAACCAAAGGGAAACAAGAACCAAACAAAGATACAAGAGATCCTTAATTCGAGAAGAGGATCGTCTCTGCCAAATCTCTAGACAAAATTGTCTAGAGCTCAAGCCTCCAAGAAACCCTAAGCTCAATCAATCAAAACATGAAAAACTCCCTAAAACCCCTAATCCTCTTGAATACAAAATATTTCCTAATTAATTTTCCCTCCCAAGATTTTCAAAACCATAGGAGTGGGGCCCACCCGTTTGGGCGGACAAAGCCAAGGAGGCGGACTCATTCCGCCTCCTATAAACAATTTGAGCCGGCCCCCCTTGGGCCGGCTGGACCGGTTCACTGTGAACCGGTTTAACACATGCTTAAGCTGTGAAAATTTATCTGAATTTTGATTTGGACCTTTGAGTTAATTTATCAATTCCATTTCATTAGGAGTGTAAGATTTTGTTTGGGACAATTTTATTATCTTTTTCTGAAACAATTTTTTAGTACAAAAATTTGTAATTCAAAGAATATTTGTACTAAAAATATGTTTTAAAAATCAATAAGAAAATCATCCCAAACGGAGCCTAAGTGAGAAACTAAGCAATTGGTTGGAATATATGATTGTCAAAGTGATAAATTTGTCTGAACTTTTTTTATAGAAGTCAAAATTTTATCAGCAACTTTTTCTTTAGGGTAAATTGTTAGATTAGAAATTTATTTCAATACGATTTCAGACCTACACAGCTCATCTTGGCCTGTTGGTTGAGAGCTTAGGCTTACAACCAAGAGGTCTAAGGTTCGAGTCTTTGTGTATGTGTTGTGTGTGTGAGTTTAATATCCAAAAAAAATATTTCAGACCTGATTTTGGCTATCATGTTAATGGAACACAGTGATTAAAAGTTCTGAAATTTTATGAATTGTTATGCTTTTATTTTTGTGGATGCTTATTGGCTTATCTATTACTTTATATATGCATATAGTAAAGAAAAGTGAAAGATAAAAAATGAGTTATATGTTATAAAAATAAATAAAATGAAGGAGAGAGAAATGAGAAAGTAGGTGGGCCATCCCATTAATATACTACATAGTAAAGGAAAATAAAGTGAAGAAAAAAAGTTCATGAAAAGTCTTTATTTTGTGAACCTTAGAACTCGGCTTCCTTTGTTCGTTGATCTACTCGAACAACTTCCAACTGTTCTATCTTTTTTTCTTGGTCAGTTAAAATAGGGAGTACCTTACCATTTTTAATTGGGCAGGATTTCTATTAGGTTGCTTAATCAAAATGATGTGTGAAAGGATTTATCTGAGTTAATCAGACTGATAAGTCGGCTCAATTTTGACTTGATCAGCGACTCATTTTTTGGAAAATTATTAGGTGCGGAGTGTGCATCGTCCGCACAAACACTGGGTACCACTCAGTACCACTGGGTATCGTTGGGTACCGCTAGGTACCCAATGCTTGTTGCGGACGGTTCTCCCCATCCGCACTACGCACCTAATAATCTCTCCATTTTTTTAGCTCGATTAACTAATAAGTAAAACTTGAGCCAACTTTGATTCAACTTATCAGCTCATGATTGGATTCATTTAAATAGTATTAATATTAAACACACTTAAAATTATAAAAATATAATAAATTTTGTGTAAAATTATTTAAAATATTTAAATATTATATTTCTCTTTCATATTTCAAGTGATTTATTATTATTTTTTTTTATTCTTTTATCATGTTATAATAATAACTGATTAAATAAAAATGATTTTATTTTTATTATTAGAAATGAGCTGATGTGAACTTGTAAAATTAAGCTCAAACTTATTAATTAATTCTGCTCAAGCTCTGTACTCCTAATGTGATTTTTTTTTTTTTTTTTTACTTCTATTTTTCAAGTATAACATTTACTACCCATTGCTTTTATATCAACTTTTTCGGTTTTACCTAACCCATGGATGATTAATTATTCTGTGCGAATGTTCAACGTCGTCCGAAGACCAATCAAAATGGGTCATGTCACCCCTTCGCTCGGGACCGCTAATATTGTGCATTCAAATTAATCTCCAGACGGCGTTCTGTATCTGACTCCCGTACAGAATAATTTCTTCACGACGAGATCTTTGTGAATCTGCTTGATGTCTACGTTATATTTTTTTAATCTCCTGCACTGTTGCCTGAAGGAGATCATTCAAAATGGCAATTGGGTTCCCAAAGGCTATTCATCAACAAGTAGTTAAAAACACTATATCTAATGTCAAAATTAGGGATAAAATGGCATTGGTTCGTTCTTAATCCAGTTCATCTTCAGCCTCCCATTTGAACGAACAATTATTAGGTCAGGTGACCTCACGTAGTTCTACGTTCGGACGTCAATAATATGTCGTCACGTATTCTCACTCTTTATCGCGCGGCCCGATGACCAGACCCGGACTGGAACCCAGAATTGCTATGTTCGCGTATTGCTCGGTATTGCTAGTTATTGCTCGATATTGCTAGGCATTGCTCGGCAATAACGAGAAATATCATTATGTGAAGACTAATGCTCGGTATTGGTCTTCACATAATAGTATTTCTCGTAATTGCCAAGCAAAATCGACCAATACCTAGCAATACTGAGCAATACCGAGTTTTTAGCACAGTATTAGTCTTCGCAAAATGATATTTTTCATTATTGCCAAGCAAAATCGACCAATACCTAGCAATACCTAGCAATACATGAACATAGCAATCCTGGGGCCGTTCCGGGTTGGGTTGTCGGGCCGCGAGGTAAAAAGCAAGAACACGTTACACTATTTTATTGACGTCCGAACGTACGTCAAATTACCGGACCAAATAAAAGTTCCATTTGAACAGCTGGATTTAACAAAAGACGCTATACTTACTAGTATCAATATATTCTAATATGATTTTTTATATTTCTTATAATAAAATATTCCATTTATGTCCTATCTCCATCCATTATCAATGATGATATTAATATTATTATTTTTGTATCTCTAAATGTTTCACAAGTAATTTAACCCTTTCTACAAAAACATAATATGTTTTATTTCATAATAAATATTTTATTATTTTTAAATTTATTTTAAAATAATAAAAATATCATATATAAATTTTAAGCTCTTGCAAGAAAATTGGGTAATGATATCCTTACCCTCTTTTTTTTTTCTTTGGGTAACACTTATAAATGTTTATTAAGCCAAAAGCACTGAAATACCTGCTCCAATTTATGAGGGAGAGTTATTCAAGACACATTTGCACCACTGCACGTGCTTTTATTCTGAGGTGATCTGCATCGCACGTGCCATCGAAACGTGGCATTGCTTCATGAAAATATCTACATCACAAGAAAACAAATCCCTCGGCACGTGCGTAACAACCACAAAACAAAGCAGAGTTAAAACAAAACAAAAGGAGGAGAAGACGGCACGTGACCCTCGCACGCGCGAATCCTTCCTCTCCCCCGTCGGCGTTCAAATCTCAGAAGCTTCCACAGAGCCTATGCGGCCCCGACTCGAACACGCTCCACCGCGCGCCAGATCGCCGGCGGCGGGATAACGTCGAGATCTCCATATCGGTCCTCTGCAGAATCTCCCACATCACGTGCACGTCCTCGTATTCGCACGTGCTCACCTCCTGCCTCAGCTTCCAAAGCCCTAGAAATAGAAGGGAAAAAAACGGGGCGAGAATAGACTGATCAGATTTCGATCGTCGCAGATCTGAACCATATATATTCGATATCGGATCTTTTAAATGCTTACCGGTTTTTCTTACGCGGAAGCGAAGAGCTACGCGGATCCAAGCCTGTTTCATGGGAAATACCATTCGATCCCACCACTCCATTGCTTGATTGATGATTCTTCCTCGCCTATTTCTCTTTCTTCTGACTTCTTCTTTCGGCGATAGCTCGGTGATGAGAAGGGTGAATGTAGAGAGAGCAAGAGAGATATAATGGAGAGAGAGAGAGAGAGCTAAAAAGAGGGGGAGGAATCTCTGTGTTTCTCGGAGAAGGTAGAATTATTGCAACCTCCGCTATTTTAATGGTGGTCACCGGCCACGTGGGCACTCGGCCTGAGGGATGAACCAGGACTACGGGGAACCGGCCTTGTAATGGCCAATAGTAGAGAAGATCAAATGAATCTAAGCCCAGCAGGCCGGCCTGGCTTCTAATATGGGGCTGTCGTGGGCCAGCAGCCCATAATACTATTCCCAATCATCTAAAACTAAAAGATTTATTATAATGATTGGGGCGTTGGGGGTAGAATTGGAAGTTTGGAACCTATATTGTATTTTGCAGTCGGAGAATTTCAAAATTAGGGTTTAGTGGCATAATTATTAAAAAATTAACTATTTTAATAAAATATTGAAATTGTATTATTTTATTTTAGAATAATTGTAAGTGTCTTCAAGTTTTTTTTATTAATATTTTAAGTTAAAATAAGAATTCTATGCGCATTAATTATGATTTTAGTATTTTATATTGGAAATTATTATAATTTTTTGACTTTGAAATAAATTAATGAACAAAATAGGTAATTTAAATTTTTTTTTTATAAAATTTCATAATTTTAATATATTATTGGAATTATGATTTGAAGTTATAGCCACTTATAAATTTGATTAGATTTTTATCAATATATATATATATATATATATATATATATATATATATATATATATATATATACCATAAAAATAGATAATTTTTCCAATAAAATTTTAACCTTTTATTTAATTTAATTGGATTTCATAATTTTAATTAAATTAAATAAAATTTTAGCCTTTCTACTTTTTGGAGTCCATATGTTGATGAAATCTTGAAGCCTATTATGATCCATGAAATTTTATAATATATGAAAAACATTAGGCTTTTATGCAATTGAGGGGGCCATTTATTAAGCTCGCAGCTAATGCATTTAAACTAAATGTTAGTAATATTCCTGCTGAAAGACAATTTTCATTTGAAAGATATGTGACCCAAGCCGGCTCATGTGCCACCGAACCACGAACTCAAGTTCTAGCTCGAGTTTAAATTCAAACTCATATATTATAGAAGCTCAAGCATGGCTTGACTCAACTTGTCGAGCCAGATTGATTAATATTAATTAACATGTCAGTATTTATATTAATTGAATTAATTATTTTTGTCTAAATTTTGAACTAGAAAATCGAGCATCAAAACAAGTCAATTTGTGGTTTCCTTAATGAACTTGGAAAATTCAAATCGTGCTCAATTTAAATCAAACGAGTTTAGCTCGATTGAAGAAGAACTCGACTCGGCTCAATTACACCTTTGTTTAATATTTTTAATTTAATTTATCAGTATTCTTCTTTTGCTGATTCTGAATCAGAAATTAAATCAGGAAATAATATAAATTTTACTCAATTGTACATTATGAGCTACGGCTTGGAATTTTTCAATTTTCCGAAGCATAGAAACAAAGTGAAATGGAAAATTTTGTGTATAAAACCAAACAGAAAATTTTTAAATCAAATATGAACTTATTCAATTTATAATTAATTAAACGCGAAGCAGTTCCGGCGGATGTTGCCCTGGCTGGGCTTGGTTTTGACTCCAACCCGGCCCATTCTGGTCATCGCTATCACAAATCTTTTGGCCGAAAGGTGTGAATTTTTAGCCCATTTATTTACTGTGGGCCTCGACCTTGTATCCTCGTACAGGATCTGGTCAGAGGTTAGTAGGCCCATGCCCATCTGAAGGTTTTTGAAGTACTGGTTATCGAACCGCAAGGTAGTGATAGGGTCAAGAGGGGCCACCAAGGTGGGGTCCACATTTGTCGGACACAGTTCCTGTAATTGGGCCGCGTAGGTCCGATTCAGGGTCGGGTCGACCGGGTAGTATTTGCTGAAGTTTCTGACCCGGTTCGCAAAGTTGCTGCAGTGTGAGAAACCCAGTGTGTGCGCACCTGTAAGGAGAAATTTAAAAAAATAATAATAATAAAAAATTAGTACTTTTTTTACATAGTAATTGAAGAGAATTCTTTTTCAAATATGAAATTTGATTGAATTAAATAAGAAAGTACCTTCAAATGCTAAATTAATGACGCATACAGTAAACAAGACTTATACAGAGCAAATTGTAAGGGCATTGTCTTAAAAACTTCTGAACGAGATTCATTATCATTGATAGGACAAAGAAAAAAAATCATAGAAGTTATTTTAGGATTCAATGGTATGATTTTTTTATTATTTTTTAAAATAATTTTTTACTAAAAATTTAATTTAAAAAACAGTAAGAAAATATTTGATAATTTTCTAGTTGTTTTTTTCTTAGATAATAATAACGACTTCATTTGACTATTGTTTTCTTATTATTTTTGAAATATTTCTATGATGAAAAATTGTTTCTTGAAAATTTAGTTGCTAAGTTATTTTCCTCACAACAATTTAACAGTTAACTTTATAAAATATTGTACCCGTCACAAATGACTCGTAATCTATGTTTATTTTTTTTTTCCATCTTAAACTCTATAAATTAGAAGTTTAAGAGAATTATGAAAAATATGCATGTCAAATGCTATAGATAATTAGATTGTTGAGAAATATCAAAAAAAAAAAGAGCAAGGGCAAAAAATTAAGAGCTGAAAAAGGGTTTTTTGGACATCTAACCTAATAGATATTTTCTTTTATAATTTAGTTATTTTTCTTATTTTTATTTTCTTTGACTAATGTAATTTGTTATTTTTTATATTATCAATAAAAACATGTCATAATGATTTTAAATTTAAATAAATAATTCATTTCTATTTTGTAGTAGACTCAAGTTATTGCCATAGTAGAACCATATAATAATCTTGAAATCTATATTGAGTTTTATTTTTTAATTATTATTTTATTTTCTCATAATATTATATAGAATATTCATATAAAAACCATTTTTTTTAGAAATTAAATGGAAGAGCACTGCCTGACTAGAAGAAACTCCTCAAGAAAAATGAAAGATCTGACTCTCATAAGCTTTTTTAAGGTGGCAATGAGAAAATTCAGATTTCAAACAAAATCTGGAACTAATCCTTCATAGAAAGCCTATTCAATTTTTCTGGTTAAGTAGGCTACCTAACTGTTCCTGTTATGTTTGAAATAATATGGCCGTAGCCCCTTAGTTACATATATAGTTAAAATCTTGTATCTAATATTTTGTATCTGTCGTGTCATTTGTCCAATCAGTAAATTTATTTTTACAATTAAATTTAGGCTTCATTTGGGACGGCTTTTTTAAAGCAGCTTTAAGAAGTAGTAAAAAAAGCCGTCCCAAATAAAGCCTTAGATTTCGTTTAGGACAGCTTTCTTACCACTTTGTAAAGCTATTATACGGCTTCGTTTTGTAAGGGACGGCATTCTTAATGTTTCTTAAAGCAGTTTTCAGTATAAAAATTAAAAAATTCGTACAAAAAAGTTGTTTTAAGAAGCATTAAGAAAGATATCCCAAACAAAGTCTTAGACTTCATTTGGGATGACTTTCTTACTGCTTCTTATAGCAGTTTTCTAGTACGAAAATTTTAATGTTTGTATTAAAAAGTTATTTTAAAAAGCGAAGAATTAGATTCGTTGAAGACAACTTTCTTACTGCTTTATAAAGCTATTATAAGTTATTATAAAAAAACAACTTTCTAATAATTTTTTTTTTTTTTTGAAAGCAAAGAAAACTGTATGAAAATCATGCAATTTTGAAGATTAATGTGAAAAGATCTCAATTTTCACAAAAATAAACATGATAAGAAAAAAAAAAGGTGTTGTAATTAATAATAAAATTGTATGAAATCATGTAATAATTTATATACGCACCAGAGAGAGCGATCATATCATCCTGAGAGAGTCCGAGGTCGCCAAAAATGGCGTTTAACTGATCAAGATTACTGCTTGCTTGTGGTATTTTTCCATTGACGCTCGTTGATGTTGAGCTTAGTCCATCCAGTCTTCCTAGCTCCACCTCATATGATGGCCCCCCGGCCTACAATTTTCTCTATGCATTTAATTTAAAAAAAAAAAATTGGGATATAATAATATTTATTAAATTTCATCAATTAATGTTAGTAGAAATCACTACAAAATTAAAATTTCTATAATTTGTTAAAATTGTGTTGAATCAAACAATTGATTGGAAAATCATAATGAAAATGTTGAAATGATTTGGAACTAAAATACTTTGAAAATAAAAATAATGAGAGAGATGATGTTGTTTGTGTTGGTTGAGATTCATATAAAAAATCTATTCTTTAGATAAAGAATTTTTTTTTTTTTTTTTTTTTTGAAACAGAACTTTTAATTAAAAAAATTCAAAGATGTTACAAGAGTCTGAAATCAAAAAAAAGAAAAAAACAATAAAAGAAAATACAATGAATCAGAAAAAGTAGGCTCAGTAATTGGCCGAGGCTTCCAGCTCCCCGAAGCCACGTACCGACCTTCCAATTTAGATAAAGAATTGTGAATGATATATTTTACGAAGAAATTAGTTTGAGAATATTCTCGATTATTATTTCAAGTGTATGCATGAATATACTAATGAATTGGCTCGATCAAGTTCAATATGTTTTGAAGCGAGGATGGTTAAGGTGTATTCGTCGAAGGTGAAGATGTACTAACCAAGGGGTGAGGACCACTCGATAAAAGTCAATGTACATCATCTAGATATTTTCTATGAGCTCTACAAAAACTCTTTAAGGATTCGCCAAAGACTCTTCAAGAACTCTTTATTGACTCTCCAAGGCAGACTCTTCACGGCCTCTCTTCGTGAACTCTCCAAAAATTCTCTTGGGAATCTCCGAGTTTTCTATGTACTCGTTAGATTCATAGTAAACTCGATAACTCGAAACTGTCACTCATCACTAATCACTTGATGGGCTCACTCGTCACACTCCAATGATCACTTAGCGGAACCATTCACCAGGCTTACTCTGCAAACCCCCAATTAGCAATTATCCATATATATATTTTTAATATTTTCTTGACTTTGGTCATCTTATATCCCTATTTCATTTATATAATTTAATAATTCATGAATAAATCAGAATAAAATATTAATTTCCTATAGCGATAGAGATAATGTCAAGGTTGGCAATTTTTTTACAATATCAAGGCTCATTCTTATATGAGTGGGGTCTACAAATTATTTCGGAGGGTATTTTTGTCGTCCAATATAGATTTCTCCCAAAAATATAGTGCATGATTTCTTATGATTTTAATTTTCACCCTATCAAATAAAATTTTAATAATGTTTGGCTGTTTGACTCCGCTTTAACATAGTAAATATCACCATATTAAACATACGACGCTCGTGTCAATGTGATTTTCATGAAAATAGTAAATATATGAAAAAATAATAATTTAATTGATTTAAAAGCCCTTATGTTTATGCTCACAATGAAGATAAACATCAGATTACCATCAAATTATAATTTCTTCAATTGAATTGTTCGTATTAGTTGAATATTTAGAACCCTGTATAAGTTAGGGTGTAAACGAGTCAAGTAAGGGTCGAACAACCCTATAATTGAGCTTGAGCTTGATTAATTAATCAAATTCGAGCTCGAGCTCAAACTTAACTCCGCGAATTCGAGTTGACTCAGAAGCCGACTAGTTTATTATATAAGAGAAAAAATCACTATCATTTAAATAGTTATTATAATAACATGCTAAAACAAGAATAAAAAATCACTTCAAATTAGGAAGAGAAATAAAAATGTTAAATGTGTTCAGAAATTTCTTGATTTTTTAATTATTTTTAATGTTTTTACATATTAAAACTTTTTTTTTTTTTTTTTTGAGCGAGCCACTCGCAAGCTTATGATTCAAATTGAGCTAACTCAAACTTTGCTATTAGCTCATTGAGCTCTTGTCGGAAGCAATTTATCAAACAGAGCCCAAGTCAGACTCTCAACCCTTCTAGCCCATTACACTCCCTAATATATATAAGGAGTATGAAAGAATATATATATATATATATATATATATATATAAAATTAAATTAATCTATTTTAGAATA
This sequence comes from Dendrobium officinale, assembly GCA_019514585.1. NCBI lineage: Eukaryota > Viridiplantae > Streptophyta > Magnoliopsida > Asparagales > Orchidaceae > Dendrobium > Dendrobium officinale. The sequence continues at coordinate 40,400,557 of CM033694.1, forward strand.
TTTAATATAATAAATTATTAATAATTCTATGTATAAATATCAAATAATTTAAACTATATTATTTAATGATTTTAATATATTTATTTAACAATTTAATTATATTATGTAATGGCTTAAAAACAGGGCCATTCTGATATCCTCACGCCATTTTTTTTCGGTCCTTAGTGATGCTTAAATTAATCGATTGCAATGAAAGAAAACTAAAACAAAATTAATTAAGCAGTAATTAGTAATTACCAAATAAACAACATCTCTCGTGGCCATGACGAGAATATCCGCACAGGAAACCTTGTTCTCGCACTGCGGCACCGCGTCCACCGCCTCCTTCGCCCTTCCCACCGTATCGAACCCATCGCCGGCGATCGATAAGTTGTCGGGATGATCTCTCTCCGCCGTATTCTCCGGCGTGGAAGCTATCAATATAGACCCATCACAACCCTATAATTACAAGCTCAGACATCAACTTTCATCGAAATTGCAAGTCAACAAATTCAATATTAGATTAATACCTGAACGAAACAGTCATGGGCGAAGAGGCGCAGAGTGCCGGGGATGGTGACGATGGTCTCTTTGAACTTGGCAGTGACCGCAGTGCGGACGATATTTTCGACGTTCGGGCAGATATCCGCATAATAATCCCGTCGGAGATTTTCTGCGGAAACGCAGAAAAGGAGGAGAGAAGGAAGGGTGAGGAAGAGGAGCGTGTTTCGATATTTTGCCATTGAAGAGAATTGAAGGGGGAGGGAAAGGGGCTGTTTTAATTAGAGTTAGTTGAGGAGCTTAGATGCTCAATTTATTGAGGCGTTGAAGAAGGAGGGAGAAAAAATGAGATTTTTTTTTTTCATTTAAATTTATTTTTTGGAACTGGGAATCCACCTGCTGCCACTTACGAAAAGGTGCTTAGCGGCGTGACAAATCCTCGACTGATCTAGAAGAGGTGCCCACCGCAAAAACCTCTTGGCCCGCACTTGATTGGGCCCCACTTAAGAGGCGCTGCCGCTCGAGGGGAATTGAGCACGGGTTAGGAGTTCCCAATCATACTCGTCCACCAAACAAGCTAAGTAACAATGTGTTTAAATTTATTTTTAAAAGAATTTAAAATATTTTTTTAATTATTTTGTTTTTCTTGTAAAAGATATAGAAGAAAAAGATTGATGAGAAAGTTCTCCTAGTGGAAAGGGCCAACTTTGCTTGGCCAGTTTTTGAGAAGAAATGAATGGTAATATTCACTATGATTCCAATGGAAAAAATTAGGAAATGGACAAATGAAAGAAAGGTTAGTTTTTAAAATATGTTTGGGAGAGTTTTTGTAAGATAAAATAATAATTTTTTATAGTAATTGTAACTAATTGGAGGTATATTTGTAAAAGAAAAAATTTATATAAGAATATCATGATATATTTAGTATGATGATGGGGTTATTTTTATGATACATGTACTTAATTTAAGTCATTTTATATTATTTTTTAATAAAATTAAATTATTAGATAATATATCTACATTTTTTGAATAATATATTTAAATTATTAGATAATAAGATTAAATTATTAGATATTTACAATTGAAAAGTTCTTAATAAGCTAAGTTTTTTTAAGGAATAAATAGTGATAAACACTATGTTTTAAACTGTAAACTAGTTAATGGCAAATAAAAGAAAGAATAGTTTTTTATAAAATGTTTGAGAGTATTTTTGTAAGTTCAATAATATTATATTTATAGTAATTGCAATTAATTGGAGTAATATATTAAAAAAAGAAAAAATTTTGTAAGAAAATTATGAATATATTTTGAATAAAAATGGAATCATTTTTATGACGCAAGTTATAAGTTTTCTCTCTCACATATTATTCATCAATTAATACAATTAAACTTTTAGACAATATATCTAAACTATTAGCGAAATATATTTAAATTATTAGGCAATATTACTAAACTATTAAGCATTCACAAGTTGAATCATTATAGAAAAGAGTAATGTGAATGTCTATTAGATTAATTATATTATCCAATAATTAATTATAGTTCTCTAACAATTTAAAACATGCAATATGTGAAATCAATGACAAATGTAAAAAAATAACCCCACCTTAATACAAAATACATTAGAATATCTTGATTTTTTTTCCTAATAAAATGTAAAAAAAAGAAAAGATGCTGTTTGCAACATTAATATATGAGAACTAGGAGTATGATAATAAATTCAAATGTTTATTAGGATATATTAAGTTTTTAAAAGCCGGTCCAAACCAGTCGATTCAATCGATTGAGCCGAGAATTGATTGGGTAACCAATCCGTTCACAACCAAGAATCACTTTAGTATTCGACCACTCAAATCCGGATTGAACCGTTGATTAGACTAGATAACTGGTGAATCAGTTTTATTTTTTGAAAAATGACCGCTTTAATTGAATTATTTAAATAATTTTGATTAATTTAATAAAAATATATAAAATTTTAACTAAATTATTACACTTAATAAATTAATTTAAATTATATATATTTAACTTTTTAATAAACATTAAATTTTCATAATAAATATTTGTTAAAGAATTACCAATGAAGCATTCTAACTTGACATCACCACTCCATGCAAGTTTGTAACTTATATAAACCTAGAAAGATATATAAACAATACTAAGATTAAGTTCAAAATGGTGCGATGGTAAATAACTAAGTTAAAACTATCAAGTTTATATATGTTAGATCAATTATGTAAATTTTTATAGTATATATATATTAGAATGTGAATAATATTTATTTTTTAATTCATAACATCAAAGGTTTTATCTATTTACATAATTTATTTAATTATATACTATAAAAATTTAATTTTTTATCTATTCATTATTGATAAATGATCTAACATTAATTATATATAGAACCAAATTTATAATATGAAATTGCTAATAAAATTTATTTGTGCAAACTAAATCTGAACATATAATCTAAATTAGTAATAATTTATGTTGAATTTATAAGTTTATATGTGGACTAAATTTATATTAAATATAAATTAAATTTAAAATTGAAGATATTTAATATTTATTTTTTTAGTCACAAATTTATAGCATTGCATAATTATTATGGTATTATTGTCATTTATATATTATTTAAATAATTTTAATATTTATTACATCATCTAATGCAACTCTCGATTCAATTCCACACAAATCACTGAACTTTGAACCTCTCCTTTTGATTCAATCTCCCGTACGATTTTGACAACCTTGAATATATCAATAAAAAATTTTTAAAATTATTTTTGGGTTACAAATAAGCATTCAACATGCTTTTTTTTGGAATATTATAATTGATGTGCATGTGATGTCTGATACCAATTCAATTATATGTGCATCAATAAAAATGTCCCCAACAAAACAAAATCATCACATGCATATATAGCAAAATCTAGGAAGGATAGCTAAGAAATACAAATGGGAATGTTTTTAAGTTATTTAATTTTCCTAATAATGCTCCATATTAAAACTTTATATTTTATAAGATAATAATTTTTTTTCTTGATAAAAATAAAAATATTGATCTATCATACACTCACAAATAATGTCTAATAATTTAGTTATATTTGTTTAATAATTAATGTCTGATAATTTTGTTATATGGAAGAATAATAATATGTGACAAATAAAATCAAGAACACATATTATATAGAGTGCCATTTTGCTAAGTATTTGAAAGCTCAAGAAATGCCAATTGGAATTAAAGCAGACCTTTTCAAGATATCTCATATGACCAAATTGTCATTCTACTAAAAACAAGTCTCATTGGAGAGAAGAATTCAACTCTTATCAATAAAGCTTAGTACATGATCAAAGCTTGTATTTTCTTTTTGTTCTATTGTGTTGCAACTTGCAATCATTAATATTATGTTATATTAAACTAGCATATAGCATTATTAAATATATATTATAAAAATAAAAACAAGGATGAGATGATAAATGTAGTCTTGGATGATAGAAGTTATATGCTAAGATCCTTTTGGGAATAAGACTGAGAAATTTGTCCCACAATCCAAGAGAAACTCACATTGTAAATGACATAGAGGTAGAGTTCTTAACATACTAGCTAGGGTGTCAATATTGGACACGACCCGAAAACCCAACCCGAACCCGACCCAAAAAATTTGGGTTCGTGTTGAACCCGAACCTGAACCGGGACGGGTTCGGGATAAGGTTTTCGACCCGTTTGCAAACTCGGGTCGGGTTCGGGTTGACCCGAAAACCCGGAAATGACCCGGAATGACCCGCTGCCAGCCCTGACCAGGGCTGACTGAAGCTGCCCGTGCGGAGTCTGAGCCTGACCGTGCGTCGCTTCGCGAGTCGCATTGCGTGTCGCATCTGCCCGCCGCGCAGCTGCCCGCGCGAAACTGCCTGCGCCGCTGCCGCTGCCCGCCGCACCGCTGTGAACCGCCGAACCTACCGCGTCCCGCAAGCGCTGCGAAGTGCAAAGTTGCAAACCTGCGCCGCTGCCCGCATTGAATAACGGGTCGTGTCGGGTTGACCCAAAGCGGATCGGATTCGGGTCCAGGAAATCAACCCGTTTGCAAAAATGGATCGGGTTCGGGTTGACCCGATTAGTGTCGGGTCAGTTTCGGGTTCGACCCGATCCGACCCGTGACCCGAAATTTACACCCCTACTAGCTAGTGTCCTTATTATTAGATTAAAAAATTATGTTGATGGGTGAATTAGGCCTTAGATGTTTCATCATCTTAGTAAATAGGAATAAATCCAATGATTTGATTGAAATTAATTAGCTCTTTTGGTATGTAAATATCTTTGGTCTTGACTATTTCTACCATAGATAGAGCAAAGTTCAAGAGGGAGTGACTTCAATGAAGATTTCATATAGTTAACTGAAGTTTGGGTATATGATACTTGGGGCTTTGCTTAGGAAAACTCTTTATTGTTTTCTAAAGCAGCTTTTTAGAACAAAAATAACTAAAAATTTTATTATAAAAAACTGTTTTACGAAGTAATAAGAAAGCCATTCCAAATAAAGCCTTGATTGTGCTGAAAAGCCCTCATTTGTAAGACAATAATAGTGCAAAGTTCAAGAGAGAGGAACTCCAACGAGATTGAGCTTTTTGGGTATATAGTACTTGATTGTGTTGAAAAACCTTTCTTTGTAAGACAATGATAATTAATGTGAAGACTCTCATGTGAAAGGAGAATATTAAAATTAACATGAGAATTAAAATGAAAAAAAAAGAATTTATAGATTTCTAATATAATAATAATAATAATAATAATAATAATTGCATACATTTAAGAAGGATGTTGGTATGATGTAGTAGATGTCAAATATGGGGAATGACTTCTAGAGTGGAAATTAATGGAGCTTTGAGGCATTATAGCTATCTTCAAGAGAATGTTAATGATGTGTTCAATTCTTGTCCGTAGAAAAGTAGAGACTAGAGACCATGATGTCATGTATAGCCTTGGTGTCAACACATGACATTAATGTTGGTGTCAATGATAAGCATCAATCTCATTGGCAATGATGTGTTGACGTTCATATAAATGCCTACAATAATTTTGTTAGTGATGGCGGATGTTGAGGTTGATGTCGAGGATCATGTGTAAATCTTATTAGCAATGACGTGCATTAAAATTTGTATCGACGACGAGCATCAATCTTTTTAGTGATGTAACGCACTAATGTTGGTTTTCATGAAGCACGTCAGAATTGTTAGCTATAACATACATCAATGATGTTGGTTGTATAATAACAATGGCTGAGCAACAATAGTTAGGCAATGACAATCGTGCAAATATGAATGGGTGGCATTAGTCGGGCAATAGTAGTTGGATGATTGTTTTTGTGTTAGTAGAGCAATGGTGATCATCAGTGGTTATTGTTAGCATCAATTTTTTAGCAGAGCTATTGCAACTCCCTAAGATCAAATTTTAGAAGAACTTTCTATTTCAATCTCTTCATTAATCAACAACAACAACACCATCAAGCCTTTATCCCACTACGCGGGGTCGGCTACATGAATCCTTTTTCTCCTTTGTGTCCTATTAAAGGTCAAATTCTTGTTTAAATCCAATAAAGAAAGATCATTCCTAATATTTTCTAACCAAGTCTTTTTAGGTCTGTCTCTACCTTTCTTAACATAAGTCAAATCTAATAGATCTACTCTCCTAACCGGGTCATTGGAAGGCCGCCGTTTTATGTGACCAAACCATCTAAGACGATTCTCTCTAATCTTATCTTCTACTGGAGCTACTCCAACCTTTTCACGTATATGCTCATTTCATATCCTATCTCTAAGGGCGAAGCCACTCATCCACCTGAGCATCCCCATCTCTGCCACACTTAACTTAGTATTATGCTTCTCTTTTAATGGCCAACATTCATCATCATAAAGCATTGCAGGCCTCACTATCATCTTATAGAATTTTCCCTTAAGTTTGAGGGGTACTTTTCTATCACACAATAAGCCCGATACATTCCTCCACTTCAACCATCCAACTTGAATTCTGCTGATAATATCCCCATCTATTTCACCATCACTCTGAACAATAGATTAAAGATATCTAAAACGTGTACTCTTATTAATGACTTGATCGCCAAAAATCACAATCCCGTCATTAGGTCTATTACTACTAAAATTACACTCCATATATTTCGTTTTAGATCTACTCAAGCGAAAACCTTTAGTCTCTAATGTTGACCTCCATAATTCAAGTTTACTTTCAACTCCCTCTCTAGTCTTATCAACAAGAAGAATATCATCAGCAAAAAGCATACACCAAGGTACATCCTCTTGCAAATGTCTAGTGAGAACATCCATGACTAAAGCAAAAATATATGGGCTTAAGGCTGATCCTTAATGTAACCCAACTAAAATAGGGAAATAATTGGTCAAACCACCTTGAGTTTGAATACAAGTAATAGCTCCTGCATACATATCTTTAATGATTTAAATATAAGCATTATTAACTCCTTTCTTTTCAAGAACTCTCCATAGCACTTCTCTTGGAACTTTATCATATGCCTTTTCTAAATTAATAAATATCATATGTAAATCCTCCTTATTTTCTCTATATTTCTCCATCAAACCTCTTAATAAATATATGCCTTCCAAAGTCGACCTACCCGACATGAATCCAAATTGATTTTGAGAAACATTAGTATCATGCCGCAACCTATGTTCCATAACTCGCTCCCATAGTTTTAAAGTATGACACATTAACTTAATTCCTCTATAATTCGCACAATCTTGTGCATCACCTTTATTCTTAAAAATATGAATTAACACACTCATTCTCCACTCATCTGACATCATTTAGTCTTCAAAATAGTATTAAAAAGTTTAGTAAGCCAAGATATTCCTCATCTCCTAAGCATTTCCACACCTCTATTGGAATATCATCAGGTCCAACAACTTTTCCACTCTTCATTTTCTTTAAAGCCTCTCTAAGTTCGGTTTTATTAATACGCCGATAAAAATAAAAAAAAATTATTTTCATTTAGGGTGCTAAGGTCACTATATTCAATCTTATTTTCATAATTTTCATTAAAAAGTTTAGCAAAATATCTCATCCACCTTTGCTGAATATCATCTTCTAAGAAAAGTATTTTTTAATCTTACTCCTTAATACACTTCATTTGAACTAAATCCTTACTACTCCTATCTCTTTGCTTGGCTAACTTATACATATATCTTTCTCCCTCATTGGTATCTAATCTATTATATAAACACTAAAAGCTAAGGTCTTTGCATCGCATATTGTTTTTTTAGATTCCTTACGAGCCTCTTTATATCTTTCCCAATTATCAGAATTTTTAAAATTAAACTAATTTTTATAACAAAATTTCTTATTCTTAATCTTTTCTTGCACATTTGGATTCCACCACCAACTATTTTTACTATTAGGAGCTTTTCCCTTTGATACTCCAAGCACATCTTTTACAATATTCTTAATATCACTAGCCATTTTTTCCCACATAGCATTAGCATCCTCATGTACATATAAAATCTTAAGATTTAAAATCTTACTCTCAAAAATATTTTTGTTAATATTCTTAATTGCCCTCATCTAATCCTAGAATATCGTTTTACTTTATTTTTTATTATCTGTCCCTTTATCTTAAAGTCCAAATCAAATAATCAATGTTGGATACATAAATTTTCACTCGGAATAACTTTACAATCTTTGTAATCTAAACGATCTAACTTTCTTATAACAAAATAATCAAATTTGGTTGTATTATATCCATTTTTATAAGTGATGAGATGCTCATTCCTTTTCTTAAATAAGGTATTAGCAATTGAAAAATTATATGCTAAACAAAAATCTAATATGGTCTTGCCACCTTCATTTGTTGTTCCAAAATCATAGCCACCATGGATGCTTTTAAAATCATCTACCTCTCTACCAACATGTCCATTTAAATCTCCTCCAATAAAAACTCTTTCTTCTAGAGGTATCTTTTGTAATAATTCTTCTAAGTCATTTCAAAAATTTAATTTAGAACTCATATACAAACCTACTTGAGGAGCATAAGCACTTATAATATTAACAATCTTATAATCAACAACAATCTTTAAAGCTATAATTATATCTCCAATTATATTAATTTTTATAACATTATCCTTCAAACTTTTATCTATAATAACACATACACCATTTCTAGTATGACTCCTACCCGAATACCAAAGTTTAAATCCTAAATTATCAATTTTCTTAGTCTTCTCTCCAACCCATTTAGTTTTCAGAATGCGCAAAATATTTATCTTCCTATGAATCATAATATCTATTAATTCTATTAATTTTCATGTAAGGGAACCTATATTTCAAGTTCTTATCCTAATTTTAGTTTCATGAACTAGCTTCTTTGCCCACATCCGTCCTTGATGTGGGAACCCTTGCCTATTTAACACTGCACCTGGACGCAGGTGCAGCGGCCCTTGCACACTTGTCACTGTATTCAGGCCATACAGCGCGTCGCTTTCAGGGGACGCCCTAGCATTAACACAATTTCTTAAAGGATTCATGTCATTATTATTCGACAAATTTTACGCTGGCTGTCGACTACCTAACACAACCCTCCACTTTTCTCATCCAGGACTTCAGACCTGGCAACGGTAGTGTTATATCAAAATAAATCAAACCACCGAAAATAATTAAAAATTATATTCATTAGAGTATAAAAATATATTCATTCCTCAAAATTCATATATTAAAAGAAAGTCCATCAGCCCATACTTCAAAAATTCATACTAACATCAATATCCATACATTATTGAATGAATGTTTCGCTAACATATCAATAGCCACGATGGTCGTTACCAATTAACTTAAACTCTCGAACTAATAAATATAATGAACTCAATCTAAATCTCAAGTACATAATGCACCCTAAGCGAAAGTGATTCAATGACCCTACTTACACATAACTTTGTTGGACCAATTAAGAACAACATTATGCTCTTGCCAACATGTTGAGTGATCCAATTGCTCAAATATCATGTTCTTGACAACATACTACTTTGTGTCCCAACTCAAAGAAATTATTCTGTGCAGAGTCCGAACGGTAAGAACTGTTCGGACCATGAGTTTACATACAATGTGCACACTTGATATATATTATGTACAAATATATACACATTAAGTACACTCATATGTCCGAACGATTTTTTCCGTCCGAACTCCACACAGAATAATTTCTCCCCAACTCAAAAAGTTGCATAGCAAAATGTAACACATCACCATGCTTATTTTTCATTAAATTGCAATATTCAAAGAAAGTACCTATCCTACTATTCAATATATTTCAATTATCAGTTAAATACAGTTGGAGGCTTTCTTCTCTCCAATTGACATTAATAATATTCTCAAGAGAAATTAATTTTATATTCTATCAAGACATTATGTACAACATCAATTTGATATAAAAAAGATGTACATTAAGCCCACCACCTTTCATGTACTGTACTGTACCTCTTTGTATTTGATAAATATTACCTAAAATATTAAATTAACAAAAAATTTCTATTGTTTTTTTTTTTTTTTTTTTTTTTTTTGCAATATGCAATCACGATCTTTGAAATTAACCTTATAATTTGAGCTTCAATTGCATCATATGAACTATAATATAATCACATTTCATTATAAAATCACAAACAAATTAAGAAGCCAATTCATCTGATATAAAGTATACAAAAAGAGTAATTTTGGAAGCACATTTCCAATTAAGTAAAAGAAAAAATTTAGATTAAATAGATTATTCAAACAGTAAAACATCATCATCATCAATTTTGTCTAACCACTGGATAGATATTTTATGTTTTCTTACTTAACCTTCTTCTTCATAGAGACAAAAATTTAATCTGGAACAAATATGTCATTAGGAATCAGCCCTAAAGTAATTAAGGTTTCATTTGGGATAGATTTCTTATTGTTTCTTTAAAAAAAAAATTATAAATATTAAAATTTTTGTACTAAAAAGTTACTTAAAAAACAATAAGGTTTCATTTGAACACTACTTTAAGAAGCAGAAAGAAAGCCATCCCAAACGAAATCTAAGAAAGCTCTCAGAAGCTGTGTTCTCTGATGATCAAATTATGTCGGGAATAAAGTATGCAATATGATCTAAGCAAAAGAGAAAATTTAAGAAAGTAAATATCGATTACGATTATTTCAAAGCTCTATTACGTCAATGTTAATCATAATTTAAAATGTAAATAAGATTCCTTAAAGGAATATTTATTTAATATAAATGGCTGCGTCAATCCGAAATTGCTTTGACAAAATAACAACATGAAAGAGCATGGGAAACAGCCATACAACTGCAGATTAAAAAAAAGGGTGAGGACATGTGACCAAAATTTAATCTTAATAGTTTTTAAACTTCTAAATTTACATAAAATTTGACTGATAATTTATATTTTACACTCAATTCAAAACAAATTAAAAAATTTTAAAATTTATCTTGGTTGAATTCTGATCAGAATATCATATAGCAATGCAAATTCAACCTAAATTCTAAAGAAGAATTAGGTTTTAAATTGAAGAATGATCAATTCAACTACCTGATGTTTAGGGCAACTGTGATTAATTTTTTTCAATTGTCGTTTAATAATTGAAAGTTTCTGATAGAGAACCTGTTAGACCGGTACAGCCGGTCCACATGGGACTAGCCCAGCGCTAAAAAAGGCAAAAACCTCCGCCTCTTGTACACCCGATCGGACGCCCAAGCAACGTAGAGCAGTTTAGGAAGTTTTTTTGAGAAAGTTTAGGAGGGAAATTGAATGTAGGGACTGTTTAGAGATTTCTTTTTAAATTGTATGCATTAAATAGTTTATTTTCCTAGGGTTAGGTCATCTTGAATTTGGCTGAATTTTGAGATCTCTTAGGTTTAAGTTTCATGTGGGCTCTAGCGGCGTCTAGAGAATTTGGGAGAGATCAATCCTCCTCTCGAATTGAGGATCAACTGTATCATGCTATTTTCCGTTTCTATTTCATCAAATAATACAAATTATCTACTGGTTTCCTGTTTTTGTGTGGATTTTTGTGAAGAACTCTCACTGTTTTCCGAAGATTGATAGGAAATACTTGAGATCTACAAGTGTTTCCAATCAGACCCCTAACAAAGCAAAATGACTAGTCTTCAGAATTCTACAAACATTGTCGACATCTATATCAGTTAGCCACGGTAGCAATGGAATCTCTCTTTTTTTTTAAAGCATTTTAAATTAGTTAATTAAATTTTAATAAGCATTTGAAATATTTTTGAAAAATTAATCAGAGCTTAATCACTGCACTTTGAGACCTTCAAGTATTGCCTTAACACAATTTTGAATTTTTCAGTGTGTTAGTGGTAATCAGGATTTCTATAATTGGAGCCATGATTTCATGTTTTTAAGTGAACATACAGAAATATCTTAAAAGACTTGCTGCTGATTTATTGAAATTGATCAGTTAATAAGCAAAATTCTGCAATACTACAGAAATTATAGAAAGATGTACGGCCTTACCAAGCACACTTGCCGTGTTTTAAAGTGATGGAGCTGAAGTGTCTTGCGCTTGTGAATTAAGCAGAAGAGATTGCTCTGTAACCCTCCTTCTCCAGTTGTTTTGCCAGGGAAAAGTCGCCGGTTCTCACAATCGCACCAGCCTCCTGCACACATTTTAAAGTAACCGAACTAAGTGGATTAACAAATAGAATTGCAATTGGCTTATACAGCGTACACAAAATAATGTAAATCAGAAAGAAATAATGTAATCAAAGCATTCCATGTTTTGATGATAATAAAAAATAGAAACTCAGGAGAAGAAGATCACGTCGATCAAGCCTCTATAACAGCACGACCTGGGTTGACAAAGTCGGTGATTGTGAAACCAACTGAATTACTCGCAACTTGGAGCTTGTTAATGCTCTTTAGTTTGGTAAGGCCTCAAGTTATCTAGGATAAGAGCTTGCCAACTGGCCTAGCCTTATTTCTAGAGAAATTATTAGGATTGGATACCGGACAGAGAGAATCATCCGGATTTCTCTATGTCTACAGTAAAAGCGCAGTCAAAGAGCAGGTACTGTAGCAGCTACGCTTTGACTGTAGACAGAGAGAAATCCGGATGATTCTCTCTGTCCGGTGTCCGAACCTAATAATTTGCCCGACCCTCAATATTAAGCTACTGGACATGCCAAAGGACTCACAAAATATTCCATTTGCGAAGGCTACTCATCCAAGGAACTCAATCACTCATCCCGAGTTGGAAAATTTGAGATCTTTCGATTGAAGAACTCACCAAGGGTACTCTTCCTCAATTTCGAACTTTCCAGTAGTTTCTGATGAGCAGCCGACTACAATACAGATTTACCCACTACATAGATAGTTACATCAAGTCAAAATTATGCATTTCCTATATAAGAAAACTATGTAGTCGATTCTGGAATGTAAGTTTTAGCTCTCACGTATAAATAGAGGGTCATAAGTTGGGAAAATGAAATACTTCATATGATCTTCTACTTTTGGCTAAAATTCTCATTGGTCTCTCTTCGAAATTCCTCTCAAAATCTCTTTCTTTCTCTCTCTTAATCATCTTTACAACTTGGGTTTGATTCACACTTCTCCATCGAAGGGGTAGTTCCAGATCCCATTATAGACCAATTTAATTAAGGCGAATCATGAAGACTGGATCTTCTTTTTGTTATCATCCACACACTTTGGGATCAATTCGTGTTTCTGCTAGATATCTTTCCACTGATAATACTGGATCCAACATAAGGTGGTGTTTGATTTGGCATAGAATTCAATATCATAACCTCAAAAATGGCTACAGAACTCTACTGTAGAATTCAAATATAAGTTACCTCCTAGCAGGCAGAAGATGATAATAATCACTGACATTCCATTCAAAATCATGTGAAAATCATTCTGTTGAGACTCATGCGGTTCTTACCATTATATGAACATAGTTGGGTTTGATATAATCCAACAGGCGCTGGTAATGGGTTATCATCAAAATAGAGTTATGGGGCTTCAACAACCCGTTCACTGCTTTTGCTACGTCTTGAAGTGCATCGACATCTAAACCAGAATCAATTTCATCTAAAATAGCCAACTCTGCCTCCAGAACCTGAAATTACACGTTAAATGTTACAAGTAATGCAAAACTGGATAAGCAGGACTAAAAACTTAGAGGTATGGTACATTTAATTAAATATGCTAGAAAAAATGAGTTGCATAGTACAAATTAGAAGTTTCTGAAGTTGATATATTAATAAACTTAGTCTACTAATATATTTATCTCTAAGCTATGTAGCACTGATACTTCTATTTATGAGGCATGTTGTATCGGACACACGTAGATACGGATACCCCTCCGATACGGAATGGATACCTGTCGGATACAACTTTGCCGTGCCAAATTAAAATATTATTTAAATTTGACAGGACACGCGTACCTGATACTCGTGTCCTTTTAAAAAAATGAAAAAAAAAAAAACGGAGCCGCAGTTTGCCCTATTCATTCCGGCTATCCGCTTGATATCCCTATTCATTTATGCGGCTTAAACATTTCCACGAGTTAGGGTTTTTGTTTCCGCACAAGTGTTCGTCTTCTTCGTTGTAGTCGAAGGAGCAACTTGACAACGCGAGCATAGAAGCAGACAGGATCATCCTTAGTTGACAAAGAGGCTCGACGACGCGAGCATTAAAGCCGAGCCGACAGGATCATCCTTCATCAACGGAGCAGCTCGATGACGCGAACAGTGAAGGTTCGTTTTCTTCATCGTAGGCTCGGTACCAAAACTCGGTACCGCTCAATACCGGAACTCAGTACCGCTCGATAGTGGTCGGTACCTCTCCGCAACGCTGAGTACCATGCTCAGTATCAATGCTCGGTACCGAGGGGTACCGAATGGTACCAAGCGGTTTCGGTACCCCGCGGTACCAAGAAGCTAGAGAAAGCTTTAAAATTACTCTTATAATAAAAATTTGTTTAGGCCAGGGGGCAGCGTCACCTTGGACCCCAGCATAGCTGCGACATCTCTACACTTTTATTTAAAAAACTCCATGTTTCAATTTAATGTGGTTTAATTTGTGTCGATCCTTCGTAGGATAATGATTCTAGTGGCGTAGGAATTTGGTCTGATGATGGTCCATCAGAGATCAATATTGAAGATAACAAACCTCTGTGGGATTATGTGACAAAAATAGATAAAACATCTGAAAGGGGGTGGCAATATTGCATTCAAATGCAATTGTTGTAATGTCACATACAAAAAATCATATTATAGAGTGAAAGCTCATTTGTTGAAAATTGGTAATCATGAAATTAAGGTATGCCCGAAGATAAGCTCATCACAAATGACTGAATTACAAAGGAAAATCAATGAAGCTGAGTAAAAGAGCAGAAAAGAGCTTTCAAAACATATTCTACTTCAAAACACCCATGCTTCATATCCTTCATCATCTTCTTCAATTAGAAAAGATGACAATACTGTAAACAAAGGGTCTTTCCAGATGGAGGGATATGAATCAAAAAGAAGAAAATATGTTGCCGATAGTGCTTTAGATAAAGCATTTAATTTACAAATGAGAGAACAACTAGATGGGAAAATAGCTAGAATGTTTTACTCAGTTGAACTTCCTTTTAACCAAGCAAGAAATCCACATTACAAGAATGTCTTTACCTAGGCATGCAATAATAATATTGCAGGACACGTGCCACCAGAAGATAATGTCATTAGAACGAAGTTGTTGCAAAGAGAGAGGAATAATATTGATAAGTTGCTCGAGCATACTAGAGGAGTTTGGAAGGAAAAAGAAGTTTGGTTTGTGATGGGTGGACAGATCCACAAAGAAGACCACTTATCAACTTCATGACTATATCAGAAAGTTATCCAATGTTTATGAAAGTTGTAAACTGTGAAGGACAGTGCAAGGTTAAGTTATTCATTTCTAATTTAATCAAAAAAGTTATCATGATGGTGGAGCCTTCAAACAGCATTCAGGTCATTATTGATAATGCACCTGTTTGTAAAGCTGCAGGTCTACTTATAGAGCAAGCATATCCTCATATTTTTTGGACAGTATATGTTGTGCATATGCTTAAGCTTGCCTTGAAGAACACTTGTGCAGCTAAGAATACCAAGGCAAACAAAATCACCTACAATAAAGGTCATTAGATCACAGTGATTGTTGGAGATGCAATTGTAATTAAAAATTTTATTATGAATCACTCCATGAGACTCTATATTCAATTATTTCTCTAATTTGAATATGCTTGCAGTTGCTGAAACTCGATTTATCTCGGTTATAGTGATGTTGAGTAGATTCAAAAAAATAAAAAATTGCTTTGCAAAGTTTCATCCTCATCTTGTTGTGAAAGAAATTGGAGCACATACTCATTCATCCAATCAATGAAGAGAGATAAAAGTACTCCACAACGGGCTAAAGATTTAGTTTATATGCATACAAACCATCGGCTTCTCTCAAGAAAAACTCCAATTTATATTGAAGGAGACAATAAGATGTGGGATGTTGCTGGATATGAATTTGAATCTCTTGAGGATATAAGAATATTAGAAATTGCTAATCTTTCACTTGATGAGCCTAAAGTGGAAGCTATAATATTTATTGAAAATAAAATAGAAGTTCAAAGCATTGTTTAAAATTGTGTAATATGAGGCTCGCCTTGAGGCCCGCCTCAGTGCAATTCTGGTGCAAAATGCCTCGAGACTTACGCCTCTAGCTTTTTTATGAGGCTTGCGCTTCAGCTTGGCTGAGGCCTACCTCGCCTAGCTAGCGTGAGACTTACGCATCACCTTATTGTATTTTTTTTTTTTTTTTGTTAAAACTAACATAAATCATGCCTTCATGCACATTCAAGTGCAAAAACTTCCTCTCGATTGCCTATACCTCCATCCCGTGGCCTTTGCGGCAACCAACACCGTCATAGTCGTCACCAACAATCACTTGAAAGCTGCACGCAACCACCCAAAAATTTTTGGAACATTAATCTCATATTTATGTTGATAAAGATATTTCAAAAAGATGAATATGATTGAAATAAATTAAAAATAAGCATATTGAGAGGCATTTGACTCTACCGAATGAGGTAGGGATAGACCAATTTGTTATGTAACAACTCAGATAAAGACCACCATAGTGATGACAGTGCAGATAATTCTTAAGTTGTTGCCGGCTATTTAAGTTTTTATTAAGAATTAAATGTAAATGAGTAGAGAATTGATAAAAAAAATTTGCAGTTGAACATGATGTTATATGATAATTTTATGCAATCTTTATATTCAATATTATTTTGCTTTTATAATATTTGGATTTTAATTATATTTTATGTCATTTATTACTTATCACTTTATATCTTGTATAATTTTTTGTTTCATATGTATGTCAATTTGTTAATTCATAATTCAATAGAAAGTTAATATATCATTATTTAAGATATTATTTAAGTATTATATAAAAAATCACTTTTGTCATTTATTATCACTTTACCCTTTTTTTTTTAGGCTTGCGCCTCAAAATGCCTTGAGACTTACGCCTCGCCTCATGAACAAAAAATACATCAATACCCAATTACGCAATTTTAAACATTGGTTCAAAGACAACCCACTGAATAAGCTAATCCCATCATTCCTTCTATTGAATAGTTGAAACTTTATGTGCTAGACAATTTATATTTTTGTTTTTGTTGTTGTACTAAACATTTAAATATTTAATGATTACTTTTATTTTGATATTAGAAGATACAATGCTACAAATTATGTTGCTTTTAATTTTTTGTCATTTCAAATATTACGCTTTGATTATTTTCTTAATTTTTATGTATGATTTATACATTATAATGTTGTATCCGAGCCGTACATGTATCCTGTATTTTTAAGAATTGACGTGTCTCGTATTCGTATTATGTCATATCCGTGTTGTCGTATCCGTATCGGTGCAACATAGTCTCTAAGGCATTGTTTGGTTTGCTAAAAATAAATGCAAAGAAAAAAAATGCATTGTAAAAGGAATGTAGCGTATTTGAACTGTTTGAAGTTGTTTGGATGAGTGTAAAAAGAAAGCTTTTTTTCTTAAAATAAAATAAATGCAATATAAAGTATAATAATGGTGGGGACTAGTGGAGGCGGCTAGTTGTGATCCATCATCTAGTGACAGTCGGAGATGGACGGTAGCTGTGGCGACTAGCGGATAGCGATGGCCAGAGGTGATTGATGGTAACCAACAGCGCTAATCGGCAAGCAGCAATGGTCGATAATCAGCTGGCCACAGTCGGCAGCAACGACCAACAGTTAGATGGCGGCAGCGGAGGCTTCCGACAAGAGGCGATAACGAGTAGGGAGGCTGACAGGTCGTCGGCTTGCAGTGAAAAAGAAATTCAACCAAAATTAGGTAAGTTTAGAATACATTAAAATTGAACTTGAGAGTGAAAAAAAAAACTCATTGAAATTTTATACTACACATCTTTTTCAGCAAACCAAACACCTAAGTTTTAGTTTTCCCTAGAAAAGGAATACTCTGCATTCAGTTTTCAGCAAACCAAAAACCCCTAAATAACAATGGTCTACAATTGACCAAAATGTCAAGTGGTGGCTAAACAAGACCATAAAAAATATATGAAGTAATTGTACGCATGATTCCATGCAGTTATAATACTCGAGCCATAAAAAAAAACAGATTTGCAAGCCCTAAATCATGCATTTATGTATGTGTGTATTTATTCAGGAATTTAGTTAAGCTATACGCACACAAGCAAATTGATCGACTAAATTCCTGTAAGTGTTTGTGCGTATGATTCTATGAAGTTGTGATACTCAAAGCAGTAAAATAAATAAATAAAATAAACTAATTTACAAGTCCTAAATCATATATGCATGAACGTGTTTATTTGTCTAGGAATTTTATAGATTAATTTGCCCTTCTATATATGTAGGTTGTTCAATCAATTCTTATAATCTACTTATTCCGTGCAGTTCACGGATATTAACATAATTGTCCATTTATAAAAAAATAAAAGCAAATTCATTTGTCATAAAAATAAGGAAAAACTATAAATACTAGACTCAATAAAATATTTCAACATGGAATTGAATTCATTTAAACAGTTTTACCAAATTAAATATTTTTTTCTTCGCTCTCTTAGACCCTAATAAAATTACATGCATGCCATCCATCCATTTAATGTTTCTTACAGAAAGGTTACACTAACAACAATTCATGATAATTAGTGACGCACATATTTCTTTTGATAGTTCTAACTTAAAACCCAGAAAAAGTTTCACTACAATGAAAAGAAAAAGGTAAGGAACCTATTAAAAAAGATTACTGTGAGAAAATAACAGGAATGAATCAGCCAAAGAAAACCAAACAATAAGCTAATTTTATAAATGAGTAAAGAGAAGGATCCCTCGTTCCCCTGAGCAGCATGGATGCAAGCAGGGAAGCAAAATAAAATAAGGGGAAGAACATGTTCTTGTAAATTGTTGGGGTGGAGATTATGATTATTGATTTACAATTAATCTTAGGGTTGAGGTTCTAATCAACAGTCTTGATGCAAGAGGATTTCAATGAACAGACGCTTATACAAAAGATTAATCCAAATGTCATTCTGAAAAAAAAAATCACATTTGATCTTGGTAATAGCTTGGTCCAATTTCTGGGCGACAATATTGGAAGATATTTACATTGAAGCTACTTTCTTTTTGGGGTAAGTTAAGCGCCAAAGTACAAATCTCATACATGTATGTTTATGCCAATTGCCAATCCTCAAATTAAAGACATTTTGAATGGGAGAAAACCATCATCCAATCGGCCTAGAGGCAGGCAGCAGCCACAGGCATGTACTTTGTGTCCCATTTCTATGGTTTTAGACAATGGAACAGTTCAGACTGCTCTTTTAGATCCCCGATTCCCATGATGCTAGTTTTCAAGCTTGGGAAACACCAGTGTAGTACAAATAACCACTAGAAAACTGAATTCCATCCTCTAAAAACGTTGTAACCCGGTATGCAAACAGAGAAAACAAAATAAATTTTGTTTTTCTCGTACCTATTTGGCGCCTGACTCCGCACGTCGTTCGAGCAAATCCCGCCCAAATCTCGTGTACACGTCCGGGCGTCATTCATCACACGTCGACGACGTGGTTTGCACGACCCTTATGTCGTTAAAACGAGAGGAACCGAGCTTCTTCGTGGCTATTTTTAACTTCGCCCCTTCGAACAACTTTTCTTCCCGGTCCGACTAGAAGTTACGACATTTGATCGGAAGTAACAAAGGAAGCTCACTCGTTTGTGAAGGTAACTTTCTCCATTGCAAACGCTTCTTCGGCTCCTTCGCTGGTCTTCGACTTCGCTCCACCTACGACTTTCCATTCTTGTGGGATCGGAAGTTAGGGCATTTCAATCGAAAGCAACCACAGGATCTCGCGGTTAGTGAATGCAACTTTTTCCATATCGGGCGCTTCTTCAGCATTCTTAGTGGCTGTTCGACCGCGCTCCTTCGACGACATTCCCTTACTGTCGGGTCGAAAGTTGCGGCAGTTTAATCGGAAGCAAAAATGGAAATTCGCTCACTGTGAAGGTAACTTCCGTCCTTTCGTGCGCTTCTCTGCTTCCTCCGGCGACGTTCCCTCACCTATGGGATCGAAAGTCATTACATTTTGATTGGAAGTAACGACGGGAGCTCACACTGTGAAGGTAGTAAATCCGTCGGGCCGAGTGATTTAAAATATATATATAATTGTAATTATTTTAATTAATTATAATTATTATTTTTAATTAATTATAATTATTATTTTAATTAATTATAAATATTATAATTAATTATAGTTAATTTTAATTAAACTATTATAATTAATCTAATTAATTTTAATTAGAATTAATTTTAATTAATAAAATTAATTATTATTAAGTATTATTAATTAATTATAATTAATTAAAATTAAGAAATATTAATTAGTTATAATTAATTATAAATTAATTATACCTAATGATTTTAATTAATTTTAATAAACTTTAATTAATTATAATTAATTAATTAGAAATAATTTATTAATTAATTAATATTAATTATAATTAATTCAAAAAAATGGGAAGCATAAGACAAGGCCCCTCCCTTGCTTCGATCCACGAGTCAACACCACCAACCGTCGCCGACAACTCCTATATAAGGTATTCAATCCCAAATCCCTCCCTCAACGAGCTTGATGCGCTAGTGTACCTCCTATACATGCTCTTGTAGTACGGTGGTGGGAAATCTAGTGCAACAGGTGCGACGAGGCAGGTAAGCCCTATACACGCTCTTGTAGAGTGGTGGGGACAATCCTCAACCTCGACATCAGTGCCGCCTACATTACTACGTAAGGTATAATGTTCCAAATCCCATTTTTGACGTTTGTGGCGGACCGGAGAACCTCCTATACGCGCTCTCGTAGCACGGTAGGAGGGAGCCCGGTGCGACGCATACGGCGAGGTGGGTAAGCCCTATACACGCTCTTGTAGTGTGGTGGGAAGAGCCACTAGTGTTCTTGTACATGTACCGTTGAAGGCCCCATACACGCTCTTGTGGCGTGGTGGGATGAAAAGATGTACGACCGCGATGTCTAAGGACACCTACCATACACGCTCAAGTAGTGTGGTGGGAAGGCCCAACTCCCCTACATTTCAAACGAGGAATATGCTGGGGTGCTGTCGAAATTTTCACTGAAGTGTATAAAGCTTAAACAATATGAAAACCTCACTTGAGCAGCAATGTAAAGGACCCGTACTTAGACATGAATCATGAATGCATAGAACTTGAACTAAATATGCAGAGAACTTGTATGAACAACAGGGGACTTGGACTTGAACTAAACTACAAGAAGTGGAACATAAGTCCTAAAATGCACAATCAAGATCTAAATTCAAATGTCAAATAACAATCTAATGCATTCAAACAAATACAAGCAAACAGCAGGGGACTCGTGGTGAACAAGATCTCGATGCATACAAGCAATGAACAGTAATTCATTCACAATATCTGAACAATCACAAACAAACCTCAATTATCAAAACCTATGAAAACATGAGACAAATTACATAATGGATGATACTGATGAATGCAACAAACTCCTACAACAGTCCCTACAAAGTCAATGCACTATACTTGTAAGCAACAACGGACAGTTGCAAAGTGTACAAGTACTATCCACATGTAGCAATCAAAGACCCACCACGCAAATAACAACTATCCTATAGATTGAGAGGGTGTTATTGGCAATTGATGAAAAAAGACCCCAATGCATACGGATGATAAATGATTATCAAAATGAGTGACTACAAACGAGGATAATCATTTATACCTGAATATATGATACACAACAAATGATGTTGATAGATATAGTGGACTTCTTTACAACAATCCTTATAAATTTGTCTGTAGATTGAGATGGCAATACTAGCAATTGATAGTGGAAGATCAGTCCCTATAAACAAGTATAATCATCATACCACCTGAGATTTGTAAAAGGTGGATATGATTCAGGTACAATAGGCTCTTATACGAGTATGTCTGGGAGATTGTAGTGAACATAATCATTCCTTATGAGCAAGGACGGATGATACAATGCAATTGTGGGTAACAACAATGGCTATATTGTAAGTACAATGAACCATTGTGGACACAAGTACAGATAGCACCTATAGCAGCGGAGATTGAGAAGCTGCGAGTACGTCGAGTATAAATTTTTAAGACAACTCGATGTACGGAGAAGGGCACCTCCTTACAAAATGGAAGGGATGTTTGAACAAATTCGAACTAAACTTCCTGGTGTTCCTAAGTTTCTTCCTTGCCTTTTGTCTGAGAGAAAATATCTCTGATATCTATGGTCCTTGAAAATGTAAATGATCTTTGAAGTTTGGTATTACAACACAATATATCATGCACACTGATAGTGTTATGGTACCACCTCTGCCAACACTGTTCAACCAAGGAATACAAGTATCTATAGATTTCTTGGACAGAATCCTCTCTTGAGAAGGACACCTATAAGAATGAAAGAGATGTTTGAGCACATTTGAACTAAACTTTCTAATGTTCCAAAATTTCTTCATTGGTTCTATACTTGGGGAGAAAACAGTTCTGACATCCACGAACATTGAAAATGACAAGTGCGCCCAAATACCTCTATTCATTTTGAAGGCAGCAATTACCAGCTTCAAGGTATAGAGAAACAGTAAGGAGGCAGTCATTCAAGGTTGAAATGATTGATTCTTCATTTAAGCCAACAGCAATGATGGAATAATCAAAGAGTCACCTACTAATTTATATACGAGTTCTGGGAAGAGAAAGCCAGATCAAATCATTAAGAATTGAATGAATCTCAGTTTAACCAGATTCTGAACATTGAGTTGGATAAGATTATTGAAGATTGCAAGCTTCCTGACAAAAGATAGTCGTGCATCTAACACACCATCTATGGGCAAATACATAAGGATTACGACGAATACATGCTCCTACAAGCTGTCATAGGAGACCCGTAGTATATCTGTTAAATATCCAAAAATATCCCCGCACATGCACCGTAGTTTGTATGCACATAGGTACACAAAAAGGGGAAAGTGCAATCAAAAACCCGCATGAGCCCCGGCGAGCGTGTTATTAATATACACGTGATGTCTAAGGATGCTACGCATGTCAATAAGTGAATTCAAGTTCGAACCCGATCCTTCTATACAAATCAATAGAAGTCGACAGGGATCGAACCATCAAACAAATATACAATGGTGGTGACCGGTATATTTATCTAAATACATTCATATTACGCCTTCAAGGCCTATAACAATGAGAATTCATTAATAAAGGCACAAAGATTACGAAACATGATCCCTTATCGTCAAGTTGATAGGGTCGACAAGATTTAATACAAAAACAGAAATGATCCCAGTCACCCCGATGATGGCCGTGTTGAACGAGAATATCAACCGAAGGGGTTCACAAATATTTTCAAGCTCCACCCAAATACCCATAAAAATTCAAAAATCTAAAGTACAAAAAAAACTCAAAATTCCAAAATCATTCAAACTCAAAATATTTAAATTTGAAATTAACCATTTGATTACTTAAAGTAAAATCCATCCACCCTCCGCAACAGTTTGCCAATGACCGAGGTGGACAAATTGAAACTTACTTCAGCTCACATTGAGCTAATGCCTAGTCGAAAATATCACTAGGATTCATTCTCAAATAATCTACTGTCAGTAAGGACGTGGTATGTGTCCTCTGACCGACGGTTTGCCGCCAAATGGCAACGCAGGATAAACGGTTATGACCCGGGTCCCTCTAAACCGAATGATTTTGCCGCCAAACGACACTATAGATACCGGTTATGGCCAGAGCCAATACGATCCATATTTGCATCAAATCTTTAAGATATGAATCAATAGGATATGATCGATAGGGCACAAAGCCCTCTGTTAGCTAAGGTGGATTCAAATTTATCCCCTTAGACAAACATTCACCTCAGATCTATAAGATCCCCTTGGTCGAAACAACCCATGGCTGCCGACAAGGATCCTTCTGTCAAGTTGGGTCGACTACCTCCTCTAACTAAGTATACCAGGGACCACGATGGTCCGGGACGACGGAACCATGGGATCTTGATCGGGTCCATCATTCATTCCCCCACCATCCACTTTAAGTGCACAATGGTGAAAATTTCTATTTTAAATATCAAATATTTCAACCTTCCAATTTCCACGTTTATAAGCCCAATGCTGCTACTATATGCCATATAACACGTATATTCTAAGTATCTCATTGACGACTAGCCTCAATCAAAAATTCTCTCTCATGATTGGGAGGGATAATTAACTATAGGGGTTTGCGCCTATAGGAAACTAGAACTCAGATCATAAAATCCTCGCAAAATGAGGCGAAATCTCTGGGTAGTGTCTTATCTACAAACCCATCTGCCTTCCCAAAATTTACCCCGGAACTTAATTCCGTTAAAACTCCCTCGTCGAAGAAAAAGCGATACGTGGGCGGAGGCCGCGGCCGAATTTTCAGAACCTACAAGTTTCATCTGATAAACTACTAAGCCTAATATGTACAATTTGTGGGCAACTAAAGGAGTTCATATGGTGATTTACTGTTTCTATCCTTGCAATAGTTTTGTATTTCTTAAAAGTCAAATTTCTTCTGCCAAAATGAGCCAGATTTTATTCAATTTCAGCTTTAACAAATGATTAAGGATATTCTACTTCACAAATTTTCATCCATTTTGAGACAACACAAACTGTTTTTAGGTTTGATTGATCCAAATTTCCAAAGTTTCGTACAGTAGCAGGGTATAGCAACAACTGAACAAAATGTATTATATAAATATTGATGCTCTAAGTTAAAATAAAGATTGTTGAAAAAAGTTGCTTTAACAGGAATTGAATTTGTGATCCAAGGAAACCATCTAAACAAAGATTCATACCGCAAGCTGCAAGATTTCATTCCGTTTCTTTTCACCACCACTAAACCCTTCGTTGACATTCCGGTCTAGAAACCTTGGATTCATGTTCACAGCAGCAAGTTTGGGGGATAAAAAACCAAAAAACTGCGAGGAATGAAGATAGAAATATCAACGAGTCAATCCATAACAAGAAACTGGAAACGTTTATTCTTCAAGTTATAATAAGTATGAGAACTCAAAACTCAAAAGTTCGCATGATTGCTATTTAAAAAATTAAGCATAAAC
Source organism: Dendrobium officinale (assembly GCA_019514585.1). Classification (NCBI taxonomy): domain Eukaryota; kingdom Viridiplantae; phylum Streptophyta; class Magnoliopsida; order Asparagales; family Orchidaceae; genus Dendrobium; species Dendrobium officinale. The sequence goes on from CM033694.1 coordinate 40,425,782, forward strand.
ACAGTTGTGTTAATGGTAAATAGAAAGCACAAAAAATCGACTAATAAATATGTGCAATGTCAATGAAGGTGATGGGGGCATCGACAGGAGATTCCGGCGCGTCTATCAGAGACGACACCGGAGATCGATGGCTATGATGGATAGCCTTTACTACTGATGACTTGTTGTATCTGCAGTTCTTACATTACTTGTTGCTTTTCATTTTTTTCCCATTTTACCCTTGTGGGTGTTAGTTTTATCTTGTAGCCTGAGGGGCATTTTAGACTTTTGCATTTGCTTTCATTTGGAGCCTATTTATATGGCCCCTTGTATCATGTATGAGGTGATATTGAATTATTGAATGAAATTTTCTTATGCTTTGTTCTCTTTGTGAGATATCGTAGAGATCTCTTAGTGAGTTCTTTGTGATCTCTTTGTGAGTTCACTTGTAGAAATCGATCAAGGTTTGAAATTCCTAATCCCTTGTCTCTCCGCCACCAAATACCCCAAGTAGAGAAGAGAAAGCAAAGAAGCCAAGCTCTTGCCGCCACCGTCCCTTGAGCAACCCGCCGGCCACCGGATCCTCACCGGCCGGCCACCTTGCCGCCGGCCATCTTTCCTCTCCACCACCTCTCCATATTCCTCCCCAACATCTCCTTGAAATTTGAATTTTAAATTTCAATTTCATTCCTAATTGGGAAATTCTAATTTAGGAAAGTTTTCGAAATTTTGAACTCAATTTCATTCCAAATGAAATTGGATTCATGAGACAAAATTTTCCTAGTCATCGTCTTGATTTGGAATCCTCCGCCTCATCCCAAACTCCCCTCTTCCTCCTTGATGCCGCCGGCCCCCCTCTTCATGGGCCCCATTAATTGTGCAATTAATCCCCCCCCCCCCTCTCTTATTTTGAAATTCAAATCTTAAGCTCAAATAAATCCCTCCAATTTCACTTAAAACTGAAATTAATTCGGTTTTATTTCTAAACCTAGCTCCTCTACTGATGCCGCCGACCCCCCCTCTTGGTTTGCAAATATTGAATTTTCAATTAATGCCTTTAATGCACTTAATTGGGAATTCAAATCACTAATTCCTTCCCTCCTAATTCCCCTAAAAACTGAAATTAACTTCAGTTTTGCTGCATAGACACACACCCCTCCTCTCCCTCTCCATCTCCACCGCCGGCACCTCCTCTCCCCTCTCCAAGCCGCCACCCCTCTCTCCCTCCCATTGGAGATCCTCCACCCGTTCTCACTTGCAAGAATGCATGGAAGAACCCGAGTGGAACTTCGGGTTTGAGTATGACAACCAAGGAAAAGTTGACATCCTCAAATCACCATTCTTCGACGTAGGCTTTGATTTTGACGACACCGTCGAAGAATATTTGGATTGGATTCTACCAACACTAGTGGATTCCATCGACGACCACTTTTCCGTCTACACGTGGATCATTAAAGGTCATCCTCCCGTGCCACCTCCACCTCCGAGCTCCTTCTCCACAACGACGTTCATTGGCTCCTCCCTCCTCGTGGCAACCTCACTACTAGCTTGGACGATCTTCCGCCGCTCAACCTAGTTTCGTAGGAAAGAGAGAAGAGGCCTCAAGGTGAACAACTCCGTATTAATCGTTGGATTCCAGTAACTAGCTTTTAACTTTATGTTTTCCTCTATATTGGCTTAAATAGTTTGGTTATCTCCTTGTAATTCCTTTGCCTAAACAAGTTAAACACTATGAATTCTTGGAACCAAATCTAATTTGAAACATGATTATATAATTGGTTGAGCTAGTGTTTAAATCTTCTTTTTAATCTTGTGTAACTCAACTCATGCATCACATCAGAAGGGCAATCAACAACAATGACAATGACACAGGTATTGTTTTCAGCTGAATCTTGTTGAAGCTTAAAATCTGTGATACTGACAGAAATAAAGATGCCAAAAAAAAAAAAAAATTTTGAGAAGCAAGATAATAAGGAAATGGGATTTTCAAATTGGATCACAAAGGAAAGATGGTAAGCAATATGAATCACAATTTAAAAAGGTAAGGGTACCTCAATAGGAGAAAGCGTTGGTTCCCCACGCTTCTCTCTACGAGCGTTGCAGGCCATAAGCAAGAAATCCATGTTACTCACACCTGGTATCTCCACTGGAGTCTGAAAACTCATGAAAAGCCCTGCATGAGATCTAGTTTCAGGCTCCATATTCAGTAAGTCCTCACCTTTGAATGAAACAGTGCCTCCAGTTACTTCATAATCTGGATGCCCAACAAGAACCTACTAAAGAAAGGCCAAATAAAATAAATTATTTAACATTCTCCCAAGCTGATTGATTTCCACATTGAACATCCTATATCTTCAAGAAAATTGAGAAAGATAAAATAAGGATGAAATTGAATTTGGCATATTACCACCATGAAGAACCAAAAAGAGTTCAAAAAGATAAACTAATGGAATATTTTTCATGATCCTAAAATAAAGTAAAAAAATAAATGGCATCCCTGCTGATAAGCATGCTATGGATAATCTCTCAAGTATGAGGAGAAGTATTATGTTATACATGGAATAAGTCACTGCCTGAAAGAAATTCAAAAGAGTTGCTTCATATAAATTTTGGTATATCCTTACTATTAGTAGACAAACAAAATGAAATAAATAAAAACAAATAATGAGCTGTCCAGCTCTCATAGGTTACCTTTCTTGTATGTACTGCTATAGTCTATATATAGCTTGTAATCTCTGTAATACGATATGGACATAAGATAAGCTCTCTTTACTGTCTTTTCATCATTATCTCTGTTTCCCTTCTCTGCTACATCCCAATCTTGCAAACCAAGATCTGTTTGTTTCTCCACATGGTATCAAGAGCGGGCGATCTTGCTAGGTAAAGATGACGAACACAGTATCTTCCCAAACTGACGAACGTGAGGAGTCGACGACTCAAGATACGCTGATTTTATCTTCTACCCTAAATTTGTTGTTTCTGATCTCAAATACATTGTGCAAATCCAACTCCCATCTGAAAATTACTCAATATGGAGATCGCAAATCACCAAAGTCCTCCGTGCAAACGGCTTTGATTCGTTTCTTGACTCAAATATCTCAAAACCCACTCGATTTCTTGTTAAATCTGACGGTTCTTCCACGCCTAACCCCGATTTTTCGCAATGGCTTCTCACAGACCAAAGTCTGTCCGCCGCCATTTGCTCTACGATCTCCTCCCCGATTCTACCTTACATTATTCATCTTGATTCCACTTCTGAAATATGGCTTACTCTTGAAAGTCGCTTTCAATTCACAAATCGTTCTAAAGTTATTCAACTAAAGAACGAATAGCATAATATTTCTCTCAAGAACTCCACCATGACTCAATATCTAGCTGAAATAAAATATCTGGATGACAACATAGCTTCGGCCGGCTCTAAGGTGGATACCGAAGACATTATTTTGTATATTCTTAATGGTCTTCCCCCTTCTTATCAATCTTTTAAAACTACCATTAGAACTATGTTAACCCCCATTAGCCTCGACAATCTATACGCTCTTCTCCTTAGCGAAGAAATCAATATTGCCTCCAACTTGTCTCGTCTTTACTCTCTTCCCGATCAGAATGTCGCTCTTCTCTCTAATCACGGTTGGGGTCGCCACAACAGAGGACGTGGGTCTTATAATCTCACAAATCCGAACCAACCAGCAGCACATCGCCTCGTTGTCTGTCAAATGTCTAAAAAAAGGTTATACGGCCCCTGACTGTTGGCACCGTCTCAATTCCCAATACACTCCCAAGAATTCCAACAATTCCAACATGGCGCTCGCTGCCGGAACTGCCACACCATCCACGGACTGGTTTCTTGATTCTGGAGCATAGTCGCATCTCACCAACGCTCTTGAAAACCTTACGGTTTCCTCTCTATATCATGGTCCAGAAGGTATTATCATTGGAGATGGCAACTCAGTAAATATAGCCAACTCCGGCGCAGGTTTGCTACCAACACCCGCTCGTAAGCTTACCCACTCTTAACTTTTTCATACTCCTAATCTTAAATACAATTTGTTATCCATATCTCAGCTTACTAAAGACAACAATATCTCCATTACTTTCAATACTAACGGCTTTGTTTTGAAGGATCTGGCTACACAAGAAGTGATTCTTCGAGGGCCGTGTAGCAATGGTCTTTATTCTGTTAAAACAACTACCAAGCAACCTCATCACGCGTACTCTGCCACTGCTTCATCTTCCCTCCCTTGGCACGACCGATTGGGGCATCCCAACAAAAATACCTTACATGTTATTGCTGCCTCTAACCCAACTTTACATACAGATCTTACAAATGAATCTTGCAATTCTTTTAATCTTTCAAAAGGCCATACCTCCTTTTGAAAGATCTACAACTTGCAAGAAGGATATTTTAGAACTTGTTCATTCTGATATTTGGGGTCTTGCACCTGTTGCTTCGACATACGATTTTCAATATTACATTATTTTTGTCGATGATTTCTCCAGATTTACGTGGATTTACCCTATGAGATTTAAATCTGAGGTTCTTGATATTTTCACTGGCTTCAAAAATCAGATTGAAAAATATACATCTAAAAAAATAAAAGGTTTACGTACTAATGGCGGGAGAGAATACCTTAGTCACACGTTCACTCATTTTCTTCAAACTTATGGTATTTCCCACCAAATATCATGCCCTTACACACCCGAACAAAATGGTATAGCCAAGCGAAAACATCGACATATAATTGAGACAGTTCGCTCTCTTCTTCACACTGCTCATGTTCCCTACATTCATTGGCCCGATGCCGCTCTAACGACTGTCTATCTTATAAACCGCATGTCATCCACTAATACCAAAAATGTATCTCCCTTCGAACTTCTACACCACATGAAACCAAACTACACTCACTTACGCACTTTTGGATGTGCCTGTTTTCCTCTTACACCTACCCATGCTCAGCATAAACTACAACCAAAATCTCAACTATATGTTTTTCTCGGATATTCTGACACTTACAAATGATACAAGTGCTTAAGCCTATTCTCAAAGAAGATCATTATCTCTAGACACATTAACTTTGACTAACAACAATTTTCGTTTACTGGCATCTCTTGCACACCAAAAATCCATTTTACCTCATCACACTCCGGCATCTCTGCCAATCCCAGTCTCTGCTCACGATCCACAAAACAATCTAATCCTGCACAATCATAAGCAGGTTGTTGATGTGTCCAGGCAGCATCCAAATACACCTTTGCCTCAGCACTCTCCAAATGGGTTAACTCCTGCTTCCACCCCTCAGTCCAGATCTCAACCCAACACAACTCGGTATCCCATGGTCACCCGACAGCAAACTGGCTCCTTAAAACCAGTAATGAGCCTAAATCTGCTACACCAACAACTTCCAAAGCATCTTCAACCAGACCCAACTGCCTACTCGGAAGCCATCAAGCATATCGAATGGCGTCAAGCTATGGCCGATGAATTCCTTGTGTTACAAAAACATGGAACCTAGAGTCTCGTTCTGCCACCCAAGTCTTCCATTCTTGGCTGCAAATGGACATACCGTACTAAATATCATGCTGATGGATCGGTAGCTAAATATAAAGCTCGGCTAGTGGCGCTGGGCAACAATCAAGAATTTGGTCTAGATTACACCGAGACATATAACTCGGTAGCTAAATTACCTACTATTCGTATACTTCTTATAATTGCTTTGCATAATAATTGGCAGGTTCAGCAGCTCGATGTCGCCAATGTCTTTCTTCACGGCAACCTTACCGAAACGATCTATATGAAACAACCTAAAGGCTTTGAGGACTCTACTCATTCGAACTATGTTTGTCGTCTTCACAAAGCACTCTATGGCCTTAAACAAGCTCCGCGCGAATGGTATAAAACTTTCACGGCTTATTTAACCTCCCTCGAATTTCAAAACTGCTCTTCTAACCCATCGCTATTTATCTTTACAAAATAAAAAATTCAATTATTTCTTCTCATTTATGTCAATGATATTCTCTTCACCGATAATGATCAAACGATGCTGTGTGAGATTCTTGAACAGCTAAACTCTAAGTTCTCTATGAAGCATCTAGGTGTTGTTCATAATTGTTTGGGCATTCAAATTGATTATCATGAACAGAAATATTTTCCATCCCAAAGGAATTATGCTATTTCCATTCTTAATTTAGCTCAACTAAATCAATGCAATCCTGTCAATAACCCAACATGTACAAAATTTCCCAAAGATTTTCCACAGGATGCTCTTCTCTCCGATCCAAACATACACAGAAGATTAAAGAAATCTCTTCAATACCTTACGCTCACTAGGCCGGACATCTCCTATAGTGTTAATCTTTTGTCTCAAAACATGCACAATCCTTTACCTAAGCATGTTTTCCTTCTAAAACGTCTGCTCCGCTATATCACAGGTACAATGCACTTTGGTATACCAATCACAAAATCTAATATGTGTCACAATTCTTTTTTAGATGCGGATTGGGCCGGCGACCCAACCTCTCGAAAGTCTGCATCCGAATATTGCTCCTTTCTAGGTGATACTCTCATCTCCTAGACAGTCAAAAAATAGCATACGGTAGCTCGATCATCTACCAAATCAGAATACCGTGCTTTAGCCGCCCTAACTGCCGATGTAATATGGATTCGTAAACTGCTTGTTGAATTCAAAGTTCCTCAAACGCAACCTACCGACGTATATTGTGATAATACATCAGCTATCTCCTTGGCCAACAACTCGGTCTTCCACGCTTGTACAAAACACATCGAAATCGATCAACGATTTGTTTGAGATCATATACAACAGAAGCGCATTCGCATTTTACCAATTAATATGTTGGATTAAGTTGCTGATATATTTACAAAATCTTTATCTACTCCAAGATTTCAGACACTACGACTCAAACTGACTGTTCATCAAAACCCATCAATTTGCGGGGCAGTGTTAGTAGATAAACAAAATGAAATAAATAAAAATAAATAATGAGCTGTCCAGCTCTCATTGGTTTAGCTTTCTTTTATGTACTGCTCTAGTCTATATATAGCTTGAAATCTCTGTAATACGGTATGGAAATAAGATAAGCTCTCTTTACTGTCTTTTCATCATTCTCTATGTTTCTCTTCTCTGCTACATCCCGATCTTGCAAACCAAGATCTGTTCGTTTCTCCACACTTACATCACTATTCCTTCGTGCATCGAATAACAACCTTTTAAAGCACACCAGCTCTCAAAACCTGTATGTAAATGAGCTTCTATTTTTTCTTAATTGACCAATCATTCATGAAGAGAATGCAGCGAGCAGCATGAAACCGAAAAGGAATGTTATTTTAATGCTTTACAATACAGCTGTTGGCCTTTTCTAGGCTAGAGCACAATATTGGGTAATTAATGAGAATACAATCCAATTCCAAAAACTAAGGGATTAACCATATCATCCTCAGGTTTAATATACTAAGTTAATAAAAATTCAGACATTTTATCATTTCTAACTCATCTCATCAATTACATAAATCATTCCTAACCTATCTCACATATTCTCTAGTTTTCTTTTATTGCGCGGCAAACAACATTCACGTGCTTAGAACAGTCATATTTGACAGGATGATGAGCAATGTTAATCATTATCACAATACAACATCAATTTTTTTATTGGAATTCGAAGATCTTTTGAATTATTCCCAACGATATTAACTCAAACGCAACCAAGTGTCATAATCCAAAATTATGCTTCTGCAGTTGAACATGCCAGAGCTGGTTCTCGCTCCTCCATGTAACCAAGTTTCCCCAAAAGAAGATAACATCCCAAGGTTGACTTCGTGTATTCACTTCTAGAGCTATATTTGGACCCTTCTTAAAGAGTAATCCTTGTCCTGGGCTCAACTTCAAGTATTGAAGAATTTTTCACACTTCTTGTAGATGGACTTCCTTTGGGTTATGCATAAATTGCTCATAGAAACAATGACATGCATAATGTATGTCCTAGTATGAGATAAATAAATAATCCTTCCAATGAGTCTTCATGCATTCCTTGGTCCACTGGTTCATCATAACCTACCTCTTCGAGTTTATGATTTGACACAATGGGTATCTTTATTAGTCTATAAGTTGTTTTTTTTATCTTCCTCAATAAGTCAATCACATAGTTTTGTTATGAAAGGAAGCTTCCCTCCAGTGAGCAACTTCAACTCATAAGAAATATTTTAGTTTGCCAAGGTCTTTCATTTAGAATTCCTTAGCTAACTTAGCATGGAGTACCTCTCTTTCTTTATGATCATTATCATTGACAATGATATCATCAATGTATATAATAAGTGTAGTAACTCCCATGAGGCACAGTATTTTATGAACTAAGTAAGATCATACTGATTTTGTTTGTATCCAATAACTTACATCATGCTCGTAAACTTACCAAACCAATCACTAGGCAACTACTTCAGTGCATATAACGACCTCCTTAATTTGCATATCATACTTTCCCTAGTGACACTGAAACGGGGAGGAGTTCCATGATCTCCATACAGGAGCATGTTCTTAACATCAAATTGTTGCAAAGTACATTCAAGCTTAGTAGTCAAAGTTATCATAACTCTCATGGTATTTATTTTTTACTATAGGGCCACAAGTTTTTTGGTAATCAATACCAAAGGCTTGGGCATAAACATTCACATTTAGTCTCTCCTTATGCCTTCAAAAGTCCCATTTGTATTATATTTTATATAAAACACCAAAAGTCCCATTTGCATTATATTATACAGAACACCCATCTGCATCCCACTGGCCTCTTTTCCGCAAACCTGACTACGTCCCAAATTTTATACTACTCGAGTGCATCCATTTCAACTTTCATAGTCCATTTCCACTCTTTGCTAAATACCTCAATAATGTCCAGCAAGCAGAATATTTGCACTTTATGCCAGAATGTTGAAGTAGCTTTAGTTTAATTTGGGTTTATCTCGTTTCCATTTCTTTCCTAACTGCTCACTTTCCTACTCTTCAAAGTTGTTTGCTAATGCGTGTGCTGCAACTCCAAACCAGTTTTCAGATGGATTTCTACATACCTGACTCTTTATAACAAATGGGACAAGTAAAGCTGATAAAATAATAACTGTTTCCCATCTGATTCAATATCAATCAGCTACATGAGGCAGCCATAATAAGACTGTTCCCTCCAGCAGCCTAGTTCAATTGAACATATTCTAGTTCAAAGAGCATATCATCCGTTTCTACTTAAATTGCCTAAATCGATTTGGTTCGACCGCAGAATATGAACAATCGCATCGCTAATATAGACTACATTCCCTTCTTCAACGATTGGAGCACTACCAGAGACACCCAAAAAATAAAAATTGCATAAGAAAGCATCTAAAATTAACTCGCCTTCGAAAAAGTGCTCTTTCCTGATCCGTTCTTCCCCATAATGGCATGAACCTAGCCATACAAAAGGCAAGAATAAATAATAACAGGAAAACAAAGAGAATTTGAACTGAGATAGCCAATAGAAATCTCCTTATCTACAGAAAATATCTACCTCGCCCTCATTGATTGTAAGATTGACGCCGCGGAGGATCTCTTGTCTGGATTCTGCGACAATCGCCGTGAGGTCTTTCACCTCGAGGAGAACCCTAGGCCGATCAGTATCAAGGTTTTTTTCTCCAGAGGTTTGAGAATCCACTGTGAGAGTTGCAGCAATCTGGTAACTTCGCCGCCGGTCAGCGCTGCGGGATCGAAATCTCGAAGGTAATTTGAAGGAGATTGAATTGGGGTGGACTCTTGTGGAAGATGAACTCGAGGAAATGGAAGGGGGGTTTACCAAAGAAGTGAGAGAAGAGAAGCAGAGACGAGCGGTCATGTTGAGGGTTTAGACAGAGCGTATCAGAGCTCCTTATCGAGGAGGAAGGCCGGAGTAACATTAAATGGATTATATATATATATATATATATATATATATATATATATATATATATATATATATATATATATATATATATATATATATATTCTTATAAAGCAACTAAATGATCATTGAGAATTTATTAAAAGAGAAAAAAATGAGGATAAAAATTGTATTATAATCTAAGAAATTTATTTGAAGTTCTTATGGATTGAGATAAATGGGTGTTAATTTTGTAAATAGGTAAAAAAATATGTAAAAAAAAATTTTTCAGTGTTATTTATGTATTTAAAAAAAATGGATATAAATTTTATTTTCATTCAAATATTTAATATAGGAAAAATTATTCATCTCATTCTTAACTTATACTTAAAAAAAAAGCTTAAATTAACTTCATGTCTATCCTTTTCAAGATCAAGTGTATCAAATAATAATACATTTAATAAGATTCTAAAAAACAAAATAATATCAAAATTAGCTATTATTATCCTATTATTTAGAATGTATTGATGATTAATATTTAATTAGCTTATTTTAAAAGTTAATTTCGTATTTAGTCTGATGAAATATTGATTAGGTATAATTAACCTAGGTCAACACTATTATCATAAATTTATTATTAATTAATTATAGTTAATAATTAACTTATTTTGTTTCTGATAAAAATATTCAAATACCACTTAATTGGTCTGAAAATTGCTCTAATCAGAAGCCCAATCTTATCCAAGAGTCATATCTTAATGAAAATGGGTTTTAAAGATCGGTTAAACGAGTCAGATATGCCCAAAAAAGTCAAAAATAGCTCATAAATCACTTCATTTTCCAGGATAAAATTGCCAGCATTGGCAGCTTCCACCCAAGCTAAACAAACATCTATACATACCAAAAGCTGTAACTAAGATTTTATTTGGGATAGTTTTCTTATTACTTTCTAAAAACTTTTGTACTTTAAAATTTGTTTAAAAAGCACTAAAAAAATTGTTCCAAATGAAACATAAATTAAAAAAAAAAAAATTTGAACTAATTACAAGAAGATGTAGAATTTAAGATATTCATTTATATTTTTTTTTTTTTTTGCCTTCAGAGTGTGATATATCTATGAAGTGGTAGGGGACAACTTTAGTATTTTGATAGGTAAAGGTGGTATGCTTTATATGTGTAAGGTATTAATTGTCTAGCTAGTTTTGATCTAATGGTTGAGATGAGATAAGTTGAGGTGGGCACTCTAGCTGCATGTGAGATAGCTTCTGTCGAAGTTTTCGAAGTATGTGTGTAGGAAGCTATTTGATAAAGATGTATGTTGTTTGGTCTTGAGAGAGTTGATGTGTACTAGTCTGCTTTTTTTTCGATTGCATGTGTTCTCGAATGAAATGATAGTCAGTTTCTATATATATTTTTTGTATGCGTGGAACACGGCATTATTGATTGATGCGATTAATGAAATGTTGTCACAGTGAAAATTGGTGGATTGTTTAGTGGAGATGTGGAAGTCCTCGAGGAGATGTCATAATTGTTATGATTATTTTTATAAATAATTGCAACTATGTAAGCAAATTCTTAGCCACCCCAAATTTTTGTATATATGACTCTAGACAAATCATATGATCTTTATGAATCTTAAGGCAATTTTGAATTGGAAGCTTTTAAAATTAAAATAATGATCACATGAACTCTAATTTTGACATGCTGATAGTCAAATCGAGTAACTCAATCGGGCAAATCCAACTAGCCCAAGATCACTCAATTCTGACATCATTAAGGCATCTCAATGCTGAAAAAAATACTTTTATGATCGAATTGATATGAATCGTACGATTGAATGTTTTGAATTATGGTTTAAATTATCAAAATGTTCATTCCAAAAAGCTTATAAATAGTACATCATTCTCCATATAATAGGGAGGGAGAAAGGAGAAAAAAGAGCTATATTGTATCTTTCAATTATCATCGATGACCACCACCAACAGCTATTGACACCGACCACCATCATTCTCATTGATCACCGTTATTAATTATCATTATCTCCGTAATTCTGACAAGATTTAACCCTGATGTTAGGTATAAATGTCCGCACGTGAATACCTGCTTTATATAATTTTTTTTGGGAAATTCAAACACTGTTGTTGGATGTTAATTGTCCAATTGTGGACAATTGATTTTTGCTAACCTACATAAGAAAAATCAGACATTCTATTCTCAAATAGCCTTCTTCTTATTCAACTATGAGGAATGAATTGTTCTTGTATCATCTAATATATAATAGATTTTTCAATTGGGTCAAACCAATGATTTTTTTTTATATTCAAATTTTTGGACATAAAATTTTTTCTAGTCTTACTATTTTTATCTAGGCGTACTGAATTTTTGTACAATATTGAAATATAAAACACACACTTTATGACTCAATTTTTCTAGTATGTAATTATTTAACTAACTAACTAACTAACTAACTAACTATATATATATATATATATATATATATATTGTTGCGTCCAGGAGTATTCGCGGCGGTAGAGAAATATAAAGTTTATCGTCTTAGCATTGTACGAAAATCTGGCACGCAATCAGATAAGGAGAGAGGGTCTAGCATTTATGTGACACCAAGACTTTTACGTGGAAAACCCCTGTAAAAAGGGGGAAAAACCACGAGGTCTAGCCCAGTTCGAATGAATCCACTAGTATTTGCAGTCGATTACAAATGAGGCCCTTCCTTGGGAGAAGGCCTTAGCTTGATGTACATCTTATAAAGTACATTACATGATGTAAATAAAAAGAGATACTATCAACATATTTGCTTTGTTAGAAGGACTGTAATCGGCGGGCGACGTAGGTCAGGAGGACCGTAGTCAGCTGGCGACGGAGGACTGTAGTCGGCGGGCGACGTAAGTCAGGAGGACCGTAGTCGGCGAGCGATGGAGGTCAAAAAAACTGTAGTCGGCGGGCGACATAAGTTAGGAGGACCATATTCAACGGGCGACGAATGTCGGAAAGACTGTAGTCGGTGGGCGACGTAAGTCAGGAGGATTGTAGTCGGCTGGCGACGGAGGTCGGAAGGACTGTAGTCTGACGACGAAGATCAGAAGAACAGCGTCAGGTAGAAGTCCAGCAATGGAAAGAAATGCATCTTCGCATAGACGTCCAACGAAGTCCGATAACCGGTAGAAGTCCGGCGTCGGGTAGAAACTTGGCAAAGAGTGAAGGTGCGACGTCGGGTAGAAATTCGACGTCTGTTGGTGGCAGAGGATAACTGCGGCTTCACTTGGGCGGAGTTTCGGCGTCAGGAGAGAACTCTGTCATTAATTGAGAAGAATTTCTACATCCTGTGGAAGTTGGGAAGAATTCTGGCGTTCTCCCAAATATCTGGAGAGTTCCGGCGTCTTCAGGCGGCAGGAAAAGCTCCGACGATGATTGAGGAGGTGTGGAATCTCCTTTCCCGCTTTCTCCTCTTCTTCTTATCTCTCTTCACTTGAGTCCCCTTGGTGTAGAATGAGGGCTCTATTTATAGTTTTTCTGGAGTGGCATAGCCCGTAAATAGGCGTGAGATCAAGGGCGAACAGGGAGTGGTTTGAATGGACGGTCGATATTGAATCCTTTGATCATACACCGTTCGTTGGACATTTGAAGGCCTTAATGATGTCGTAATTTGATGATCTTGGGTTCGTTGGATTTGTCTCGTCGAGCCGTTCGATTCGAGTATAAGATCGTTAAAATCGGAGACCGTTTGGTAACTCAAATTGTGGTTTGAACCTTCCAACAGCGCTTCGGGTCCATGATTCAGACCCATTTGGGCTCGGATTGGGTCGAATTTGGTGTCGTTGAGTTCGTATTTCCGAGACGCTCAGTTCAACTATAAGCTGGCTGAAATCGGAGTTCGGGCGGTCTCGGAATTAATTTTTGAAGTTTCCAACTAGCTTTTGCCTCGAGATTCGTGCCTGATCAAGCTAATTTAGTGATGTCGTATCATATATATATATATATATATATATATATATATATATATTGAGACTTTTTTTAATGTAATGGTTGGACTTCCATAAGAAATTCTGAAGTTAATAGTACATGTATATAAGAAGTTTTAGGGTGAGTAATCTCCTGAAAAATTACATATATGAGGTCGTTTTCTTAATTTTTTTTTCCAAATCCAAATCATAATTTTTATTTAACCACTATCTTTTTACTATTTTCAAAAAAATTTGTTCTAAAAATTTATTTTCTACAATAATTTAAATGTTATTTTTTCTACGCAGAAATTTAAAAAAAGAATAAAAAAACTATCTACAATGATCTAATTACCCTTATCTACCTCTGATTCGACCACTGCCAGCATCTACTATAGTCAGCAGTGAGTGTAGCAACTTGAGAATTATTTTCTAAACTTGAGCGTTACTCTTACCTGCTAGGAATATTTCTACCAAAAGCAATCAGCATTGACTATAAATCACTTCCAAATTGACCAAGGAAAAGAGTGGAGGCCCATTTCGATAGGCCCAAATAGCTTTCCTTTTTGAATTATTGGTCATGATCATTTATGACCCACCAAAGGTCCACAGGTCCAAAGGCATTTATGATTGATCAAATTTAATTAATTAAAATAAAGAGAAAGGCACTCAAAAAAGAAAAAAAAAAGCTGTTATTTTTACCAGCTTGGCATTTGAAATTTTAAGTATTATTACATAATGGAAAATAAAATTATAGATTATTTTTATGTGTGTTTGAATATATACAAAAAAATAGATTTATAAAATAAATATCTAGGACATAATAAAAACAATTGTAGTTGTTGCGGGCTAGAAAATATGCGGCGATAGAGATTTAATTCTGCGTCTTAGTGTTGTACGTATATTTAGCTCACACACAGAGAACACAAGATTTTTTACGTGGAAAACCCTTAAAAGGGAAAAACCACGAGGCCTAGCCCAGTTGAAAATGATTCCACTAGACTTTGAGTTGGTTACAAAGGACTGAATCACCTCCAAGGGTGATCAGATTACAATTAGTTACTTAAGTAAGATGTCGAGTCTTTGGTAGGATGTAGGGACTGAACGTCGGGTCTTTGACAAGACGCAGGGACTGAACGTCGGGCCCTGAGTAGGACGTCGGGTCTTCGGCAGGACGTAGGGACCGAGTGTCGGGCCTTGAACAGGACGTCGGGTTTTTGGCAGAACGTAGGGACTGAGTGTCGGGCCTTGAACAGGACGTCGGGTCTTCAGTAGGACGTAGGGGCTGAACGTCGGGCCTTAAGGCGGTGGTCCGGCGAGGTTCCTGCGGTGGTCCGGCGAGGTTCCTGCGGTGGTCCGACGAGGTTCCTACGGTGGTCCGGCGAGGTTCCTGCGGTGGTCCAGCGAGGTTCTGCGGTGGTCCGACGGCTGTCGAGGAGGAGCTCCTTCCTTCTCTTCTTCCTTCTCTTCTCTTCTTCTCTCTCTTGCTTGGATCCTCTCTTGTGAAGAATGAGGGCTCTATTTATAGATTTTCTGGAGTGGCATGGCCCGTAAATAGGTGTGAGATCAAGGGCGAATAGGGAGTGGTTCGAGTGGACGGCCGATAGTGAACTCTTAGATTGTGCACCGTTCGTTGGACATTTGGAGGCCTTAATGATGTCGGAATTCATCGATCTTGGGCTTGTTGGATTTGTCTCGTCAAGCCGTTCGATTCGGGTATAAGCTCGTCGAAATCGGAGACCGTTTGGTAACTCAAATTGCTGTTTGAACCTTCTGACAGCACTTTGAGCCCTTGATTTGAACTCATTTGGGCTCGGATTGAGTTGAACTTGGTGTCGTCGGGTTCGTATTTCTGAGACGCTCAGTTTGACTATAAGCTCGCTGAAATCAGAGTTTGGATGCTCCCGAAATTAAATTTTGAAGTTTCCAACTAGCCTTTTGCCTCGAGATTCAGGTCCGATCAAGATAATTTTTGCATGATGTATCAGTGGTGATCAATGATGAGACAGGAAGCTTGGCTTGAACCTAGGTTGATGGAGAGAGAGATGTTATTGAAAAGGATCGTGAAGGTCATGATGGCTAAAATTGGTCAATAGTTATGGAGGTGGAACTCACTATTCAGGAATGCATATATAGATCTCGAGCAGGGGCGGAACCCCTTTGTTGCTAGGGGGCCAATTTCCCTCCATGAATTTTTTTTTCATTATACTATTATTTAGATAATTTTTAGTCTTTATTACAAGGGTTTTTAGGCAATTTCCCCCTATAAAAATGTTTAAATATTATGATATTTAGACAATTGCCTCTAATATAATTAAATACATTGTGTAGATGTGTTATTGTTAAAGAATGATGAAACAAATACAAAGATAAACAGTAAATCAAAATTTGTTCCGAGGGCGCTGCCCCCAAAAACCCTTGTAGGGGGCGCTATCCTCTTGGACCCCGACATATATGTGAACAATTACTTTAAATAGACTAATAACAGAATTCTAATGCACCAATAAACTATATTGAATTTATTTTTTTGTTTAATCAAACATCTAAATTTTACTCTAACACTCATAATAATTCAAATTAAACTATTCTTAAGTTTAATTTAAATACAATAATAAATAAAGGATAAATTTAAATATTTTTAAAATTCATTCAAAATCAACAGATTTATAAGTATATATATATTTTTCATTTTTAATGGGCTCTGTAATACCTTATTGCATGCCGGGGTATTATGGGAAAAAAATCACGTACGGTGTATTATGGGAAGTGAAGTTAATTCGAATCAAACCATGCAAACGTTCGGTAAGGTGGGACCCACCAGCCGGTGAAACCAACAGCCAATATTTGCCCGCCCGATCGGGATCTAACGGTTGAAATCAACCATATCAATATATGATCCCCCACGCCTTCCACCCCGCTATCGAGGGAAAACCAGTTTCGTAAATTTAAGAAACTTTGAGGGTTACTTTTAAATACTCCATCGCCCAAAAGTGACTGTTGTCTTCGCTCTCTCTGGTCTCGACTCTCGAGCTCCAATGGCGGATTTGAACGGCCTGTAACTCTTTCAAGAACTTTGCTTCGCGATTCACGCTTGGATTTGGATCAAAGTTCTTACTGCGAGAGATTAGATTCAATGAATGAAATGTATTTGTAAATGTTAAGGCTTTGAATGTCATACCAAATGCCATAAGTATTTGAATCTGCCGAGCAGTTTGCTGCTATACTGGAGACTATATGGAGAGAGTCTATGATGGGCTTTAGGTCCGCGGCGCCGCTTATCTTTTTCCGTAAGTTGACGTTTCCTTTTCTTTTCTCACTCTCTCTCTCTCTCTCTCTGTTTTTTTAATTTAATTAATCTCAGTGGAATGTTGCTTTCTTCTTGATTTGTTGGTTTGTTATCGCTAGGGCTATCTTTTTAGCTTCATTCTGGTTTTAAGAAAAAGTCGTTTTCTTTTTCTTTGCTTGATTGCTTTCTGTAATTTGTTTTCTTACATTGAATGGTTTCCAGTTACTGTTGTTTCAGATTTGATGGTGAATATTTTGAATATGACAATTTGCTCAGTTGTTAATGGGGGCGGCCATGGCTTCACTGAATTAGGTGTAGTGCTTTGAATATGCGGTTCTAAAGAAGAGAAAATTGTTTCAGAATCAACAGTGATTGTTGTCGTTTCTGTGTTTTCCTTTATTTAATTATTGTTTTGTAAGTGGGTTAGGCCAACTTAATGGAACCTAATACCCTAATACTTTCAACTAATTTATATGCTTGCTTCTGATTTCTAACCTTAGCTTTTTTACCTTTTTCTTTTTTACTTTCGCTTTTCTTTATCCTCTCTTTTGTACCTTTGTTGATGCGAGGACATTATTCCAACTTTGTATTTTTCCATGAATTCCTTTTCATTTTTGAATTCCTTTGGGCTATGCTGCCTTATTTGATGCTGAGGGGCTGTTTGGCAGCACTCAGGCTTTGATTTAAGTAGGATTTTGTAAATCCTCTGAATTCGGATTTCGGAAATATGAGAGGCCTAAATCCTGAAAACTATTTGGTAACATTCCTGATAAGTCGTACTAAATCTAGTGTGACTGGTTGACTATAGAGCGAATTTAACGAGCGGACTCTTCCTCTGAAGCCAATAGATATCGTAAATCCGGCAAAAAATAGGATTTCAGAAATCCTGAATTTAGCACGAAAAGGCAGAATTTTCCGTCTACGGCGGCTTACATTTGCCCTGAGATTTGATTTTGCATTTTAGGCCCTTTGGCTGAATTTCGCTCAAATCTGCCTCAAATATCGGGCCTAAATCCTGCTACCAATTAGCCTCGATTTTAGTCAAATGGAGGTTTTGTAAGACTAAAATTCTTAAAGTCACCATTTTTCTTCATTAAAGAGCTTTCAGATGGCTTTGGAACATTAAGGCTAAGTTTGGATTGAACAATTGGAGGGATGAAAATGCATTTTATTCACAATTTTGTATTAGCTCTTTGGTTCCAATGCCATTAATATGTAAATTGATTCTCTTAGTCATTTTCATTTCATTTTCCTTCACTTCTTTGGTCGACAATGTTTTCTAAGTAAATTGATTCTGTTGACAAATATAGCACCCGAAGTAGATATTGTGGTTAGAGAGATTATTATGTGCAAACACCGGACGGTAGAGAACCATTCGATTTTCTCTCTGTCTACAGTAAAAGTATAGTCAAAGCACAATTATTGTAGCAGTTATGCTTTGACTACTCTTTTAATGTAGACAGAGATAAAACTAGACGATTCTCACCATCCGGTGGTGTTCGCACACAATAAAAATTCTTGTGGTTGACAGTGACGGTGCCCTTAGTATGAGCAGATCAATTCTTATAGCCAATATTTTATAAGTCTTTAAGCTTTTGTGAAGTGGGGTCTTGATTCTAGGAAATATTTATGGCTTTGCCTTCTTGCTCATTCTCCTAACTACTTCCGATGCTTAGAAGTGAACAGGACTAGATCTCATTTATTATTATGTGGTCCATGATAAATTAAGGGTAGATAGACTGATAAACTGAGTATGATAAATCTGCTCTAGCCAAAGTAATAGTTCAAGTTTATGTTAGTTTGGAGAAGGTAACAGTAGCAGAAAGAATATTGTCTTGTTCTTGTACTGTTACTCATGTGAAACCCATGGTGGAGGTTACACTCCTCTTTGGGACACTACCATAAGTGCTACTTTATCTTTTCCATAGCCAGCGTAGTTGATGACTTACTTTGCTGGTCAGGAATCCTTTTTGTCGAAGGTGTGTTATCCTCTGCTTCTCATACTGTAGTGAAATATTATTTTCCTATTCTTAAGATTGTATTTGTTATTTTCTCATTTAAAGCATTTTCTGTGCCTGATGTTTATGAAGCTTATGTTTGCATACAAATGGAAACGCTTGCTTTCAATTTCTTTGCCATGTCCATGCATATATCATCAATTTGTTATCTTTTGTATTAAATTTTGTTCAAACAGGTGAGAACGATTTTGTGGTATCATATGCTCAACAAGCTTTCTTTGAAGTTCTTCGGGAGAAGTTCAGGAAACCAGCCATGGATCACCTCACGTTCAGATGCCATCATCTTGTGACTCTTATTTTTGCTTTCTTCTTTATTTGCTTCTCCCTTCAAGCAGCTGCTGACTTGAGTCGCGACGAGAAAGCTCTTCTTGGTTTTGCTGCTGCAGTTCACCATGGCAAGAAGCTTAATTGGAGGCTTGATAGACCAACTTGTTCATCTTGGATTGGAGTCACTTGCACAAAAGATAGAGCGCGTGTCCTCGGAGTTAGGCTTCCTGGGATTGGTCTCATTGGAAATATCCCTACTAACACCATAGGAAAGCTTGATGCCTTGCAAGTTTTAAGCCTTCGACTGAATGAACTTAGTGGTACACTCCCATTAGATGTTGCATCCCTTCCTTCCCTGCGCTTTCTCTACCTTCAACATAATAATTTCTCAGGAAATCTGCCTGATTCATTTTCTTTCATGCTCAGCTCTGTTGATCTCTCCTTCAACTTTTTTTCGGGAGAAATTCCAACCACAATCCGGAATTTATCTCATCTCACATCACTGAATCTCAAGAACAATATTCTTTCAGGTCCCATACCTGACCTCAAGCTCCCAAAGCTTAAATATCTTAATGTTAGCTTCAACAATCTGAATGGCTCTGTGCCTTTCTCTCTCCAGAGTTTCCCTAATGATTCATTCATTGGAAACATGCAGTTATGTGGCCCTCCTCTACCTCAATGCTCAGCTATTCTCCCTTCCCCCTCACCTTCATTTCCCTTATCACCTCTTCCTCTACTTCCCAATGATCACCAGAAAAACTCAAGCAAAAAATTAACCATTGGTGTCATAATTGCAATCATGGTCGGCGGACTGGCCTTAGTTTTCCTTCTTGCAATCATTTTACTTATATGCATCTTGAAGAGGGAAGATAGTGAATCTGGTGAATTGACAAAGAGAAAGGTGTCAAGTGTTGGAAGGGATGAGAAACATGAGGAGTATAGCAGTGGAATTCAAGAGGCTGAAAGGAATAAATTGTGTTTTTTCGATAGCTGCTATTATAACTTTGACTTGGATGATCTTCTGAGAGCTTCTGCTGAGGTTCTTGGAAAGGGGAGTTATGGGACTGCTTATAAGGCTGTTCTTGAGGATGGCACTACAGTGGTGGTGAAGAGGCTTAAGGAGGTGGTGGCAGGTAAGAAGGAATTTGAGCAGCAGATGGAGATCATTGGGAGGGTTGGACACCATCCAAATATTTTACCTGTGCGAGCTTATTATTATGCAAAGGATGAAAAGCTTTTGGTGTATGAATACTCCTCCACTGGCAACTTATCTCCACTTCTGCATGGTATGTGTTCTCCTTAGGTGTTTATTTGTCATCTAACTCATGAATGCATCATTTAATGTGAAGGAATTTTAGCCGATATCCTTAAGTACTTTATCTATAAAATTTCTTGCGTGATTCATAAATCATTTAGCTTAGATGCCTTATAGGTTACATCTTCTAATTCTACCGCATGCTATTAATATTGACATAGTTACTATATCTACGTTTACTGGTTGAGTGGATTGATGATCTGACCCGAGAATATGAATAATCTTTGCCTGATGCTGATGTATAGATTGTCAGCTTTCATAAAGTTATTAATATTTTATAGCAACTAACAAAGCTTCGTTTTTTGCGTTAGAAGTTATAATTATGACAGATTTGGAGGTGCTTTTATCCTTCCTACTTCTAGACTGCTACTTGAATGCCTCCAAAATGCAAAGCCTAAAAACTTACGCTTTAACATAGAGATTAGTAGTTACTCTACTTGATTTGGATAGAAGAATGGATAAGTGTTAGAAATTGCTTGAGGAAGAGAAGCGCTTCTTGAGCCTTCTTGCAAGAGAGAGAGAGAGAGAGAGAGAGAGAGAGAGAGAGAGTGGGGGAAGGGAGGGATGAGAAGGAGAGATGCTGTAGGGAATTCAAAATTTTTAATTTATAGGCTATTACCAGAGGGTGAACTTTACATCAACCTATACATACTATATATAGGATTTACAATAGTGTGATGCCAGACAGGAACAACCTAATCTAAAATCGGACTACACGACAATAAGGGAATTAGATTCATGTAAACTCTAAATCTTCCCATGTGTCATGCAATGTTTTAGTTGTTATTGGAGCACATGTATTATGTGAAATTTTACTTCTAAAGGAATTCATATTTTCATACGAGATTTAACTTATAGTGGATAGCTTATGTGGTCCAAATCCCTTTGCCTTTGAAGGAGTACATGTGATTTTTGTATGATCATAATTAAATTATTTTTAGATTTTCTAATTCTACACATTTTCGTAGCCATTATGATAACTAAACCCTCCATTGGTACTAATTCATAAGAAATGTAATTTAAGTAGGATAGAATTATTTCTCATGATAAATATAAATCTTGGCCCCAATATTTTATTATGGATTATGATCAAGCCAAATAATATTATGGAGTTTAAAAATCTAATTTTAAATTGTCTTCAAAAATTAATGAAAAATGAGAATTGAAAAAGCCGGCCTCAGATAATTGGGATAAGTCTAATGATGATAAATTTTTAGTTTTTGTTTGCATGCATAAATCATTTAGTTTAGATACCCTATCAAGTTTAAAACTTTAAATACCACCATTTCGCCCTTGTCCTTATATATTTAGATTATTTTTATGAGTAATGATTTTATTAAAGCATCAATAGCAAGTGAGATCTATGTATAATAAAAAAATTACAGTACAAAAAATTTTGAAGGAGATTTCTCAGTTACCAAGCTATAATTCTACTCAATGAAATGACTTATTTATCTTTCATAATACTTCTAAGAACTTAAATGTCCTGAATCAAACAAAATAAACCATTACAAATTTGAACATTATTTTTCATTCTTAGGATTGCCCATACTAATCATCCTCTCACCACCTCTCTCTCTCTCTCTCTCTCTCTCTCTCTCCAAGGTGAAATTCAATTTAATATTCTTATATAAAAAGTCTTCCTAAATACAAATCTAATGGTAAGCTTAATATTCATATAATTATTCCATCTAAATATCTTTGATGGGTGTGTCTGAATGGCTGTTGTCCTCCAGTTTATAGTCAACCAGACTAATGCTTATCAAAGTAAATGTTAGTGAGACCCACATTAATATTTAAGGGATATATTGGAAGGCTACAGATATCTTTACAAGTTTTCAAGAAATCTACACAATAAATTATGGTAGATTCATGAGATATACGGCATATCAAAACAAATACTTTGTCTTATTAGTTAGGTGGAGAACAATTTTATTTATTAGAATATCCTATCTTGTTAGTCAGTTGGTGATTATTTTGCTTTTTTGTTAGGTAGCTTTCTTTGTCTTGAAAAATTTGTATGCTTGCATTAAAGACAAGTAATGTTTTTCATGGATATTATGCTATGTTACAATAAAAACATCAAGCAATAAAAGAAAAAAAAATGTTCTTCCTCAAAAAAGAGCATTTGTATACTGCTTTTTTACAAGACATTTGTTAAACAAAAGGATCTTATCAAAATTTCGAAATTAAGGCTTCGTTTGGGGTTGCTTTTTTGCTGCACTTTAAAGCAGCTTTTTGTGTACACAAATTTTAATTTTATATTAAAAAATTGTTTTAAAAAGTAGTAAGAAAGCCGTCCCAAACAAAGTTTAAGTCTTCCTCATGCATCAAATTGTGCTCTAACATTCAAAAAAAAAAAAAAAAAACAGTCCAGACATTTTCATCATATCTTATGAATTTCCTGCTCCAATTCATATAATGTTCCATCTCTATCTGCAAATAGGAAACAAAAATGCAGGAAAAACTCCATTAGACTGGGAATCCAGATTAAAGATCATGCTAGGAACAGCTAAGGCTGTAGCTCACTTACATGCAGAAGCTGGTGTGAAGTTTTCCCATGGCAACATAAGATCTTCAAACATCCTCCTCACCCCAGACCTCCATGCCTTGGTCTCAGACTATGGTGTTTCACAGCTTATCAGCTGTCCTACCACTCCCTCTCGCATGGCCGTCGGCTATCTCGCTCCCGAGTTCGCCGAGACCCGGAAATTCACCCATGAGACTGATTCCTACAGCTTCGGCGTCGTGCTTCTCGAAATGCTGACCGGGAAATCTCCGGTCCGTGCTCCCGGCCATGATGAGATTGTTGATTTGCCCAGATGGGTTCAGTCTGTTGTTCGAGAGGAGTGGACTGCAGAGGTGTTTGATGTGGAGCTTATGAGGTACCCCCATATTGAAGAAGAGTTGGTTGGGATGCTTCAGCTTGCATTGGCTTGCACATCAAGAGATCCACACCAGAGGCCGAGAATGGAAGAAGTGGTTAGGAGGATTGAAGATCTTCGACAAACTGACTCAGATGATCGCCCTTCATCAGATGATAATAAGTTGAAGTGATTAAAACTGCGTTTCATTAAGCTATTTTATTAATCTTTCAAGAGAAGTGAGAGAGATTTGTTGTGGCTAAATTCGCTTGTAAGGTATCACAAGACTTTGTTTGATCCTCCATTATTTGTTATGTGATTGTAACACATTGGTTTGATGCCTTCACTGATTGTTAGCTGTAGGTTTGGCAACGTTACAAGGAAAATTTATTCTGTGCGGATGCCAAACACCGTCCGGATCCCAACCAAAATGCGCCACGTCACATTGTGCTCGGTACCTAGCCGTGGCTCGGTATCGCTCGGTACTGCGGCTCGGTACCATTGACGTAGAACATTTTCGTTGGTCTCTCGACGGCGTTCTGCGTTCGATCTCTGCACAGAATAATTTCTACTTTACAAGACACTCCAAACTAGCTCGTAACTTACATATTACTTTGTATTTTCTGAGGTGCAAACGAGTTAAATTAAACTTTTAAATTCCATAGATTATTTATGGGTTTCTCAGGAGCCGACTTATTTATGAAAAATATATATATATTTTTTAATTTGAACAATTGCAATAAGATAATAAAAAATAATAAATTAAAGAGAAATAATAAAAAATGTTAATTAAGATTGGAAAAGAGCTAAACTTTTATGAAATAATTTTATATTTGAATTTGAATCATTACCTCTTGAAGTAGTTTTTTATTACCAAAAAAAAAAAAAAAAAAATGCACTAGAAGTTTTTGTACAAGAAAGCTGATTTTAAAAGCTGTAAAAGTCGTACCAAATAGGAGAGCCTAAATTACAATCTCACTTAGCATCCATTAGGGGTGTAAACGTGTCGAGTTGAGCTCGAGTTAGGGGGTGTTCGACCTCGACTCATGAGTCCAATATTAAGCTTGAGCTTGACTCCCGACACTGAAATGGGCTCGTCGAGCAGCTCGAATTCGCCCACCATTCAAACTAGCTAGCATCCGACATCTTCCCCAACAGTCGTGTCCACGGTCCCGTCGACACGCGATCTGTGACGGACCGTCCGTCCCATCCCTTCCACTCGTCCAATGGGCATACGGCAAGATGCCACCGCCTAGATTCTCGAGCCATGCGGCAAGCGTTGTCAGCCTCGAATTTGAGCGGGATTAGGCTGAATCGAGCCAGCTTGTAAAGTCGTGAGCCAAGTCTCAATCAAGCTCAAATTTGAGCTCGAGCTTAACTCGTGAGCTCGATAAGCTTGGTTCGCGAGCTCAAAACGAGTCGAGCTCGAGCCCCCCCCCCCCCCCCCCCCCCCCCCCCCCTTTTTTTTAAAAATTTGGTTTTTATTTTTGTTACTTTTGAAAGAAATCACTACTTTTCACTTACAGAAAAAAATAATCTCATAATTATGAAAATTTCATCACTAGTAACATTTTCAAGCGAAAGAAATCTGTTTTATTCAAACTCCCCGTCCTCTCTGTTTCTGAAATAAAAAGTCAAAAAATATTATCAAATTTTATAAAATTGTGTCATTAAAAATTTCAGGCAATATAACTCAAATGATTGTTTCATAACGAAAAGTGATAAAAAAGGAAAAAATATTTAACAAATGCTTTATTTGAGATAACTTTAGACGACTATATTATGCTTCTAAAAAACTTTTTATACTAAAAAAAAAGAACCTTACAAAGCAGTAAAAAAGTCGCGTCATCACGACTTTCTTACTGCTTCTTAAAGCAATTTTTTTGATACAAAAATTATTTTTTTAAAGCAATATTTTAATACAAAATTTCTTATTCAAAATATTTTTATATTAAAAAGCTACTTAAAAAAATAATAATAATAAAGTCCCAAACAAAATTTAAATTTCTTAGCAAAATGAATTGTAGAGCCCTTAAATCTACCTTACAATGACTGCAACACAAATTTGATATAAATTCAAAAACTTTAAGCTCCTAATTATTTTTTAAATCAAAATATCATAATATAAAGTTGGTAAATTAAAATTTAAGTACTAATTACTGAGCTAAAAACATCTTTCAATAAAGATATTCAAAAGATAAAACGTCTTCAGCCCCAAATGTTACCAAATTTCTCTGAGGACAAAAGTTTGGAACTTAAAGTAATAAAATAAAACTACAATATGAAATATACTGAAATTCTGGAACTGAGTTTGCTGTTAAAATCTGAGGTCGATTCAAAATAAAACTCAGCCATCAACTGAATTAAACAACAAAATTGTGTAAATTCTGTTATTCTCTCTTTAAGCTTTGTTTGAGACGGCTTTCTTATTGCTTCTTAAAGCAATTTTTCTAGTAAAAAATTTCAATTTTTTACAAAAAACCTGCTTTAAGCAGCAGTAAGAAAGCCATTCCAAACAAACCCTTAATCTTTTCTCACTGTCAAAATATTATCGCTTCTGTAACTGACTTCAAACTCTTGGCATGTATAAACCACTATTCCACTCAATCTAATGGATTCTGTCACTAAAATAGTATCTTCTGAACAGTCAGATAAGTTTCTTCTCATGATAATACAAAGATATCTGTAAGCTCCAGCATCCAAATACTTTCAGAAATCTCTTTTCGGTTTGTCTTGATCGACCAAATCTGCTCCACTGACAAATCTAGCTACAAAAGAAATAAGTCGGAATGGAGCTCCTATAAGAGGAGCATCTGAAAAAGGAACTACAGGCTCGGCTTCTGACTTCTCAGGTGTAGCCTGTAATTCCTGAATAATGTCATCCAATGGGACTGAAATCACATCTTCACCTACTATAGAATCATTCAGTCCCTGTAATTGTATTTGTTGTAATTGCTCCATGGAGCTCAAGTCCTCAATGCCATTTACTCTAGAGCTCTCATTGGTTTTTGTGAAGGTCTCAATCTTTTCATTAGATTCAAGCAAGCTTTTATTATACTCTGACGCAGTAGAAGTGGAAGATTTCATGGTGGATGAGTGCTTGATAGTCTTTTCACTAGTGGGATTTTCAGCAGTTCCAGCAAGCTGAACTGGAACTGGCTCTACATGTATTTCAGAAGCCTGATGCAAGAAAGATTTGAAATGAGTGGTAAATCCAAGAAATTCTTTGATTTGTTTGTCTCTGCCAGGTTTGACATGTTTAGTAAGAAGAAAGAGCAATAGCATTTGATAACATAAGGAAAGAATAGGCGAGCATGCATGAATTCTCCTTCATGATGACAGCATGATTTAAATTTTAACACGAAGAAAATGGTTAAACTCGTCATATGAAGATTTTAAAGAATGCATTCACCAAATTAATAAAGAGAAAGTTGTAAGATCTACTTAATTTGCAGGATTTATCAGTATCTCTTGATATTTAGAAGTCTTGCATGCAAAAGAGAAGTTTTAGGCTTTATTTGGGACGGTTTTTTTATTGCTTTTTAAAACAGATTTTTAATAGAAAAAAAAAATTTTTGTACTAGAAAGCTGCTTTAAAAAGAGCTAAGAAAGCCATCCCAAACGAAGCCTTAATCAGCTTGTTATTAGAAAAAGATGACAGGAGAACATATGAAAGATGGGGAGTTGCATAAGTTACCTTCTCTGAAGGGTCTTCATTCAGTATATCTGGCTTCGTTGAAGTTTCGGCTGCTTTTAGATGTGGCTTTTCTTGTCCATGGATCTAATGACAAGTTCTTCAAAATTAGGCCAGAAAAATGACTATACTGTTTTTATACTGGTTGATCTTTCAAATGTCTCAATAATAATCAAAATTCTATACTCAGGCTGATGATGGTTGGGAATTCTACAAAAATAATGGTTAAACTGGAAAATATATATATATATTATAAAATCAGCATAGTTTCATTTTATGCGTCGTTTCTCAATTGAATACATACCAAGCAAAACTTCAACTGGCGCAGCCAACATCTACACACTCCACAATTGAAAAGGGTTTTGTAGGGCATTCATTTTAATGGGCCTTGGATTGAATCCTCCTGAGAATTGTGTCGAGCAAAGACTTAACCTGCTGATTAAATTCCTGTAGCAAGCCAGAATCTGCAGCTCTACGTATGCTTTGTCAAGAGTTCAAGCTCTAAGAATCAATATTTGTGGGGCATATTACTCTCAAAAATCTGTAATTAGGAGGGGGGGGGGGGGGGGGGGGGGGGGGGGGGGGGGTGCTTGGTGCTTGGGGGGGGGGGGGGGGGGGGGGGGAGGGGGGGGGGGGGGGGATGTTGAATTTTGACTAGAGATTTGAGAGAACTTAAAGGCTCTAAGAATCTCAGAGGTCCATTTGGGTCCTAACGTCGTTGTGGAACCACCACCTGACTATCGTCATCAAACCACCGCTCGATCTGCATTGTTAGAATACTGTCTGATTGTCACCATCAAAACACCGTCTGACCGCTGTTGTCAGACAACCACCGAACCCCCATCATCGGACCACTACCCGATCGACATCATCACACCATTGTTCGACTATCATCTCTCGAATACAGCCCTTCCGACCATCGTCACCCAACCACGGAATTCCAACCTTCGTTGCCTGACTACGATTTTCATACCTCTGTTATCCAATTATGGCTCTCTAACCTCCGTCATGCTACTATGGCCCTTTCAACCAAAATTTCCAACTAGGACCTTCCAATCAATGTCGCCCGGCTAAGGTCTTCCAACTACGATCCTTTCGACCACTATTGTCCCATAACATATTTGTTTAGAGTAATGTGCCCCACAAATATAGCAAAATCCAAAATACTCCATCGGATAACTTGTAATGTGTCCCTCGATCATAGATTGTTCCTTAAGCATTTAAGTTCCTCAATGATGTTGGAATTAAGTGATCACTCGTTGGATTCGTTTCATGGAGGCGCAGGATTTACTACTTATAAGCATGTGAGATATAGAGGTTGTTGGGTTATCCCATTAATATCCTAAAGTTTCCAAGTACGCTTCAAGTGCTTGAACTTAGCTCATTCGTGATCAAATTGAATCAATTTTGGTATCATTGGATTCCTTTTGTCAAGATGTTCAGTTCGACTATAAGTTCATCGAAATCGGAGTTCATATGGCCTTGAATTTAATTCTGAAAATTTTTCAATTTAAATATACATGGAAAATCATGCTAGATCAATATGATTTTTGATGACATCAATGTGAATTTTTCATTAGACAGCCATTAAATTATTATTTGTGCAAGTTTTATGTGCTTTCCAGTTTTATCCAAAAACTATTTTTAATTTTTTTAAGGAACTACATAGTTTGATTCCCTGTACATGATTTTTATGCATTATATCATATATCTTTAGGGAACTCTAGGCCCTCAGATATTCTACATCAATGATGAATTCTCTGATGCAAATAAGGATAAGGGTAACTTTCTGCGGATAAGCATCATCAATCTTTTTTTGTTGTTTTATTTAATTAAAAAATTATATAAATTACATCCCCATGTAAGGAACAAGCAAATAATGCCTGCGCTTCTTTAGCGAAAACAGTCCCAAAAGAAAAAGGCGTCCAATGTGTTCATTAGCATGACAGGTTTTCTCACAACAGACAGTTAAGTAAAATCACCACTGCTCAATAAGCCACAGAAACAGCGAAGCTTCTGACCAAGATTATAAGTAATAGTAGAATTAATGGATACCTGCTTATAACTACGAGCAGGGATAAATCTGTTGAATCCGTACCTTTGAAGAAACGTTGAAAGAAGCAACCATCTCAAGGTATTGTATGCGTGATTCCAGCGTTGATATGCTATCAGTCAAATGTTTATTTTCCTGAGCAAGGCTGTCTCTAGAATCTTTGAGCTCCATTACCTGTCAAACTTTGTATTTAATAGTCATATCAGAAACAGAAGCATTAAATTGTTTAACTGGTATTTTTCTGACATTTTGAGAAATTTTAAGAATCGAGTATTTTTGCCTTTCCTCTTCTGAAACTTATTTACCATCTATCTGCACAAGTAGACTTCAAATGAAACTCAGTTTCAGCAGATAACAAAACTTGCAACACACATATAGTTGATTCAAATTTTATAATAATTTTTCGGTCTGGTAGAGTTCAATAAACGCTTTCATGCGATGTGAGACTTTTATCAGAAGGTAAAAGGCTGTTTGGAAGATGCAAGAACCTTATCACAGTTAACCAAACCCAATAAATTGCAAAAGAAAAAAAAAAAACAAACGAGGTTTCAAGGCTCGATGATTGAAATCTCAAAAATTTGGTGCACGGAGGTCATTTCTTCCCAAGAAGTGGCACATCCTGTGAAGCTAGAGCAAGGTAGAGGAAGAAATTGAGGCATGCAACTTTAGCTTTGCATTGCAAAGAGGTTCTGCTTTGACACTAATTTGACTAGAATTGATATTCTTTCCCTTAGAAGATGCAGGAACCTTATCGCAGTTAACCAACCCCAAAACAAACAGAGATTTCAAGGAATTATAGAAATCACAAACTTTGGTGAAAGTGGCAGTAAAGGCATATGTCATCCCAAGAACTGGTACATATGTGAAGCTTGAGTTAATGCAAGATATAGGAAAGCATCGAGGCATGCAACTTTACCTTCTCATTGCAAAGAAGTTGTACTCAAACGCATATTAGACTATAATTGACGAGCCCTGAAAAATACATAGCTTCTATAACAATTCCAATCATCCAATCAAGTATGCCAAGATTCATGCTTCTCGGATTTTCAAGTTGTAAGGGCTGAACTAAACAATAGTCCTTCAAGCTCCTACAATTTAATATCACATCAAGATTCAGGTCAACCCACCGATCAAACAACATTTAATAAGCACTATTTTGGGGGGTTCAACATAAATCCAATCATTCAATTTAGGTCATCTCCAATATCAATCTCAAGGTCATCAACAAAGATTTGATGGTCCAATTCAAATCTCCAACACCACTGATCTTGAAGCTTAGGGCCTCATAGATCCATCCATCATCACCAAAGGATCTTAAAATTGATATAGCTAGGTTCTCTACCCTTCAATCATCAACTAACTAAAATGCCCCCAATCAAGTGGCACTTGGTTCAACAAAAATATCAATTGTATGCTTCACCAATGTACCAAAATGCCTTTTCTATGGAACTGAATAAATACACCCTAGGGAGCTAAAATAACATTAATCATCACACTCCTTGTAGGAAAGGGCTTCTCTCTGGTCTCTCACTCGTTTATCATGAATGAGGAGTTCCATTGAATTAGTTTTAGATCTTATTCATCTTCAAGCTCAATCACTATCTTGAGTTATGGGGATAAAACCCCAGGTAGGTCTGCAGAGCTCTCGCATTTACTGATTGTGTGAAGGACAAAATCATGCTCAAGGTGACCCATCTATTTACCAACATTCAATATCATCCCAACATGAACCAATGGTCCTTCATTCTCTCTCATTAATGTAACTACTGCTTCATGAAGATCATATTTTAGGACTTCAATTAATATTCTATATGAATTTTACATTCGCCTTTTTGGATGCATAAATGAATTCAATAATTATTCACATCAATGATATGTTCCGAGGATTGCCCCTTTATCACATGAGTTTAAGCTATATCAACAATGAAATTTGCTTTAGAACAACAAAATGAAGGTTATCCTCCTTGACTCAGGGTTAGGATTTCTAATGCAACTATATGATGAGTAATAATCTTTCATGTAAAGGAAAATTGAGGATTCACATGTTGATTTTGTGTTCAATGTAGTGAATAAGTGAATTGGTTTTTATTTCTAGCTAATTAAAATTCAAGTGATTATCAAGTGATCTTCAAGTGTTGCACATAACTATTAGCCAAGTCTTATAGGGTGCTTTTTGGCATAATTTACTTTTTGGCATAATGGTAGAATTTTCAGTTGAAATATATTTTATATTATTTTATTATTGTGATGTTTGGATTTCACTTTAATTTCAAACAACTTATTACTTGACACTTCATATCTTATGCTTTTTATGTTTTATATCATTAGATTAGTCATTAATATATAAAAAATTAATTATTTTGACTTTACGCAATTTTTGGATTTTGAGGCTTACGCCTCGCCTCAAGAAAGAAAAATGCCTCAATACCAATTGCGCAATTTTAAACCTTGATAAAGAGGGATGATTTTTTTTTTTTTTTTTGGATAAAGAGGGATGATTTGAATTCATATTTGGGAGTGAATAAAGAAGGGTTATTTAAGATTAATTATGTTGTTTTATTTTCATTATATGATTTTGTATTTTGGAGTAATTTTCTGTTGAGTTGTTCCTAGCAGCATCTAGATTTTGTGAAGAATCAATCTACCTCTCAAATAGTAGATTAACTAGTATCTTGGTTTGTTATGCCGATATCAATAAAATTAATCCATAATTTCATTCTTTCTCGTTGATTTTTCCTGCGTTTTCTCTTAGTTATTGCTACCTTTTTTTTTGTTGTGTGGAGATTGGATTCCAATCAGCATCACCACGCGCTTACAATATGACCTCATTTGCACCAACCATTACACCATGCAGAGCAATCAACCATGGCCACAAACCAAAAAAGCCAGACTTTTTTTTTCTTGCAACTCAAATTCGTCTCCCATGCTTCTTTATTCTTATATAATGACTTTTATATGGTTTTTTTCTTCAACTCAAAAGCAATCAACACAACACTCTATCATTTTTATAACAAGTTATCGAGGTAAAAGTAAAAAATTGATCATATTTTCATTTGAAGTTAATCCATAATACTAGAATTTGCAACAAAAGTTTTGAACTTATTCGTATCCAAGAAAAAGGATTTTATTTATCCATAAAGACCATCCACTTTGAATATTGTATAGTTATGCTTATCCTGCTAAGCAAAAACCGAGTTCCACCAAATTAGCAATCTATCACTTGGAAACTAAATTGTTGATAAACTAAATTATATAATTTAACTTTCCTGGTAACCTCTTGAACTTGATACTTATCGGCTAATATATCTTGAACTTTCAAGAACTTGCCAATTGCCAAAGAATGCTTCAAATTTTTTACAACGAAAAAAGAAACTTTATAAAGAGAAAACTTTAAACTATAAGCTATGTAATAGTAAACAATGCATCAAAGATATGGAAATACAAAGAGCAGCTGGTATCAGAGAGTTATATCCAAAAGTCAACAAAATGGAAACCAAAAAACTAGATATATAAAAATAAAGGGAAAAAGTGTATTTAATCAATGCCTTATCGAATATACCTGCAAATGCAATCTTTCGTTAGCATCATCCAACTTAGATACTACTTCTTTGATTGAACTCTGCAGGTAAGCATCATCATCAGACTGATGAAATTAAACATAACAAATAAAATTCATTCCTCGATTCGCAAAATTGCCATACTCAAGTAATTAGCAATCACATTTTCCTTCAAAAAACTTTTACCAATCTCATTCACTTTAAAACATGATAGAATAAAAACCAAGCAAACCTTAAATGTATATCGTTGAGATCCATATGAGATTCAAGAATATCACACATTGAAAGTTAAACAAGAGTCGAATTCCTGAAATACTGGTAATGGTTCTTCGCCATCGGCTTAAGCTTTGTGTTGGTGGACATCCATCGATTAATTTATTCTGCACAACATCACCCCAAGTGTTCTAAACTCCTGACAAATGGTATCAAGTATCAGAGCTAATGATTCGACTAGGATCAAGTGTTTCATGGAATTGTAATTTCTATGGGCCTTGATATCTTCTACTATAATTGAGCTAGCTTCAAGAGCAGATTGACTCCCATGTCATTGATGGTGTTTAGAAGTGATTGCTTAAGTGGTGCATAATATTTGATAATAGTATTGAAAAGCTTTCATTTGAAAAGGGAAGACGGGGGTAATGGTGTGAGCTCCGAAAATTCGGCCCCGGCCTCCCCGCCTCTTTTCTTTTTATTCGGCGAGGGAGTTTTAACTGATAAGTTCCGAGGTAAATTTTGGAAGGCAGATGGGTTTGTAGATAAGACACTACCCAGAGATTTCGCCCTCATTTTGCGAGGACTTTATGATCTGAGTTCTGGTTTCCTATAGGCGCAAGCCCCTATAGTTAATTACCCCTCCCAATCATGAGAGAGAACTTTCGATTAAGGCTAGTCGTTAATCATATTCGTATAGAAATACGTGTATCTGGCATATAGTAGCAGCAATGAGTATGGATTTGAAAACTGGATTTGGATTTGAGAATTTGAAATGTTTGGATATTGGGAATTGAAGAATTGGGTTTTTGGATTTTGGGTTGGAAGATTAGATATTTAAAAATAGAAATTTGCACCATCTTGCACTTAAAGCGGATGGTGGGGAAATGGATGATGAGCCCGATCAAGATCCCATGGTTCCGTCGTCCCGGTCCATCGTGGTCCCTGGTCTACTTAGTCAGAGGAGGTAGTCGACCCAACCTGACAGAAGGATCCTTGTCGGCAGCCATGGGTTGCTTCGTCCAAGGGGACCTTGTAGACCGGGGTTGAATATTTGCCTAAGGGGACAAATTTGAATCCATCTTAGCTAACAGAGGGCTTTGTGCCCTATCGATCATATCCTATTGATTCATATCTCAAGGATTTGATGCCAATAAGGAACGTAACGACGTTGGCCATAACCGGTATATCGTGGTGCCATTTGGCGGCAAAACCACTCGGTTCAGAGAGCCCCGGATTGTCGTAACCGTTTATCCTGCGGTGCCATTTGGCGGCAGACCGCCGGTTAGAGGACACGTACCACGTCCTTACTGGCAGGAGATTGTTTGAGAATGGATCCTAGTGATATTTTCGACTAGGCATTTGGCTCTTTGTGAGCTAGAGTTTATTTAAATTTATCCACCCCGGCAGACTGTTGCGGAGGGTGGATGGATTTTTGCTTTAAGAGTTGATGGATGAATTTCAATTTTAAATATCTTGGAATTTAGGATTTGTGGAATTTTAGATTTTGGACTTTTGGGAGGCATTTAAGAATACCTGAAATTGACCCCTCCGGTTGAGATATTCATTCAACACGGCCATCATCGGGGTGACCTCGAGGTCACTTGAAAAATATTTGAATTTTGTAGATGTTTAAGGGCATTTTTGAAATATATTGTGGACCCCTCCTGTTGAGATAAGCAATCAACACGGCCATCATCGGGGTGTTTGGGGTCATTTTCACTTTATGGATTGAACCTTGTCAACTCTATCGGGCTGTCGACAGAGGATCGGGTTTCGTAGGCTTTATTCCTTTGTTCATGAATTTTCTTGATTTTAGGCCTTGAAGGCCTAAAAAGAATGTATTTAAACAAATACACCGGTTGCTACAACCGTGTATTTTGTTAGGTAGTTCGAATCTTGTCGACTTCTATTGATCCGTATAGAATGATCGGATTCGGACTTGAATTCACTTGTTAACCCGTGTAGCATCCATATGCGTCACGTGTGTACCAATAACACGCTCGCCAGGGCCCATGCGGGTTAAGATTGTATTTACCCCTTGTGTACTTATGTGTACACAAACTAAGGTGCGCGTGTATGGGTATTTTGAAATATTTGTAGTTGTGCATGTATTTGTCATTTGAATGCACAGCATTTCCTTGAAAAGCTTATACACGCCTTCTGTCTGCTTTCATAAGTGTTGCAGATCCGATGGCGTGCTAGTCTTGATATTGACTCCCCCCCTTTCTCATTCACCGGGGGAAGGACTTCCTGGATTTTGAAATTTGTTGCTTTGAAGAGAACTCCCTTTGAGGTCGTCAGTGTAGTGGACTCATTATTTCTGGAGTTTGTGGGCACCAGAACTGTTTTCTTCTTTATTATAGAACCAAAAAGAGAATTTGGAACACCATGAAGTTTGGTTCAAACATTTCACCCCTTTCTGCCAGGGGTGTCCTTTTCCATACATCGGGCTGCCCTTGTACTCAACGCACTTGTAGAACTTAATCACCACTGTCGTAGGTGATACCAATACTTGTGTCCACAGTGGTTCGCTAAGCTTACGAAGTTCTCACTGTTGTTATCCACAAGTGGTTTGTGGTCATTTGCATTTGTAAGGGATCCGTACTTGTGCCCACAGTGATTCATTGTACTTGCAACACACTGTTGTTATCCACAAGTATTCATATGCATTTGTAGGGGACCGCTGTATCTACTACAAGCTTTTAGAAAATGTTTTGCAGGAGATTCATTCTTTCTGTGTCATATCCACCCTTTCACCAATCTCGGGTGGTTGTTGTACTTGTTTGACCTCGTAGGGATCGTTGTAAGAGTCTGTTGCATTCATCAATTTTGATAATTGAGATTTGTTTGTAACTGTTCAAATACTGTGAATAGATTACTGTTCATTGTTTGTATACATCGAGGTCCTGTTCGCCACGAGTCCCCTGCAGTTCTTTGAGTTCAATTTCATGTTCACTTTTGGTTCAAGGTTTTCTGGAGTCTTTGCAGGTTCATTTTCATGTTCAAATTGATTTGAATCCAGCTCCAATTTGATTTTATTTTTATTTGATTTTGACCTTTAAAAATTATTTAGATTTTGTTCTGAATTAGATCCACAAGTTCACTGTTCATCGTACAGGTCCTCTGCTCATTTTAGTTCAATTTCTGTGCTCTTCTGTTCAAGTACAGATCTTCTATATTGTTGCCCAAGAAGATTTTCAAATTGTTCAAGTCTTTGTAGATTTCAGTGAAAATTTCGGCAGCACCCCGGCATATCCCCCGTTTGGGGAAAAATTGGGGAGCTGGGCCTTCCCACCACGCTACTAGAGCGTGTATGGTTGGTGTCCGTAGACACCGCGGCCGTACAAATTTTCATCCAACCACGCTACAAGAGCGTGTATGGGGCCTTCAGCAGTACCCGTACCAGAACAGCAGTGACTCCCCACCACGCTACAAGAGCGTGTATAGGGCTCTCCCACCTCGTCGTATGCTTCGCACCGGGCTCCCTCCTACCGTGCTACAAGAGCGCGTATAGGTGGTTCTTCGGTCCGCCGCAAACATCGAGAGTGGGATTTGGAACATCATACCTTTGCGTAGCAGTCGTCGGCGATGTCGGTGTCGAGGTCGAGGACCGTCCCCACCACGCTACAAGGGCGTGTATAGGGCTTACCCGCCTCGTCGTATGCTTCGCACCGGGCTCCCTCCTACCGTGCTACAAGAGCGCGTATAGGTGGTTCCCCGGTCCGCTGCAAACGTCGAGAAAGGGATTAGAGTTAGAAATTTATACCTTGGCGACTCTGGCGGTGGCTCGTGGATCGAGGCAAAGGGGCCGGCATTTTTCCTTTTATCATTAACCTTAATTAATTATAATTAATAGCAATTAAATTTAATTAATTATAATTATTTATAATTAATTAAAATAACATAATTAATTATGACTAAATTTAATTAATCATAATTAATTAGAAATTATTTTTAATTAATCATAATTAAAAGATAATTAAATTATAATTAACTAAATTAATTAACATTAATTACAATTAATTAAAATTAACATAAATAAAATCTTTTAAGAGATTGGCGAGAGGAGTGAAGGAATGAGAGAAAGAGAGCGGGAGATTGCGATATAGAGGGACATCTGGTCGTGCGAGGTCGTGGGCGACGACGTGCTGAATTCGGCGCCGGACAGGTACGTAATTATTTTTTTTTTTTTAATACAATTAATGGTCAACAAATGGCCAAGGAGGAAGACCCTCATATGAGGGCAAGATGGTTAAGATTCAAATAAGAGTTGAGAATAGTTACACATCAAAACTGAAGCAAGAGTTGAGTTCTTAATATACTAGCAAATATTGTTACGCATTGGCCTAAGCTTTTGGATTGAATGTTGTCCGTCTATTGGTATATTATTCTTAGCACTCCCAATATGCCACACTCCTAACATATTAGCCAAACATAATTGCAATTGCAATCCAAATCTAATAAAGACTGCCACTCAACATCATGATCTTACCCAACAAGTTGAACAATTCTTCCATTACTAATATAATTAGTTAAGCATGCATCACAACATTATAATCGATTATTCCATACAAGCCAAAGCACTTATTGTGTGATTGGCATAATGGAGTAATTAAGAATTCTTCCATGGCACTCAACATTATTTAAAATAATAGGCTTTGCTCAGAATGATGCCTTTATATATATATATGACACTACCACTTACATCCATGACAAACAACACATTAAACAGTGCAAATTAACTTAAAGATAAATAAAAAACAAACCAACATAAAACATGACACAAATATTGGCAAAAACTTATCTAATGACACTACCACTTACATCCATGAGTAAGCAAGTTATATGCCATCACATTTTTCATAAAATATAATAGGTTTCCTAAAAACGTATAATCCTTGCATGTGTCATTATTTAACAACTTAAAAAAATAATGATAAATGATCCCATTAAAGTTGAAAGGTGCTATAAATTAATACTTCGTTTGGGACGGCTTTCTTATTGTTTTTTAAAGCATTTTTTTAGTATAAAATTTTCTAGTTCAAAAACTTTTGTACTAAAAAACTACTTTAGAAAACAATAAGAAAGTTGTGTCAAACAAAGCCTAACTGCTCCCTTTTCAACTCATGTGATTACTTTTTAAGCATAGTATTAATTACCATTTTCAAAACTATTTGAGGTCATCTTTATTAAACATTTTTTTTCTAATATTACAATTGAGTGTTGCTTGAGTTGCTCAAACAACTTTGGATAAATTACATATAACCTTGCTAACCATATTACTTCTTATTCCTGCCACATTAATTTTCTCTACCTTTCTTATTGGACATGCTCGATCACCTCAGCCCATTTCTTACTACCTCATCATCAATAGATGTTTCTCCAACAAGCCTTCTCATATACTCATTTTTTAATCAATCCTTCATAATTTTATCACGCATTCATCTTGAAATTCTCATTTCAATCACACTCAACCTGATCATAAAAAGTTTCTTTATTGCCAACACTTTGTTTCATATAAAATAATTGCTGTAATTATAGTTTCATAAAATTTATTATCATCAGCTAATAAAAACATGAAAAAAAATGATAGAACATAACAAATATCAAGCATTACCTCTT
Organism: Dendrobium officinale; assembly: GCA_019514585.1. NCBI lineage: Eukaryota > Viridiplantae > Streptophyta > Magnoliopsida > Asparagales > Orchidaceae > Dendrobium > Dendrobium officinale. The sequence goes on from CM033694.1 coordinate 40,464,494, forward strand.
CTAATGCAAAAGATTGGTGCATCTCCTCCATCTTTTTTACTCTTTCCTCGAAGTCAGCCTGCATTTCAAAATATTAGCTATTTTGACTGCAAAGAACTATCATGGAGCACTAAATTAGAGTAATAAAGAAATATTTACTATTATTAGTTGCTAAAAAAATAGCTTTAATCATGTGTGATAATATATGCAGCCCTCATTGGTTCAGTTTGCCAACCATTCTACATAACCTCCAATAGTGCTTTGATATCGTAGTATATGATCAGCTAAAAAGGAAAACAATTGATATTGTCCTAAAAAATCCATATAACCCTTCTCCAACTCCTGAATCCAGCTGGTTTACAAATAACACAATTGGGTTTATGATAGGCCGGCACCTGGGCCGGCTGGACCGGTCTAGGTCTATAGCCGGCGGAAGACCGGCAAGCACAGGGAGGGGGCGGAAGAACGGGGGGGTCACTTTGAGTTAATTCAAATTTTGGGAGGGAGAATTTGAATTAGAAGGGTAATTAGGTCTTTTGTAATCCTCCTTTCATGATTAGTTAGGGAGATGAGAGGGGAACTAGGGTTATCTTGAATTTGAATTTGATTTGAGATCTAGGGTTTGTGTTCTTGGGCTCTTGGCTATGGCTAGAGATTTAGAGAGTTTTTCCTTCCTCTCGAATTGAAGGAAAATTGTATCTTGCTTGTTGTTTGCATCTACTAGTGGAATACAAGTGTTTGCAATTGTTTTCCTACGTTTTCTCTCAGTTTTTCTTCAGTTTTCCGCTGTTTTTCACTGTTTCCCTGCTCCGGACAGCAGTTTGCTTGGAGAGTTTGTGGGCTCCGAAAATTCGGCCTCGGCCTCCACTCGCTTTTCTTATTCGGCGAGGGAGTTTTAACGAACTAAGTTCCAAGGTAAATTTTGGAAGGCAGATGGGTTTGTAGATAAGACACTACCCAGAGATTTCGCCCTCATTTTGCGAGGACTTTTTGATCTGAGTTCTGGTTTCCTATAGGCGCAAGCCCCTATAGTTAATTACCCCTCCCGATTACGAGAGAGAACTTTCGATTAAGGTTAGTCATCGATCAGATACGTAGAGATACGTGTTATCTGGCATATAGTAGCAGCAATAGGTTTGGAATTTGGAGAACTGGATTTAGATTTGGGATTTGAGTTGAAAGTTTGGAAATTTGAAAGGTTTGATATTTAAAATAGAAATTGCACCATCTAGCACTTAAAGCGGATGGTGGGGGAATGGATGATGGACCCGATCAAGATCCCATGGTTCCGTCGTCCCGGGCCATCGTGGTCCCTGGTCTACTTAGTCAGAGGAGGTAGTCGACCCAACCTGACAGAAGGATCCTTGTCAGCAGCCATGGATTGCTTCGTCCAAGGGGACCTTGTAGACCGGGGTTGGATATTTGTCTAAGGGGACAAATTTGAATCCACCTTAGCTTGCAGAGAGCTTTGTGCCCTATCGATTATATCCTATTGATTCATATCTCAAGGATTTGATGCCAATAAGGAGCGTATTGGCTCTGGCCATAACCGATATCTGTGGTGCCATTTGGAGGCAAAACCACTCGGTTCAGAGGGCCCCGGGTCATCGTAACCGTTTATCTTGCGGTGCCATTTGGCGGCAGACCGCCGGTTAGAGGACACGTACCACGTCCTTACTGGCAGGAGATTGTTTGAGAATGGATCCTAGTGATATTTTCGACTAAGCATTTGGCTCTTTGTGAGTTAGAGTTTATTTGAATTTGTCCACCCCGGCAGACTGTTGCGGAGGGTGGATGGATTTTGCTTTGAGTGATTGATGGTTTGATTTCAAATTTAAATATCTTGGAATTTGGATTTTGATAGACACTTGAGTGAGATTTGAAATATTTGTGAACCCCTCCGGTTGAGATCTGCATTCAACACGGCCATCATCGGGGTGTTCTTGGGGTCATTTCTATTTGATTGAACCCTGTCGACCCTATCAACTTATCGATGGGGGATCGGGTTTCTCGTAAGCTTTGTGCCTTTGTTCATGAATTTTCTTGATTTTAGGCATTGAAAGCCTAAAAAGAATGTATTTAAACAAATACACCGGTCACTACAACCGTGTATCTATTTGATAGTTCGAATCCTGTCGACTCCTATTGATCCGTATAGAAGGATCAGGTTCTTTAGGCTTCATGCCTTTGTTCATGAACTTTCTTTGTTGAAGGCCTTAAAGGCCGAATATGAATGTTGTAGACGCCTTCTGTCTGCTTGTATCAGTGTTGCAGATCCGGTGGCGATCCATTGTGGATCGTAGACGCCTTCTGTCTGCTTGTATTAGTGTTGCAGATCCGGTGGCGTTGCGTCTTGGTATTGACTCCCCCTTTCTCATTCACCGGGGAAGGATTTTCTGGATTTTGGAGTCAAAGATTGCTGATTTGGAAAGAACTCCTTTTAGGCTCTTCGGCGTAGAGGACTTGTCATTTCTGGTATTTGTGAGTACCAGAGCTGTTTTCTTCTTAAATATAGAACTAAGAAGAGACTTTGGAACACCAGGAAGTTTGGTTCTAATTTGTTCAAACATTTCCTCCCTTCCACCAGGGGTGTCCTTTTTCGTACATCGGGCTGCCTTTGTACCCGACGTGCTTGAAGATCTTGACCACCAATGTCGTAGGTGATATCAATACTTGTGCCCACAGTGGTTCGTTGTACCTACGATATACACACTGTTGTTATCCACAAGCGGCTTGTACATATTTACGGGAACCCATTGTAGCCACTATGAGCTCCTGAAACTGTTCGTAGGAGACCCATTGTTGCCTACATCATGCCCACCTGTCACCAATCTCAGGTGGGTAGACGATTGCATTTGCTTGTAGAGGTAGATCTTTGATTGCTGGTCTCCAGTATTGCCATCTCAATCAACAGGCATTGTAGGGAATGTCGTAGGAGTTCGTTCATCCAGGTCTTGTAGTTTGAGTTTCCTCATGTATGATCCAAATTTTGATCTTTGCATGTGTTTGGATCCAAATTCAATTTTATTCAGACTTGAATTCATCAAGTTTACAAGTCCCCACTTGATGTCGTATAGCCTGAGTTCGAGTTAAGTTTCATTTAGACTTGAATTCAAACTCAGTCTAAGTCTCCCACATTCATTCAGGTCTCCTATCATCCTACTGAATTCATCCGGATTTGAATCAAATGCTTGCAAATCTGGATTTCACTTGGCGTCGTACAGTTCAAGTTCAAATGCATAAGTTCTTGTTGTCCACATCTTGTTCTAGTTTTGAATTCAGAGTACAAGTTCAAGTCTTTGTTCAGGATCTTCTGAAGTCCTTGCAAGTTCAAATGCATGTTCGTATTGACTTGATTTTGATTTCAGTTTGATTTTATCTCATTTGAATTTGATCTTTAGAAATCATTTGAATTTTGATTCTGATTTAGGTCCACAAGTCCTCTGTTCATCGTACAGTTCCTCTACTCATTTGATTCAAGTTCTGTGCATTTTTTTTTTGTTCAAGTACGGGTCTTCTATGTTATTGCCCAAGAAGATCTTCAAATTGTTCAAGTTTTTGTACATTTCAGTGAAAATTTCGGCAGCACCCCGGCATATCCCCCGTTTGGGGGAAAATTGGGGAGCTGGGCCTTCCCACCACGCTACTAGAGCGTGTATGGTAGGTGTCCTTAGACACCGCGGCCGTACAAATTTTCATCCCACCACGCTACAAGAGCGTGTATGGGGCCTTTAGCAGTACCCGTACAGCGGAACAGCAGTGACGTACCAGAACAGCAGTGACTCCCCACCACGCTACAAGAGCGTGTATAGGGCTCTCCCACCTCGTCGTATGCTTCGCACCGGGCTCTCTCCTACCGTGCTACAAGAGCGCGTATAGGTGGTTCTCCGGTCCGCTGCAGATGTCGAGAATGAGATTTTGGACCATCATACCTTTGCGTAGCAGTCGTCGGCGATGTCGGTGTCGAGGTCGAGGACCGTCCCCACCACGCTACAAGAGCGTGTATAGGGCTTACCCGCCTCGTCGTATGCTTCGCACCGAGCTCCCTCCTACCGTGCTACAAGAGCGCGTATAGGTGGTTCCCCGGTCCGCTACAACGTCGAGAACGGGATTGGAGTTAGAAATTATACCTTGAAGTCCGGCGGAGGAGGCTCGTGGATCGAGGTAGGAAGAGCATTCTCTTTTTTTTTATTATTATATATATATTTAATTATAATAAATATTAATTAATTAAAATTAATTGATAAATTATTTTAATTAATTACTTATAATTAATTACAATTAATTAAGATAATTAATCAAATTTTATTAAAATGAACTAAAATAATTAATTATAATTAATTTGTGCTTAATTATAATTAATTAACTTTTAATTAAATTTAAATAAAGCATAATTAATTAATGATAATTAATTAATAATTAATTAATTAAATTAAAATTAATTAAAATTAACTTTAATTAAAATTATTATAATTAATTAGCTTAATTATAAGAATTTAATTAAAATTAAATATAATTAATTATGATAATTAATTAAAATAATTAATTAATTAACTAAAATTAATTAAAAATAATTATAATTAAATATATTTATTATATAATAAAAATAATAATATTTTTTTTTTATATCGGATTCACGGGATTAGGCTGAAGAAGATGCCGAACGGGAGAAAGTTACCTTCTCAGGCGGCGAGCTCTGTTCTCTTGCACCCGATCAAAATGTCGTAGCTTCCAATTCGGCAGGAAGGGAAAGTCGCAGAAGGTGCGGAGTCGGACGGCCAAGGAGTCGGGCAGAAGAGACGCCGGCCAGGTAGGTGAAGGTTATCTTTACAGCCGCTAGCTCCCGTCGTTGCTTCCGATCTAATGCCGCAATTTTCGATCCAAAGGAAAGGGGAAGTCGTCGGAGGTGTCGTCGAACAGCCACGAGAGAGCCAAAGAAGCGCTCGAGAGGGAGAAGGTTACCCTCACAGCTAGTGAGCTCGCGTTGTTGCTGCCGATCAAAGTGTCGTAACTTCCTATTCGATCGGAAAGGAGAGAGTCGAGAGCGAGATCGAGAGAGTGAGCAGAGAGCGGGAGAGGAAGAAGAGAGGAAAAAAAGCCCTTTTGCTTCGTTTCCTCTGCCATTTAACGACTCGATCGAGTCGTGTAGACGACGTGCGAGGATACGACTTTGATTGCGGCGACGACGTGCGAACGTCGTGGGATGGCAGGTACGTTGATTTTAATTTTTTTTGTTTTTTCTCTCTTTTGTTTTATACGGCGGGTTAACAGAGTTGTTGCAAGAAGTGATCAAGTATTTCCTATCAAATTGGTATCAGAGCATCGATTTGGGGACTTTTGGCGGCTGAAAACAGATTTTTCAGCGAACTTTTGGGCTTACAGAAGTGATTTTTTTTGATCCGTTGAGAAGAACGATGGCCGGAAAAAAGGTAGACGTCTTGGAAGGCGAAGTCGGTCAATAGAAAACCGATTTGGAGTCTAGATTTTTTTATTTTCAAAATCAAATCACCACCAACAATGAAAGGTTGGAGGGAAAGTTCACGGCAATGGAAGAAATGATGAAGAAATTACTTGAGATGAAGACTAATCCGACGACGTCGGAAGTAAGAGGGACTACCGGAGACCATGGCGTAGAAGGGAATCCGAACCCGCTTAGGGGAAGGATGAATCCGGAAGTAGAGGTCCTTGAGGGAGATGACGACATGCCGCCTCTAGAGCCACTTTCTAGAGAGGAGATGAGCATGGGAAACGATCGAAGAGGTGATGATTTTGGCGGAAGAAGAGAGGAATTTCAGCGTCGAGGTGCTGAATTTGAAAATATGAGAGTGGAATATGACAAAAGTGCAGATTTTGGCGGAAGAAGAGAAGAATTTCAGCGTCGAGGTGCTGGTTTTGAAAGGGAAAGAGGGGAATATGACGACGAATTCGAATACCATCGCCGTAGGGATGACCGGGACACTTGGGGAGCACCTCCTTTTCGAGGAATGGAGGGTTATGGAGGGTACCGGGGTAACGGAGGGGATCCGAAGGTGAGAAAGTTGAAGATGCCTATCTTTGAGGGCGAAGATGGCCATGGTTGGATCTATAAGGTGGAGCGTTACTTCGCTGTCAATGGGTTGACAGATGATGAGAAGCTGACGGCGGTAGGATTGTGTCTGGAAGGGAAAGCGTTGGCATGGTATCAGTGGCGAGACAGGAGGGAGCCTATTCGGAGCTGGAGAGAGTTCAATGATTGTTTATTAGAACGTTTCCGAGCCGAAGGGGGAGGAGACTTCTATGAGCAATTCTTTGCTTTGACGCAGGAGGGGACTGTGGCCGATTACCGGGACAGATTTGAGTACCTGGCAAGCAGATTGGATCACATTTCTGAGTCGGCCCTAGAAGGGAACTTCATGAAGGGGCTTAAACCTGAGATCCGAACAACAATTAGAATGCTAGAGCCAAGGAACTTAGGCAAGGCTATGGAGCTGGCACAATTGGTGGAAGATCAGAAGAGATCAGAAAGAGGAGCTCGAGGCTATTACTCATGGGGATCGAACAGGATGACTACTGCTGTATTACCCTCCAAAGGGGTAGTCCCAGGGAACCAGAGGAAGGTGCCCAAGGAACGATCTGGTGGAGGGGGAGTTGGGGGACAGTTCAAACGGCTGACCGAGAAGGAGATGCAGGAGAGAGGTCAAAGGGGTTATGTTTTCGTTGTGATGAGAAGTACATGCCCGGACACCGGTGCAAGGACCGAACTCTTCAGGTTCTCCTCGTGTGCGAAGACGAGGAAGACGAGGAGGGAGGTCAGAGCGGGTCAAAAGGGGAGAAGAAGATGCATCTGGATGTGGCAGAAGTCTCTTTGAACTCAGTAGTGGGATTCACCCCGAGTCATGCTATGAAAGTAAGAGGAGAGATAGCTGACCGTGAAGTATTGGTGCTGATCGATAGTGGGGCAACCCACAATTTCATCTCCACCCAGATCATTGACCAATTGGGGATGGAACTAGTCGATATCGGAGGCTATGGGGTGATGATGGGCACAGGGAAGGTGGAGATGGGAAGAGGGATTTGCAGGGGAGTGGTCTTGACCATCCAAGGGCTACAAGTGAGGGAGGATTTTCTTCCTTTGGAATTGGGAAGTACCGATGTCATCCTGGGGATGAAATGGCTACAGACTTTGGGGGAGAACTGGGGTGCTCTGAGGATGGAACTGAGGGTAGAAGGGCAGAGGATGGTGATCCAGGGGGATGCAGGGCTGTCAAGGGCAGTCGTATCGCTAAAATCCATGATCATAACCATACAGAAGGTGGGAGGGGGATTTCTGGTGGAGCTGCAACGTTTGGAGAGGGTCAGTGTGGAGGAAGAAGGAGACATTCCTCCGATGGTGCAATCGCTCATACAGCAATACAAGGAGGTTTTCCAGCCACCCCATGGATTGCCACCGCCTAGAGAGCAGGAGCATGCCGTTCTTCTGAAAGAGGGAGTGTCACCGATCAGTGTTCGACCCTATCGCTACCCCCAGATTCAAAAGGATGAAATTGAGAAGTTGATCAAAGAGATGCTGGAAGCAGGGATTGTCAGACCCAGTATGAGCCCTTTCTCCAGTCCAGTCTTACTGGTCAAAAAGAAGGATGGGAGCTAGAGGTTTTGCGTGGACTACAGAGCCCTGAACAAGGAGACAGTACCGGACAAATTCCCCATTCCTGTGATCGATGAGTTACTAGATGAACTGCATGGAGCAGTTGTGTTTTCAAAGATGGACCTGAAGTCGGGCTACCACCAAATCAGAATGAAGGAAGGGGACATTCAGAAGATGGCATTCAGAACTCACGAGGGGCACTATGAGTTCTTAGTGATGCCATTTGGGCTTACCAACACCCCCGCTACCTTCCAGTCCTTGATGAACAGGGTATTCATGCAGCACTTGAGGAAGTTTGTGCTAGTCTTCTTTGATGATATTTTGGTGTAAAGCCAGACCGAGGAGGAACATTTGAAGCATCTAGAGGAGGTTTTGAGGATCCTACAGATACATCAGCTGAAAGCTAATTTAAAGAAATGCAGTTTTGCCCAGAGTGGAATATTTGGGACATGTAGTGTCTCAAGAGGGAGTGCCAGCTGACCAGTCAAAGATTGAAGCGATGCATAGATGGCCAATGCCCAAAAACATCAAGGAGTTGAGGGGTTTCTTGGGACTGACAGGATACTATCGGAGGTTTGTGAAGGGGTACAGTTCCATCGCTTGGCCGTTGACGAGCAGCTGAAGAAAGACAATTTCTCCTGGGGTGATGCAGCGACCCAGGCCTTCGAAAGGTTGAAGAAAGCCATGACCACTGTTCCAGTTCTAGCCCTTCCAGATTTCAGCCAGGCCTTTGTGGTAGAGACCGATGCGTCGGGATATGGGCTGGGAGTAGTGTTGATGCAGAATCACAGGCCTGTAGCCTACTTCAGTCAGGTGCTATCGACCAGGGCAAGATTGATGTCAGTGTATGAGAGAGAGCTGATGGCGATTGTCTTAGCCATTCAGAAATGGCGCCCCTACCTGTTGGGGCGACATTTCATTGTCCGGACTGATCAGAAGAGTTTGAAGTATCTCTTGGAGCAAAGGATGGTGACTGAGAAGCATCAGCGGTGGCTATCCAAACTATTGGGCTACGACTTCGAGATCTAGTACAAGCTGGGTTTGGAAAATAAAGCATCTGACGCCCTATCCAGATGTGTGGGGGAGCTCCAGGAGCTAGCCCTGTCAGTACCATTAATGGTCGATTGGGGGGGCATCAAGGAAGAAAGCATGCGAGATGAGAAATTGGGAAAGATCAGGGAGGATATGAGGAAATACAAGAACAGTCAGCCTGGTTACAGCATTAAGGGGGAGAGATTATTATACCAAGGAAGGTTCGTGATGCCAAGAACCTCTATACATATTCCACACTTGCTGCAGGAGTTTCATGGCAGTGCAGTCGGGGGCCATTCTGGAGTACAGAAGATATACAGAAGGTTAGCAGCTGAGCTCTACTGGAAAGGGATGCATAAGGATGTCGAGGAGATGGTGGCAAGGTATGAGGTGTGCCAGAGAAATAAATACATGGCATTGGCACCAGGAGGGTTACTCCAACCATTGGCACTTCCAAACAAAGTTTGGGAGGAAGTGTTTATGGATTTCATCGACGGCCTACCCCGTTCAGAGGGTTACACGGTCATTTTGGTAGTGGTGGACCGCCTCAGTAAGTACGCACATTTCATCCTTCTACGACACCCGTACACTGCGGTATCAGTGGCAGCAGCTTTTATCAGGGAAGTGGTGAGATTACATGGACTACCGGAATCAATTGTGTCCGATAGAGACAAAGTGTTCCTTAGTCAGTTTTGGAAGGAACTGTTTCGAATGAAGGGCACTGTTCTCAAGAGAAGTACCGCTTATCATTCTCAGACAGATGGCCAGACAGAGGTAGTAAATCGGAGCTTGGAAACGTACTTGAGGTGTTTTGCTTCAGAAACACCACGAAAGTGGGCAAAATGGTTACCTTGGGTAGAATATTGGTATAACACTTCGTACCATTCCGCAGCTTAAATAACCCCTTTCAAAGTGCTCTACGGGAGAGACCCCCCACACTTAGTACATTATGAGAGGGGAAACACACCAATATCTTCAGTGGAGCAGTACCTAGAGGAGAGGGATCATGTGCTAGAAGAGTTAAAGAAACATCTTGGAAGGGCACAACAAATCATGAAGGAGCGAGCTGACGCACACAGGAGAGATATACAGTATGAAGTGGGGGAGAAGGTTTACTTGAAGATAAGGCCCTACAGGCAGAAATCAGTGGCCCAAGGAAGAATGAGAAATTAGCCTCGAGGTACTTTGGCCCATATGAGATCTTGAGAAAGATTGGAGCGGTGGCTTATCGTCTGAAGTTACCTCCCTCCGCTACCATTCACCCAGTGTTCCACGTGTCCCAGCTGAGGAGAGCACTAGGGGAACATGCAGCTAGTGTGGAATTACTCAATTACCAGCATCTTTGACAGAAAATTGGGAGGTGGTCATGGAACCCGTGGAGCTGGAAGGAGTAAGGATAGACAAGAAAGGAAATAAAGAGGTGCTGATCAAATGGAAGGATCTCCCAGACTACGAGGCTACTTGGGAGCCCTATGAGATTGTGAAGCAACAATTCCTTGACTTTCACCTTGAGAACAAGGTGAGTTTTTGGGAGGGGAGTACTGATAGGCCGGCACCTGGGCCGGCTAGACCAGTCCAGGTCTATAGCCGGTGGAAGCCAGGCAAGCACAGGGAGGGGGCGGAAGAGCTGGGAGGGGGCCCACTTGGAGTTAATTCAAATTTTGGGAGGGAGAATTTGAATTAGAAGGGTAATTAGGTCTTTTGTAATCCTCCTTTCTGTGCCCTGGAACAAACTTCTCCTCACATCTGAAACAAAGGCCCTTAGCCCTCTTCTCCTGCATCTCTTCCTCAGTCAGTTTCTTGAAGCTTCCAGCCGATCTGGTCACCCCGCTCTTCTCCTTTCCACTCTCCTTAGGGACGCTGGGGCTTGGCCCTTTTGGAGCCAAGTAAGTGGTAGTTGTCCTGGTAGGACCTCCTGAGTGGTTGTTTCTCCAAGTTCGGGCGTTGGTCTTTTGATTCTCCACCAACTGAGCCAATTCCATCGCCTCCCTCAGGTCTCTTGGTCTCATGACCTTCACAGCATCTCTAATTTCTGGTTTGAGGCCCTTCATAAAATTTCCCCCAAAGTACTGTTTGAGAGGCCCTCCATGTCTCCCACTAAGCTCTCAAATTTCTTCCTGTATTCCTCCACCGTTCCCTCCTCAGTGAGGGCGTAGAACTGTTCTAATATCTCCCATGGGCTGCTCCCCCTGAATCTCTCCCTGATAGCCTCCTTGAAGTCCCTCAAGGACCTCACCAGTTCCCACTTATCCATGTACTTGAACCAGGCAAATGCCGCCCCTTCCAAGCACATACTAGCAGCCATCAATCTCTCCTCCTCCATCAGGCCGTTCACTGCAAAATACCTCTCCACCTTGTGGATCCACTCATCCACATTTCCCTCCTCGAATACTGGCATTTTCAGCTTCCTGGCCCTCGTGTCCACCCCGTAAGCCCTATTCCCCCCATGGCCTCCTCTGTCCCAAGCTATGGGGTCTTCCCAAGTTCCTCTTTCTCCATATCAGGTCTCATCCTCCCTCCTTGGCCGCCAGTAGCCATCTTCCCCTCGTACCCCGCCATGGTGGTTATAGATCCCCCACGGCCGGTCCACTGGGTCGGGCCTCCGACGTCGCCAATCATCTTCTCTTCCTTCCCGGAAGTCTCTCCGTCTGTCATGTTCTTCTCGCCTGATGGACTCCCGAGGTGGCATCCTCCCGTTGCTATTAAGCAGTTTCACCTCCTTTTCCTCTTCTGGATTCACCTTCTCCTTACCCCTGCTCCCACTACCTTCTCCTCTTTCCTCCACTGGCACAGCCCTTGCTTGCCCTTCCAACAACTTCTTCATCATCTCCTCCAAAGCTATGAATTTCCCTTCCACATTCTTGCTAAATGTGGCCATCTTCTCCTCCAGATCCGCCTTAAGTTGACCCATCTCGGTCTCCAAGACTTCTACTCGCTTAGATGCCATGGGAAACGACGAGATGCCTCCGGATCCTCCAAAAATCAGCAAAAAACTGCAGCGAAACAATGGAGAAAACAGCCCTCCACCGCCCGGATCTTGCTCTGATACCAATTTGATAGGAAACACTTGGATTTCCAAGTGTTTCTTACCCAAAACCAAGACGAACCAAAGCCAAACTGCTGTCCACAGCAGAAACCAGCCAGGAAACAGGGAAAAACAGGAAGAAAATGCGAGAAATCTGAGAAGAAATTGCACAAAACTATTGTATTTCAATAGTAGAAGCAAAAATCATAAGAAAGATACAATGTTCTTCGATTCGAGAGGAAGAACAACTCTCCAACAATCTCCGGCAACGCCAAGAGCCCAAACAAGAAACCCTAGAACTCCAAGAGAATACAAATTCAAGATAATCCCCCCTTCTCCCCAAAACTCCTAATTAACCATAAAGGAGTTTTACAGAATGTCTAAACAGCCCCTCGCATTCAAAATTTCCCTCCCAAAAATCTTCCCTGGCCCCCGTCGGCTGTGCTTCGCCCGCTCGGTTCCGCCTCCTGCGCGCGGTTCCGTCGCGAGTAGACTTGGACCGGTCCCGGTTGGACCGGTCCAGCCGGCCCCTCCTGGGCCGGCGTAACACATTATATTTATTCACATGTCTAACAAATTCTAGAAGGAGAACCTCCATTCAACCAATTAAATTTAAAAGCTATCACCTTAAAATTCAAGATCAAAACCACAAATTCTCCTTAATATCATTACAACTTGTTTAAAATTCAAGATCAAAATCACAAACTCTCCTTAACATTATTAAAACTTGTGGGCATAAATAATTTTAATAATTTCGAACGGCTTTAATTGGCAAAAAAGATAAGGTAAAACTACACTTTTAAATGAAACTTTGTGCCATATGATCATATTTTTCTCCAGCTTAATAAATGCTTAAATTATCAATAATATTAATGAAACTCAATCCACTTACAATTATTATAATGTTCATCATAGCCGTCAATGTTATTTTATGTTTGAAGATTATATAAAATGATAAACATAAAAATAGAATTGGGGGAAAATAATTGCTCGTTTATTACTTATTTATTTATTAATATTTGATTTGGAGCCATCTCAAGATTTTCTCAAATATTGAATTAAGCTAAATTCCTCAAACTAAACTCGCAAATCTACATAACGATTGAAGACTGATTCGGTAAGCTAGACATTAACAAGTCAGGCTGTAAGTGATGGCCAGGCAACTTAAACATTTTGGTATTCCTTTTTATAATTGGTAAGTCAAACTATGCATTTTTTTCTATAAAAGGAAAGCCAATTTATGTAAACCCAATCAAAAGGCAACCCAACAAAGCTTACACTGCATCAGATTTATCTCGGGCTACCAAACAAAAATAGGAATTGACAATTTACACACAAATTCAAAAGATGTTGCTAGGATTAAAGCCAACGTTTGCATCTCAAGTATTTATCTCATATCCTTTTACTCCAATCTTATTTTTAACGTTTAAAGATTATTACAATTTACAAGGGTTAGGAGGTGACATATCTAATAAAATCTGATGTTGAATGCTTTAGAAGTATAATACTTTGTCATGCTAAAGTATTAAGAACAAACGCTCATCTGATGAGCGTCCTTTTTTCCAATTACGTCAATTCTCAATTAGTGTACTGAATTAAATTGAGAGGATATGATTTTTTTCATCATCAAATATTATCGAAAACGGAAAAGATTGCTAATAGGTTTCTTTACTGCACCAAAATTTTAAATTAATAGTATTTTTTTGGTTTAGTTATTTCAACATTTCATTGATGGCCTTGGAAAGTCTAATATGTAAATTCTCTAATATCTTCGAACTTTATCAAGCATTCTCATCATTTCTAATGAGAACTATGGTATTAAGAGCTGGTGATGTCTAAAACATAAAGAACATGAAGCATCAAAGAAAGGTTTTGGGTGACTAAAGCTTCTAAATTTTGAAGTTGATGCACCCATACAAAAATATACAAGCAGATTGACAAAAAATAAGTGAATTAATATTGCAAGTATAACATTGTTTTAAGTAACTGTTTTAGTGGATGCTTTGTAGCTACAGCATCCTCATTATAAATCATGACTGTCCATAAATCATGGCTGTCCACATACGATTACATGTACATCTATTCCAGTAAGGATATCCAGTGTCCTGTACAAAATTCCTACTCCGTTAAACAGCACCGGTCTTAAAATACACATTAATGGGGACATTAACTGACGGCCCTATGCTTAACCTTTTTACTATTTTACTTCTAGAATTGTTTTTATTAATTTTTGGTCCCGTTAAATTTTGCATTTTTTTGCTTTTGAAACTTTATCAGAAAACTATTTATGACATCAAAAACATCTTGATCTTACTTCTCACATGAGCGTCATGAGCAATACCAGCTAAGAAGCTATCATCTACTGTCTCCTCTGAATCTGGTTTTTGCCTGAAAGCATCTAGTAACTGTTTCCTTACATATTGTAACACGATGTATGGGTAATAATTAGATTTAATTTTCCAATAACTAAATAGCATCAAACTATTGCTAGATTAAGAAAATTCAGCAGATTTCTGGTAATACCAAATTGTTTTTTGATAGCCATATGCTACCAAAAAAATACCAGATAGAAGAGAAAAACAGAAATTATAAGAAATAATAAGACTAAAAGAACAAATTTATTTGTCTAAAAAGGACTAATAGGTAATATTTGAAAATCATCACAGCGACATCATTATCATTAGCCTTACCCCAACTATTTGGGATCAATATTATGGATCCGCATTTTTTTCATTTGCACCTATTAAGTGTTGTCTAATGCATTGAATCTATTCTTTGCAAATTCTCTTGAACAAATTCTATCCATATAACCTTAAGTTTACCCATTTTCCTTCCTAATACTCTGACATAAATTTTGTCAACTCAACCAATAGGTGCATTTTCCACCATTAATTATATATGTATAAATCACCTAAGTATACTTTCAATCACCTTATCATCAATAAATGTCAATTTGATTTTTCTTCTAATATAATCATCCATTAATTTATAATTTCTAGTTTGCATCATATATATTTTAACATTCTAATCTATGACACACTTAACATCAATATCAAAAACCTTTTTGCAGCCCAACATTCATATCTATATAGCATTGCCGGCCTAATTGTGGTTTATAAAACTTACCCCGAAGCCTCCATGTTATCCCTTTATCATGCAAAACTATTGAGCCACTCTATTATTTTGTATAATAGATCAAGAAACTTGAACTTATCAGACTTAATTATCATATTATATACTAATAATATGGAATGATGACTGTTACCATCATACCCACTAAAATTACATATCATATAATCACTCTTTATTCTGTTAATTCTAAGATTTCTATGTTCTAAACAGGTCTCCACTATAATTTTCACTTATTTTGATGAATATCTCACTCAATAGAACTATATCATCTACAAAAAAACATGCACAAACAGTACTCACAATTCTTTGTAAGCATCTCTATCACAAATAAAAAGGGATTTGAACACAATGTTGATCATTGTTATAAACCAATAGTAATGGAAAACTCTTAGGGTCACTCCACAACCACTTCTATACCCAGCCAATGCTCCATCTTTGCATTTATTAACGACGTAAGTATATATTTTATGCATGTTTTTATGCCTTAAAGCAAACCAATTCAATTTGCATTATGTTTAATCATATGTCTTCAGAAGACTAATAAAATAATATAAAGATCCTTTCATTATTCTCTATATTATTTCATTAGTTGTCTTGGCACAAAAATCTCTTTCATAAAAGATCATCATGGCATAAAATCATATTGTTCTTCGAAATTGATATAATTTTTTTTAACATCAACATATGACTCATAAGTTTGCTTCAACTATAAATAGCATAATCTTAAACAGCATCCTTGTTCTTAAATATTTGTACCAAAACAATTTTTTTCCAATAATTTGCTTCCTCTTAGTCTTCAAAACTCTAGTGAAGATATTTAATAATCAAATCACAGCAATATCCCTCTCCAAATCTCATTAGGTATCTCAATTAGAGTCAAAGTCTTAAATTTATGCATACTTTTGAAACTAACATCATTTCCCTTTTTTTAGATAAATCTATAATATATTTTGCTATATTGTTCGTTGAGCTCTTCAAACATAATTTTTCTTAATTTTTCAAAATAACATTTTCATCTTTCATTAAAGGGGTGTACAACAACAACAACATCAAGCCTTTATCCCACTACGTGGGGTCGGCTACATGAATCCTTTTTCTCCATTGTGTTCTATTAAAAGTCAAATTCTTATTTAAATTTAATAAAGAAATGTCATTCCTAATATTTTCTAATCAAGTCTTTTTAGGTCTGTCTCTACCTTTCTTAACATAAGTCAAATCAAATACCTCTACTCTCCTAACCGGGTCATCGGAAGGCCACCATTTTATGTGACCAAACCATCTAAGACGACTCTCTCTAATCTTATATTCTACTGGAGCTACTCCAACCTTTTCACGTATATGCTCATTTTGTATCCTATCTCTAAGGAGAAAGCCACTCATTCACCTGAGCATCCTCATCTCTGCCACACTTAATTTGGTATTATGCTTCACTTTAATGGCCAATATTCATCGTCATAAAGCATTGCAGGCCTCACCACCATCTTTAGAATTTTCCCTTAAGTTTGAGGGGTACTTTTCTATCACACAACAAGCCCGATGCATTCCTCCACTTCAACCATCCAACTTGAATTCTGCTGATAATCAATATCCTATTATCTTCACTTTTAATGCGTCAGAATTGATCAAATCCTTAGATCTCTTATTCCTTACCTAAGCTATTGCATACATCTCATTTTCTACTTCCTTAACAAGCTTTTGTTTTATTTATTATCATTTTTGTAAGACTCTTAATTTTCTTGTAATCATTGTATTCCTCATTAGTATTTGATTTATGCCACTTTTAAGCCTCATAGTATTCAACCAACTTAAAATGATAGAATTAAAAATAGATTTAGGTAAGCTAGATTTAGGTAAGCTCCAGGACTTCAGCGCAATTCTTGCAAGAAATATTGCATCATTTAAAGGATTGGTACTGAGATCCATAAGGAATATTACTTGAAAACTGGAATAGATAAAAAAAGAATGCACATTTTTGCATAATCGGTACCTCTCTCATTGCTAGTGAAGCATTTTTACATTGCAAATCATCTATTTGTTCCTCTAAGCTAGCCTGCAAAAGGTAGAAGAAGAAAAGATTGGTCAAGATAGAAAAAATATTAATAAAGAACAATATTATAAAGTAGCATTAGCATCCCATGCAAAAACCCCAAATATTAAAAGTTTGGAGCAGATATTCTTTTTCAGGTTGTATTATGTGTGGGAACTGTAAAAATGATTTCTCTTGGTAGAAAGAAAGGGATTCCCTTTCTATGCTGGTGACATTTGTTAAGAAATGAGATGTAAAAAGCCAGGTGGGTCTCCACCCAATCCATAAAAAGGGGAAGGCATAGCAAAGAAAACTATAGAACTATCCCACTTGAGCACCTGTTGCAAATAGAATGACTTTTTTTTATCCAAATGTAAGAAAGAAGCTAATGAATATAACATGCCTAACCTCTTTTTGAATGCAAGAGTCCACTTCATTTTGAAGGAGTTTTATTCTTTCCTCCAAGAAACCCTGCAAATTCTTATAAAGCTTCAATGGAAAAAATACAATTGGTCAAGTGTAGAGAAAAACCAGCAATGCAAGGCCAAATACGAAAATAAAATCCAGTGATACAACAACATCAAGCCTTTATCCCACTATATGGGGTCGGCTACATGAATCATTTTTCTCCATTGTGCCCTATTAAGAGTCAAATTCTCATTTAAATCTAATAAAGAAATGTCATTTCTAATATTTTCTAACCAATTCTTCTTAGGTCTACCTGTACCTTTCTTGGCATAAGTCAAATCTAATACATCTACTCTCACAAATCATAGGGCCTTGCCACCAACACCACTGCTCTCAACTCTAGTTTGATGTCATTCATGAAATTGCTCTCCAACATTGTCTTCGATAACCTCCCTACCCGACCTAACATAAGCTCAAATCTTTCCTGATACTCCATCACAGTGCCTACATTTGTCAATGCAAAGAATTGCTCATGGTAATCCCCATCCTGCTTGGCTCAAAAACCCTCAAATAAGCAATCCTTAAAACTCTTCCCACGAACGGATCAGGTACCTCGTCTCCCTCCATTGGTAACATGTCAGTGCCTTCCCCTAAAGACATAGAGTTTCTTCCATAAGTCTCTTACCTTATGTTAACCCGTTTACCGCAAAATACTTCTCTACTCTATATATCCACCCATGTGCATCCTCACATTCAAACACCGACATTTTCAACTTCCTAACCTTCGGATCTCCTCTGCCCCAATTTTCCCTTCTACCCCTCATGCCTCCCATGAAGCGAGCATTGGGGTCTCTCTACGATTCCCTCTACTCCCTTCTCCTTTTTTATCCCCCTCTTCTTTCAAATTCAGCCCGCTTGTTCTCTTCCTCCCATTCCCTCCTACCTACAAATTCTCTATCCATACCCCTTCTCAGTAGAGGCTCGAGGTGGGGTATTCTCTCATATTCTCCTAAAATTTTCACATGCTCATCTTCTCTCAGCATGTCATTTTCTATATTCCGCATTGCTTCTGGCGCCGCTTTGGTTTGTAATATCATCTCCTCTAGATTTTCAAATCTTCCTTCCATTGCTGAAAAACGCTCATTCAACGATCCCACATCCGTTCGCAGCTGCCCTACTCCCCCCTCCAACTTTTCTTTCAACGTCTCAACTCTTCTCTCGACCATCGGTCCCAAGAAATTGCACTAATAACAATTTTTTAGAACTTGAACATCAAAAATCAGCGAATAAACAACAAATTTCAGCAAACCAAACATATTTTATTAATAAGAAAGCAAACACAACAAGCAAGTTACAATGATTCTCTTTTGAGAGGAGGACCTTCTCTCCCAAACTCTAGACGCCACTAGAGTTTGGGAGAAGCTTTTGTGTATCCCCCATTGCAATGTCACATTGCTTTACTTCATATTGAGGTTTCAGCCGAATTTAACTTCAGCAAAGGATGATATAAATAATTAGATTTGACCTCATTGTTTTGCAACCCAACAAGATAATTTAGTATTCCATTCATGTAGAAAACCGTTAATGTATAACTAGAAGCTTTTGTGTGTCCCCCACGGCAAGAAGTTATTATTGGTGCACTAAATACATCGAGAAATAAGTTGAAAATTGAAATGTAGCCCATTGATTAAAAGAGTCATCTCAAAAAAATTCGAGCTAATGCTAATCATTCCCAAAAATTTAAAAATAAATATGAATGATCTGCAATAATTCATTAACTATGAACCATACATTTTAGGCAAAAACTTACACATTTTTCTTCTTGGTTGTTACGCTTCTCCTGATCTAAATCTGATTCTGAAACTCCGACACTTTGACTGTCTGCGTTACTCGGAGCCCCAATGTGATGGTTCTGCATAGAGTCATCAGGTTTGGTTTGATTAACATCTTCTGCAGTGAATATAGAAGCACTGTGTTTGGTTTGGTTTCCTTTTTTCTTCTTGCCTTTCTTCTTATTTTCACCCATTTATTCCAGCCGCAATATTACAGTTAAACAAATTCTATACTCGTATGTTCAGACTCCTTGATAACTTCAACTCTTATTTTACCTGAAACATTGTATATATCTATCCAATCAATGGATGAGTGGTAGAAACAAATAGGAACATTTAAGAAGAAGGCGATCTATTAATGAGATCTGGAAAAACAAAATTTGCAGCCAAACAAGAATCACCAGCTCATTTAAGAAATCTGCGTCAACAGATCCCAGGGTATACAAAGGTTTAGTAACAAAATTAACCGTTTTCTCCTAAAGTCTCCTAATATTTTCATAGCCTATACCACTAACACTAAATCAACCTTTCGTTGTAAACATGGCAATGAGCAGTGTGCTAGATGTGACATGGCCCTTAGTCTTCCAAAAAAGGGTCAAGGGTTCAAATTCCCTCCAGAAAAGGCCACCTAAAAACGACGAGAGGAAGAATCCAGCGTAGATACGTATCAAAGAAAAGGGTTACAAAGAACGGCACTTTTCAGGATCAGAGATCCAATACCTGCTAGATGAGAGATAGAACAATATGTAAAAATCGAGCGTAGATAAAAACCGGATAACCTAATTTCAATGTTCGTTGAAAACTTAACCTAGAGGTCCGGAACATCGAAGAAGGAATCTGAGATCTAATCAGAGGGGAAGGATGCCAGAAGCTAGATCGCGGTTTGCTTTTTGATCTGTAAGAGGAGGAGAGCTGAACTTCAAGAACATGCCGACGAAAATAGCGGGATAACGGCTTTATAACTTCGGATTTCGCTGGGCGCTTCGGTAAATCTCTCTTCTGAAAAAATAAAAATAAATTAATAAGTAAATAAATATTATATGTGTTATATACTTATATGCATTGGCATTGTGCGCCTAAAAATGACAAAATGTCAACGTATGTTCAAATAAAGTTGTACCTCTCCAAGTGTCTAATGAACATAACCTCTTCATGATAACTATTTGGAACAATCATTTAATAAGAGAATAATGATGTAATTTCATCGAGAGAGTAAGCCATAAAACTAGTGCAAATCCGACATACAACAAGTCAGCCCAATAGGTTAGCATCTTCATTTAGTAAATTAATGTAAATTGGCAACTCGTCAAGCGTTGCCCACTCCTTCCAATGAATCAAGAGTTACAACAAGCATGTGAAGTGATATTCCAATAGGAGAGAAGTATGGATGGCTATCAATCTCTAAACATGCAGCTAAGAAGGTGGGCAAGATTCTAGCTGTCAAGGGCGCTTCCTCCTACTCTTTTGGGGTTTTATTTCTTGTGATGGATTCTTTGGCTTTATTAGAGGCCCTTGCCTCTCCTATTTTATGAAATCTCCTCCACCTATTACTTCTTTATTGGGTTGCCTCTTAAATCACCATCTTTTTGTTTACCTCCAGAAAAATATTGTCATCGGGTTCTTTCTCCAGTATCGACTTCCCGTACTTAAACTCTTCCACAACCAACATACATAAATCTAACCTTGCTGCCTCGCTATCGTCTATTAATCTTAATTGGAAATCATTGTTCTCGGCTAAAAAATGTTGTTCAGTGGAATATCTTCTTTCATATGTTCCTTTTGTTGAGAGTTCCATGTGTTTTCCTAAGGAAGAAATCTCAAAATGATCCAAAAAATGTGAACTATCAATTGTGGGATATGCAATCGGTAAAGTGCCCTTTCTACGAAGCCCTTCTTGTTGTTGTGAAAAAGACTCAGCAGTTGAAAGGTAACCCTTGTTCAATGAGCGACGGTTTCTTTCTTTTCAAATTCTTTGCATTGTAAGATTTTGAGATGGTTTTATCAAATAGGCCATGATTTTTCTTTGGAAAGTAATTCATTTTTTATAAATTTTGATTGTTGGTTTTATTCATAAATGTGATGAGCTTGAATCACTCTCTTTATAGATTAAAATCCATGACATACCTCTAAGTTGTTGGAACACGATCACATTTCTAAAATAAATAAGTAAAATTGGCCAACCATTGGCGGTGGATGCTTTAAAGGATGGAAAAAATATGGCTACATTTGCACATGTTCATGTTCAAATAAATAAAATTCTGTCTTTGTAGACTCTATACCCATTTCTTTATCTGGGAAGAAATATATTTTGAGAGTTCAATATGATTGGAAGCCTCTTCCCTACTCAGGTTGTGGTTCTTTGGTGCAACCACCAAATCTCTGCCCATAAGTCATATTAATTTGCTTCAACAGAAACCTTCACCTCGAGGAGGAGCTGATGTCGAAAGCCATGTCCTCATGCTAATAGGCAACACAATTCATTTAACTTTGCTACTTCCATCTCTGAAAATCCTACAAGCAAAAATTCACAAAATCCTTATCTTCATAATATCACCAAATCCTCTCAAAAAAAAAAAAAAACTAGGAAAAGCCCACCTCAATTGCTTCTTCAAATGACCCTCCTCATTCAACCACACAACTTTTCAACTTAAACAACCTTCCTCATAATCCCCTCCTCCGCCTACTAATAACAACCCTCATCATACTCAATTTTCTAACCAATTTTTATAACTTGGCTCTTGCATTAACACTTCCTCATCCTCTTGAGAAACCAAACATTCTAACAGTTTAGCAATTGTCCCTCAAGGAGCCACCTATGTCAATTTTTTTTCAAAGAATGCAAGCACCACATAGCCTCATAATCCTCAAAAGGCCAAGAAGATGGCCACCAATCTTTCCAATGCCCAATAATGAAGTCTAATATTTCCTCTTGGAACACAAGATGCTTTAATGGCTTGGATAAGGTCCTTATATGTAAGAATCTTATTTATAATTTTAATAGTAACTTATTTTATATTCTAGAAGCCAAAATCAACCTTTCTCAATTGGAGGATGCTTGATTTTTGAACTCTCACAAGCTTGTCTTAAATGAATGAATAATTCGTAATTTTAATGCTTCTCATTCTGGAAGAATCTTGTTGAAATGGAATGTTGATTTGCTTCATTTTCATCTCTTGTTTGTTAACTCTCAACTTATTCATGGGGAGATAAAAAATGGCAATTCATTTTTTATACTCTCTATTGTTTATGCCTTGAATGATAGTGCAGGCAAAATGCAACTTCGAAATTCCTTAAGAAATTTAAGTCTCTTTGCATCTTCTAATAATCTCCCATGTGTTATCCTTGGGGACTTTAATTGTTGTAGGGACGCATCAGATAAACTTGGGAGCAATAACATTTATCATAGTAAGATGTGGTGGGATTTTAACAATATGATTTTTCACATAGGTTTACAAGACTTGTCTTATATGGGTCTTAATTTCACTTAGTTTAACAACCAAATTAACACTCTTATTCACATTAAGCTTGTAGGGTGCTCAATAATGAGGCTTGGTTTGATAACTTCCATAATTCCTTTTACAAAGTGGAAGCTTCCAGATGCTCCGATCACTCTCCTCTTTATCCACATTGATTTTTGTGCCATGTTGAATCGTTTATATAAAAATTATGGGGTTAATTGCCTTAATTACTGGGTTATTTTGTATTTTATTTTTTCTTGTTCCACATGGAGGAGACCCTATTTTCTATTTTTAATCTAAAACAAGGAAGTTTAAACACAATATCAGAGCTTTGAAATGGAGTACATCTATCATGCCTCAAAATCAAATTTAGATAAATTATTTCTTTTATCTTTTAACAATATAACAACGACCATGAGAGCTATCTATTTATTTCATCGATAATATAAATTAGTAGTGAAAATCATTTTTATTGATCAAAGTATTAATATATATTTGTATTCATACTCCAAAATTATAGATAAATCACATGAGTTACATAATCACTGCATATATTCTATCTGTATGACTACAAAAAACAACTAAATAAAATAACAAAATAACTTGGAGAATCCTATAACTGATCAATCTCACACTCTCGATCCTTTACCATGACATGAAATTATTTAAACTACATACAACGACCTAAAAAACCAAGCATATTACTAAATCCTACAACTGAACTCAAAGTAAGGTAAAGAAACAGTATGCATATCGTCAGTCAATTCATAACAATTGTAGTCACTATGATCATGTATCTATACAAAAATAGTAAACACATGCAATAACTGTAAAATCTGTAAAATAGTTGAATAGTATAATTACAGGAGCTAGTAAAACGGAGCAATACATAAACATTAAAATCGATAAAACCAGTAAACTAGTAAATCAATAGATCAATAAATTAGTACAGAGGTAATCAAATAAGCAATAAACAATCATCTCTAAATCATATGTCATAGCAACAAGAAAATCGTATAAATTAATAAACCAAAAACATTTATAAAAAACTATTAGAATCCATAACAATACAATCAAATCAGCACACACACACACACACACACACACACATATATATATATATATGAAGTTTAATCATTAAATATCATTATTCAATCAATATCTTATAGCATTTTCAATATAAGAATCATGTGTTTAGTAATAATAAATCAATAAATAGTGAATCAATCATAGTAACAATAACATTGAATCAATAGTCTTATAAGTAGCAATATCAATATCATTAATAACAGTATCAATATCTATAGTAGTAATCAGTAGAAAGGTAAAATAGTATAATGACTGTAGTGTAGTAACATGTATTTCAATAATCAAACTAAACAACGAGTTCTGACTTGCACAATATTTTTTTAGTAGTTAATAGTTACTAAGTCAATAACTGTTGGCTCAGTATACATAGTCGTCACTTTTTGTCCGTCATCATAACAATATCTCATTATAACTCTCAATCAGTAAATCATGTAAATCAATGGAGGATAAAACCAAATCATAATATTTAAAATAAAGCTCATCGACCTACTATATTGTACATATTAGTTAGTCATCAGCCAACGTTAGAAAAAATAGCTTGTACTTATCATCACATATACTATTATCACAATATTATAACAGTAATAACAACCAAGTATTATTCAATTGTATATTCATAATCATTTACAATACTTGTATTACCAATATGCATATATTAAAATACCAAAATCTCTATTCTTACAATTTGTATGAAACACAATAACTTTTATGGGGATTTACATACATATCACTTTATTTCATTATATATATATATATATAAAACACCAAAAATTTTTATATTACATTAATAACACTTATATAAGAACTTAATATCAAATATACCACTTCTATATTTTATTTTGATCACCCATACCAAAATTATAAATAAATCATTGCATATAATCTATCTGTATGACTACAAAAGAACAACTAAATAAAATAACTTGGAGAATCCTATAACTGATCAATCTCACACTCTCGATCCTTTACCATGACATGAAATTATTTAAACTACATACAACGAGCTAAAAAACCAAGCATATTATTAAATCCTACAACTGAACTCAAAGTAAGGTAAAGAAACAGTATGCATATCGTCAGTCAATTCATAACAATTGTAGTCACTATGATCATGTATCTATACAAAAATAGTAAACACATGCAATAACTGTAAAATCTGTAAAATAGTTGAATAGTATAATTACAGGAGCTAGTAAAACGGAGCAATACATAAACATTAAAATCGATAAAACCAGTAAACTAGTAAATCAATAGATCAATAAATTAGTACAGAGGTAATCAAATAAGCAATAAACAATCATCTCTAAATCATATGTCATAGCAACAAGAAAATCGTATAAATTAATAAACCAAAAACATTTATAAAAAACTATTAGAATCCATAACAATACAATCAAATCAGCACACACACACACACACACACACACACACATATATATATATATATATATATATATATATATATATATATATATATATATATATATATGAAGTTTAATCATTAAATATCATTATTCAATCAATATCTTATAGCATTTTCAATATAAGAATCATGTGTTTAGTAATAATAAATCAATAAATAGTGAATCAATCATAGTAACAATAACATTGAATCAATAGTCTTATAAGTAGCAATATCAATATCATTAATAACAGTATCAATATCTATAGTAGTAATCAGTAGAAAGGTAAAATAGTATAATGATTGTAGTGTAGTAACATGTATTTCAATAATCAAACTAAACAACGAGTTCTGACTTGCACAATATTTTTTTAGTAGTTAATAGTTACTAAGTCAATAACTGTTGGCTCAGTATACATAGTCGTCACTTTTTGTCCGTCATCATAACAATATCTCATTATAACTCTCAATCAGTAAATCATGTAAATCAATGGAGGATAAAACCAAATCATAATATTTAAAATAAAGCTCATCGACCTACTATATTGTACATATTAGTTAGTCATCAGCCAACGTTAGAAAAAATAGCTTGTACTTATCATCACATATACTATTATCACAATATTATAACAGTAATAACAACCAAGTATTATTCAATTGTATATTCATATTCATTTACAATACTTGTATTACCAATATGCATATATTAAAATACCAAAATCTCTATTCTTACAATTTGTATGAAACACAATAACTTTTATGGGGATTTACATACATATCACTTTATTTCATTATATATATATATATATATATATATATATATATATATATATATATATATATATAAAACACCAAAAATTTTTATATTACATTAATAACACTTATATAAGAACTTAATATCAAATGTACCACTTCTATATTTTATTTTGATCACCCATACCAAAATTATAGATAAATCATTGCATATAATCTATCTGTATGACTACAAAAGAACAACTAAATAAAATAACTTGGAGAATCCTACAACTGATCAATCTCACACTCTCGATCCTTTACCATGACATGAAATTATTTAAACTACATACAACGAGCTAAAAAACCAAGCATATTATTAAATCCTACAAATGAACTCAAAGTAAGGTAAAGAAACAGTATGCATATCGTCAGTCAATTCATAACAATTGTAGTCACTATGATCATGTATCTATACAAAAATAGTAAACACATGCAATAACTGTAAAATCTGTAAAATAGTTGAATAGTATAATTACAGGAGCTAGTAAAACGGAGCAATACATAAACATTAAAATCGATAAAACCAATAAACTAGCAAATCAGTAGATCAATAAATTAGTACGCATGTAATCAAATAAGCAATAAACAATCATCTCTAAATCATATGTCATAGCAACAAGAAAATCGTATAAATTAATAAACCAAAAACATTTATAAAAACTATTAGAATCCATAACAATACAATCAAATCAGCACACACACACACACACACACACACACACACACACACACATATATATATATATATATATATATATGAAGTTTAATCATTAAATATCATTATTCAATCAATATCTCATAGCATTTTCAATATAAGAATCATGTGTTTAGTAATAATAAATCAATAAATAGTGAATCAATCATAGTAACAATAACATTGAATCAGTAGTCTTATAAGTAGCAATATCAATATCATTAATAACATTATCAATATCTATAAAATAGGTTGCAGTGATACTAAAACAATGCAGTAATAGTAGTAGTAATCAGTAGAACGGTAAAATAGTATAATGACTGTAGTGTAGTAACATGTATTTCAATAATCAAACTAAACAACGAGTTCTGACTTGCACAATATTTTTTTAGTAGTTAATAATTACTAAGTCAATAACTGTTGGCTCAGTATACATAGTCGTCACTTTTTGTCCGTCATCATAACAATATCTCATTATAACTCTCAATCAGTAAATCATGTAAATCAATTGAGGATAAAATCAAATCATAATATTTAAAATAAAGCTCATCGACCTACTATATTGTACATGTTAGTTAGTCATCAGCCAACGCTAGAAAAAATAGCTTGTACTTATCATCACATATACTATTATCACAATATTATAAAAGTAATAACAGCCAAGTATTATTCAATTGTATACTCATATTCATTCACAATACTTGTATTACCAATATGCATATATTAAAATACCAAAATCTCTATTCTTACATATATATATATATATATATATATATATATATATATATATATATATATAACACAAAAAATTTTTATATTACATTAATAACACTTATATAAGAACTTAATATCAAATATACCACTTCTATATTTTATTTTGATCACCCATACCAAAATTATAGATAAATCACATGAGTTACATAATCATTGCATATAATCTATATGTATGACTACAAAAGAACAACTATATAAAATAACAAAATAACTTGGAGAATCCTATAACTGATCAATCTCACACTCTCGATCCTTTACCATGACATGAAATTATTTAAACTACATACAACGAGCTAAAAAATCAAGCATATTACTAAATCCTACAACTGAACTCAAAGTAAGGTAAAGAAACAGTATGCATATCGTCAGTCAATTCATAACAATTGTAGTCACTATGATCATGTATCTATACAAAAATAGTAAACACATGCAATAACTGTAAAATCTGTAAAATAGTTGAATAGTATAATTACAGGAGCTAGTAAAACGGAGCAATACATAAACATTAAAATCGATAAAACCAGTAAACTAGTAAATCAATAAATTAGTATGTAGGTAATCAAATAAGCAATAAACAATCATCTCTAAATCATATGTCATATATAGCAACAAGAAAATCATATAAATTAATAAGCCAAAAACATTTATAAAAAACTATTAGAATCCATAACAATACAATCAAATCAGCACACGCACACACACACACACACACACACACACACACACACACACATATATATATATATATATATATATATATATGAAGTTTAATCATTAAATATCATTATTCAATCAATATCTCATAGCATTTTCAATATAAGAATCATGTGTTTAGTAATAATAAATCAATAAATAGTGAATCAATCATAGTAACAATAACATTGAATCAGTAGTCTTATAAGTAGCAATATCAATATCATTAATAACATTATCAATATCTATAAAATAGGTTGCAGTGATACTAAAACAATGCAGTAATAGTAGTAGTAATCAGTAGAACGGTAAAATAGTATAATGACTGTAGTGTAGTAACATATATTTCAATAATCAAACTAAACAACGAGTTCTGACTTGCACAATATTTTTTTAGTAGTAAATAGTTACTAAGTCAATAGCTGTTGGCTCAATATACATAGTCGTCACTTTTTGTCCGTCATCATAACAATATCTCATTATAACTCTCAATCAGTGAATCATGTAAATTAGTGGAGGATAAAACCAAATCATAATATTTAAAATAAAGCTCATCACCCTACCATATTGTACATATTAGTTAGTCATCAGCCAACGTTAGAAAAAATAGCTTGTACTTATCATCATATATACTATTATCACAATATTATAACAGTAATAACAACATAGTATTATTCAATTGTGTACTCATATTCATTCACAATACTTGTATTACCAATATGCATATATTAAAATACCAAAATATCTATTCTTACAATTTGTACGAAACACAATAACTTTTATGGGGATTTACATACATACAATTTTATTTCATTTTATATATATACATCTAACACCCAAATTTGATTTATTGCTAAATTGTTGGCAAACCGGATGAAATCTATTATGCCTCATATTATCCATCCGGCTCAAGCTGGCTTCATCCAACATAGAATTATTACAGATAATGTCATTTTGGCTTCGGAAATTTTGAGCAAATTTAACTCTTCTTCAAGAGACAAATACTTCTGTGCTAAGTATGACATACACAAGGCTTTTGATACGATTTCGAGAGATTTCATTCTTCAACGTCTCCAAGTTAAAGGTTTTCCTGCAATTTTCATTTCTTGGATCAAATCTTGTATTACTGATGTTCATTTCTCTGTTGCCATTAACGGGTCCCTTGAAGGATTTTTCAGTTCTACTTCAGGTTTAAGGCAGGGCTGCCCCCTCTCGCCTTACTTGTTCACGGTGGCTATGGATGCTCTATCCTGTATCTTTGAGGAAGCTTTCTTATCTCAGAGTTTTCAAGGTTTTAAGATGGGAAATTTGGCTTTTCACCATCTTCTTTATGCTGATGACCTTTTGGTCTTTTCCAAAGCTAATACTCAGGAGGCTATCTGTCTTAAAGATATTCTGAATCGGTTTGCTACTACTTCTGGGCTTGTTGTCAATCCTACTAAAAGCACCATACTTTTTTCCAACAATTGCCAACAGTGTGTAGACATTTGTGACATTCTAAACATTCAGCAAATCCATTCTCCCATTAAATACCTTGGCCTTCCCATTCACCTTAAAAAGCTCACATTTGCTGATTTTCAGCCTCTTATCTCAAAAATTACTAAAGCTTTAGATGGGTGGAAGGCCAAAGCCCTTTCCTTTGGGGGTAGGATCCAATTTTTAAGATACACCATCTTCAATACTATTGCCTACTGGATTAGAGGCTCGATAGTTCCAAAGAAATGTTTCAAACATTTGGATAGAATTTGCTCACGCTTCCTTTACTCTCGTGACATTGCTGCAAAAAAACTTCGTCTTATTGCCTGGAAAGACACCTGCATCCCTAAAATTAATGGAGGTCTTGGGCTTCCATCATTCGATGCTTTAAAATTCACTTTTTCCTGCTCTATCATCTGGAGATTCATTAATGGTAGCAACCTGTTGTTTTCTTGTTGGCGTAATCTATATATTTCTCTTTGGTTTCCTCACAACAAGGTCTGCTCTCTGTTTTGGAAAAATATTATTGCTACAGCCTCTCAAATCAAACATTGTCTGGATTTTAGGATTTTACCTAACTGTCACCATTCCCTCCTTTGGGACCCCTGGTGCAACGGTAAATCCATCTCTCTGAGTTGGCTGTTGGTAATTTGGATGGTTACAGGTTAGACAGCCTGAATAACACCACTGTGTCTTCCATTATTTTGAATGGTTGCTGGAATTTGCCTCATCATTGGCCCAATGCTTTAATGGCTATTATACAGTTCTGTTCCTATTTGTGAAGCTGTTAACGGATGCATTTGGTCCAATTCTGTGAAGGTTACCAATAAAATCTTTAGAAAAGAGTTTTACATGCACTACCCGGTGTTGGATTGGCATCTTTATATTTGGCATAAACACTCGGTTATCAGGTTTTCTGCTTTTGGTTGGATGGCAATTAGGAAGGGACTTAAAACGGCAGACAATTTGATTAGGCGTGGCATTACTGTTGATCCATTCTGCACCTTCTGCTTGGTGAATAATGAATCCCACTCTCACCTGTTCTTTGAGTGTGACTACTCATTTAAGATCATCTGTGCTTTAATTCCACAAGTTCATACTCTGCTACTTCGCCCTAACATTTTCCAAATGTTTCAATTCTTGGATGACATTGCCGCTTCTTCTGATTACCTTAATTTCTATTGCCTATTAGTGAATGCTGCTATTTACTATATTTGGCGAGCTCGTAACGACAGAATATTTGGCAATAGAATTGATTGTCACACTACTGTGGTTCGGAAAATTAAATATGCAGTTTTGGCTAAGCTGGGTAGATGGAAAAATGGCAGCAATTTTCTGTATCTTTTGGGGTAATTGGGACTTCTGTCTTCCCATTTGTGGTTGGCATCTGGCTGTTGCTATTGTCTGGATTGGATTCTGTTATGTTGGCTGTTCGCGTGAGGAGAAATCTGATATGAGCAAATACTGGTGGGCTAATTACTGGCAGCCCTATTGGTGTATGAAAGGTTTTTGGTTATTTCAGACATTTTTGCAGGACAATGATGACCGCTGCAGCAATACCCCTTGGAGGGTCAGTTTGGCAACCAGGGGTATCTTTTTGACCAATGCGATGACCGAGTCCCTCGTCTTTTCCGCTGCAGCAAATGCCTGAGTCCTGATCAAATTTTGTATACCACAATTTTGTTGTTTTTCTGGGTATTTGTATTTGGTGGTATAGGTCTTTTCTTTTACTGTTTTTATTTATGTTCTTTACTTTAGCCTCCTTCCCTTTTTTCTGGGAATGGCTTTCTTTTACTTGTAATTCCTTTTTTTAATAGAAGGGCTGTGTCCCCAAATTTCCCCAAAAAAAAAAAAAAGGAATACAAAAAAGGCTAAAGCCTGTTCTAAAGTACAAATATCGGATTAGTTTTGACTTTTCAGGCGTAGAATTGAACCACTTTAATAAAGAAGCTTCTGCGGTTAAGAAAGAAGGCGGAAGAGCAAAATCGCCTTCACTCATCAGCTATATAACAGCTCAATATAAGAACACTGGTGTCATTGCAGGTGGTCACCAAGCAGGCGGGTGCAGGGGCTTTGCGGATCCTTCCAGGCGTCATCGGGCTAGCCCGCTCGTCTATCCGGTTAATCTTTCTCTGTTGAATCCGGAAACCGGACTTACACGGTAACTATTTCTTCTACGTTCTTTTGATCCATGATTTTTTGATTTCTTTGAGCGTTTTTTTCTGAGTTTCTGGTGGATTTTATCTGTTTCTTTGGGTAGGAAGGCGATTTGATTTGAACGGTCTTGGTGCCTCTCTTCGGCTTTGAGACAAGTCGGGATTGGTATGATTAGCTTTTAGATGGCAGCCAGAGAATGACGCCATAAGCATATAAACCCTAGAGAAGAAGACTAGTCCCATTCGGGTATTATACCGGAAAGGGTTCTTTAATATATTTTTAGAGACGGATTTGTGTGTATTCTGGATATTAATTCGCTGCTAGCATTAAAATAAAGAAACTTTGTGTACTCTGCAGTTTTGACTGTTTTTTAAAAAGGACGATAATTATAATTTTTATGAACTCGTCTTCAAGGTCTCATATTCCTGCGTGCCTAAAAATTTACTATGGTAGAGAGAGAGGGAATTTAAGGTTTTAGCTGAGCACGAAGATATATACAAATCTAAGAGAGAAGAGTACAAGAATCGTAAAAGATTAAATCTTGAAAAGTGAAAAATTACAAGGCTGGACTCAGTTAAAGTAATTCCAACAACATTTATATTTGATTACAAGTGAATCCATTTGGGGAAAGACATTGATACATCATAAAGAACACATTAGATTGTTGAAGCTAAAAGAGCCATTTGGCAAGAATTCATCACTAATTCAAGTGTTGAAGTTGGGAGTCATAGTTGAGGATGATGACATGCATCAATCTTATTAGTGGCGGCATGCTTTGATATTATTGGTGATGGTAGGTTATGAAGTCAGTATACATTGGAGTAGCTAGGAGACATTGATCAGGAGATTGTAGGTCGGTGGACTATATTCAGGCGATGGAGGTCAAAAAGACCGTAGTTAGCGGGCAATGAAGGTTGAAAGGATTGTAGTCGGAGGACAACAAAGTTTGAAAGGATCATAGTTGATAGTTGGTGAGGATGGAGGTTGGAAGGACAATAGTTAGCTGGTGCCGGATGCCGGCAAGATCGTAGTTAGGTGAAGTGGTCAGAAGAATGTAGTTAGGCAACAATGCTCAAAGGCGATGTTTAAAATTGCGTATTCGGGTATTGAGGCGTTTTTCATTCGTGAGGCGAGATGTAAGCCTCAAGGCGTTTTAGGCGTAAGCCTCAAAATCAAATAATTGCGTAAACATAAAATGATAAATTTTTTATATACTAATGAGTGAATAATATAAAACATAAAAAAATATAAGATATGAAGTGAAATCAAAATATCCCAATAAAAAGACGACATGAAATATAGTTCAACTCAAAATTATATCTTTCCCAAATCCCAGTATTCTTTTCATTAACATATAATTCCAATTTCCAAAAATAAATAACAATGACATATCACATAAGAACTCATAAGTCATCAGCACTGTCATTACTAAGGGGTTATTCATTTGAATCATCATTATGATGAACTGCTCTCTCCCTTTCCTCCTCTCCTATAGAGTCCAATGTCGGGCATTTACTTCAAGATTTATGTAAGTTTTAAATTTTTAATATATATATATATATATATATATATATATATATATATATATATATATATATATATATATATATATATATATATATAGCGTGAGGTGAGGTGGGCCTCAAGGCGGGCCTCAACCAAGTTGAGGCGCAAGCCTCATAAAAAAAACTCGAGGCGTAAGCATCGAGGCATTTTTTACTGGAATTGCACAAAGGCGGGCCTCAAGGAGAGCCTCATATTGCGCAATTTTAAACCATGCTCAAAGGATCATTGTCGGGTGATGATGGTTTGAGGATTGTAGTTAGCGGGCGATGAAGTTTAGAAGGACCATAATGAAGAGATTGTGATCGAAAAATCATAACTGATAGATAATGGTCGAAAGACCGTAGTCGGGCGACGGTGCTTCGATTATCGTAGTTGAGTGACAGTGGTCCAAATGATTGTGGTCAGGTGATGGTGATCTGAAGGACCGTAGTCGAGCGATGGTGGTTGAAGGAGTGTAGCTGTCCAGTGATGGTTGTCGAAAGATTGTAGTCGTTGGATGACATTGGTCGGAGGACCGTAGTCGGCGGGTGACAGTGGTCGGAGGACTGTAGTCGGCGGGTGACAGTGGTTGGAAGGCCATAGTTTGCGGGCGATGTAAGTTGAAGGATCACAGTCGTTGGGGGACGGAGGTCAAGGAACCGTAGTCGGCGGGCAATGATGGTTTGAGGGCCATAGTGTAACACCCTATGAATCTAATGGAAAGATTAAACTTACTTATACCTATAATTAATTAGCTCATCCCCTGATAACAATAAGCAGAGCTACTAAATCTTTCAGAGCATTAAAACAATATAATCTACTTTCGTTTCGTCAAAACATAAATATAACAATCCAACTCAGAATGTCTATATATCAAAATAACAACATTGGATTACAAAATTAATACTTATACTCTAAGCTCAGAGAATCCTTCTTTAGACCTGGTTTAATCCATCATACAATTTTCTTTGTCTAAACATTTAAAAGGATTAGAGTGAGCTCAATTAGCTCAATACACTCCCTCGTTCACCAATCACAGGTATAAATATCCAATACAAATATTTAAAAGTAATTAATTAAAGGAAAATATAAAGACTTGCTAAATAATTAAAACATGAGTAAATTCGGAACTTACCAGAGTTCCAATATATACTTGATTTCAGAGTTAACACTTATATTTTCATAATCATATAACCACTTGCGCAGAATTCTTCAGATGCAATACATAGTACTTATTTTCAGAGTTTCACTTGCATATAAATTTCATTTTCCCAACAAAATTCATTTAGAGGTTCAAAATTTACTATTACACATTTCAAAACATTTCTAATGTTTAATTCATAAATCATTTACATATAAAATGCAACATAATTTTATAATGTACATGTCTCGATGCTTGCTTATAGCTCTGCCTTCACCTATATCTCATTTTACGTCCCACACATGCATATAGCAGGTGGGGCCAAAATTCCTCCCATATCTGCATCAGACAAATGGGGCCAAAAGAGTACTTATAGTGTTACTTAATCTCTCGCACTTGCTTTCAACAAGTTGGGCTAGAATTCCTCACATATCTGCATCAGTTAGATGGGGTTAGAAGAATATATTCAGGGCCCTTATAATATAACAAAGAGTACACTTTCTCACATTTCAGAATATCTATTATGCTACGGGTGTTAACATGGGTTTTCGGGTCTTGTTCGGGTCCAACCCAAAACTTATCCACCCTCCATTAATCTAGCCATAACCCGAATTGATTACACAAATGGCTCCAAAATTTGAACTTGGACCTGACCCGTTAAAAACCCAGGTCGATCGGACCCTAAATGTTGACCCGGGCGAGCATAGGCGAGCGTTCGTCAGCGCAGGGTTGAGTTCGGGTCACCTGTAGGTGCGAGCCCGGAGTGAGCATGACTGCGTGGGATCTAGTGCTGGACGCGATGAGCAACCCGGAATGCAGGCCTGCCATCTCAATGCGAACGTGGTGCGTGCGGGTGAGATGCGGTGGTGGGTCATTTTCGGGTTAGCAGGTTGATCTAGACTTGATCCGACTCGACCTAATTTTTTAAACCGGTTGGACATTGGAACTTGAACCTGACCTGTTTGTTAGGGTCGGATTTTCGGGTCGTGTCAAATGTTGGCACCCCTCTATGCCATATTATGTAAAATGTAAATATATTATAACAGCGATTAATTTAAATATCTAATGCAATATTAAAAGAAATGCATGAATTGCTAGTAAACGTCCAATTACTTGAAAAATAGAATACTTACTAAACTTTTCCTCTTTAATTTTTAATTTTAGAGGAACATTCACATGAATTCGAAATAGAATTATTGCTTTGAAGATTGTTGTTCATGCTAAGATTATTAATATTATAAGCGCTTATGCTCTTCAAGTAGGTTTAAATATGTGTTCAAAGTTAAAATTTTGAATGACTTAGAAGAATTAATATAAAATATACCTCTCGAAGAAAGAGTTTTATTGAAAGAGATTTAAATGGGCATGTTGGTAGAGAAGTATATGATTTTAAAAGCATATATGGTATTAAGACCATATTAGAAAAAGGTGGATGAGATATTTTGCTAAACTTTTCAATGAAAATTATGAGAATGCGATTGAATTTTGTGACCTTACCATCCTAAATGAAAATAAATATTTTTATTTTTATCGGCATATTAGTAAAATCGAAGTTAAAGAGGCTTTAAAGAAAATGAAGTGTGGAAAAGTTGTTGGACCTGATGATATTTTAATAGAGGTGTGAAAATACTCAGGTGTTAAAGGAATTTTTAGGCTTACTAAACTTTTTAATATTGTTGCGGGTTAGAATATACGCGGCGATAGAGTTATAATAATCACACGTCTTAGCTTTGTACGGATATCCAGCTCACACATAGAGAACATTAGATTTTTTACGTTGGAAACCCTGAAAAGGGAAAAACTACGGGGTCTGGCCCAATTGAAAATGATTCCACTAGAATTCGAGTAGATTACAGCGGGCTGACCGTCCTTGAGGGCGATCATATTACAAATGCCAACTGTATGGTTGAAATCTTGTGACAAATGGGGATGAAGGTCTGGCGTCACTTGGTGGTCCATCGGAAGTCCTGCGTTACTTGGAAATTTGAGCGTCAGGTAGTGGTCTGGCAGAGCTCCGGGTGTCAGGTGGTGGTGGTCCAGCAAAACTCAGGGCGTCAGGTGGTGGTCCGGCGGAACTCCACGCATTAGATGGTGGTCCAGCGGAGCTCAGGGCGTCAAGTGATGGTCCAGCGGAACTCCAGGCGTCAGGTGGTGGTTCAGTGGAACTCCAGGCATCAGGTGGTGGTCCGGCAGAACTCCAGGCGTTAGGTGGTGGTCCGGCGGAGCTTAGGGCGTTAAGTGGTGGTCTAGCGAAACTCTATGCATCAGGTGGTGGTCCGGAGGAACTCCAGCGTCAGGTGGTTGTCCGACAAAACTCAAGGCGCTAGGTGGTGGTCCGGCGGAGCTCAAGGCCTCACATTGTGGTCCGGCGGAGCTCAGGGTCTCAAGTTGTGGTTCAGCGGAACTTAGGGCCTCAGGTGGTGGTCTGATAGAGCTCAGGGCCTCAAGTGGTGGTCTGACGGAACTCAGGGCCTCAGGTGGTGGTCTGGCGAAGCTTAGGGGCTCAAGTGGTGGTTCGACGGAACTCAGGGCCTCAGGTGGTGGTCCGATGGAACTCCAGGCAGTGGTCGAGGAGGCAAGGAGGCAAGAGCGATCTCCGATCTCTTTCCTTTCTCCTTAGGCTTCGGGGGTCCCTTTTCAAGAGGAAAAAGGGGTATAGATTTCTTAGAGTGGCATGGCACGTAAATAGGAGGAGGATCAAGGGTAAATGGGGAGTGGTTTGGATGGACGACCTATATTGAATCCCTTGATCATGGACCGTTCGTTAGACATTTAAAGGTCTTAATGATGTCAGAATTCCATGATCTTGGGCTTGTTGGATTCTTCTCGTCGAGCCGCTCGATTCGACTATAAGCATGTCATGTTTGGAAACCGTTTGGTAATCCAAATTGTGGTTCAAACCTTCCAACAGCGCTTCAGGCCCTTGATTTGGACCCATTTGGGCTCAGATTGAGTCGAATTTGGTGTCGTTAGACATGTATTTTTGAGACGTTCAGTTCAACTGTAAGTTCGCTGAAATCAGAGTTTGGATGGTCCCAATTTTAATTTCAGAAATTTCAAACTTGATTCTTCCTCGAGATTCGTGCCCGATCAAGATAATTTTTTGAGGATGTATCAAATATTATTTTGAAGACTAAAAAATGCTAGATGAGTGGAGAAGGAATGCGTTAATTCATATTTTAAAAATAAAGGTGATGCACAAGATTGTGTGAATTATAGAGGAATTAAGTTAATGTGTCATATTTTAAAACTATAGGAGAGAGTTATGTAGCTTAGGTTATGGCGTGACACTAATATTTCTCAACATTAAATTGGATTCATCCCAAGGAGGTCTACTATGAAAACTATACATTTATTGAGAGGTTTGATGGAGAAGTATATAGAGAATAAGGAGAATTTACATATGATTTTTATTGATTTAGATAAAGCATATGATAAAATTTCAAGAGAAGTGCTATGAAGAGTTCTACATAAGTAAGGGGTTAATAATGCTTATATTCAAGTCATTAAGGATATGTTTGCAAGAGTTGTTACTTGTGTTCATACATAAGGTCGTTTGACCATTTTCTTATTTTAGTTGGTTTACATCAAGGATCAGCCTTAAGCCCATATGTTTTGGCTTTAGTCATGGATGTTTTCACTAGACATTTGCAAGAGGTTGTACGTTGGTGTATGTTTTTTGCTGATGATATTCTTCTTGTTGATAAGACTAGAGAGGCAGATTAAAGTAAACTTGAGTTATAGAGATCAACCTTAGAGTCTAAAGGCTTTTGTTTGAGTAGATCGAAAACTGAATATATGGAGTGTAATTCTAATAATAATAGATTTAGTGGGGGATTGTGACTTTGGGTGATCAAGTCATTAATAAGAGTACACGCTTTAGATATATTGGGTCTATTGTTCAGAGTGATGATGTAATATATGGGGATATTATTAGTAAAATTCAAGTTGGATGGTTGAAGTGGAGGAATGCATCGGGCTTGTTGTGTGATAGAAAAGTCCCTCTCAAACTTAAGGGAAAAATCTATAAGATGGTAGTGAGACCTGCAATGCTTTATGTCGCAGAATGTTGGCCATTAAAAGAGAAGCATAATATTAAGTTAAGTTTTGCAGAGATGAGGATGCTCAGGTGGATGAATGACTTTACTCTTAGAGACAGGATACGAAATGATCATATATATGAAAAGGTTGGTGTATCTCTAGTGGAAGATAGGATTAGAGAGAGTCGCCTTATATGGTTTGGTCACTTAAAACGGCGACCTTCAGATGACTGTAATCGGTGGATGACGGAGGTATACCTAAAAAGACTTGGTTAGATAATATTAGAAATGAAATTTCTTTATTAGATTTATATGAGAATTTGACTCTTAACAGGACACAATGGAGAGAAAAGATTAATGTAGCCGACCCTACATAGTGGGATGAAAGCTTGTTGTTGTTATTGTTGTATAAACTTATTGGAATGGAAATCAAAGATAGAGGTTTTTTAGTCTACCTCAAGCTCTCTAATATTCCAAATTGGCCCGACAGATGAATCCCGAGTTTTTGCCTTCCGATCCTCTCTCCCCTCTTTCTATTTCCTCTTCTCCTCATTCTCCTCTCTTCTTTTTCGGTAATGGCTGGGTGGAAATAGTTTGGCAAAATGTTTTGAGATATTTTAACACATAAAATCCACTAGTTTGAACCAGCGCCGTGGCGCTCGCTTTTCAAGCACCATTGTGCTCCAAAAAAATCTTCTTAATTCTTCCAGAATATCTTTTCCTCGAACCTAACGATGGTGATTGAAAGGATGATAATCATGTGATAGTGGTCAGCATATCGTAGTTGGGAAACAATAGTCAAAAGATCGTAATAGGTGAGTGATAGATATTAGAGACTATAGTTGGTGGGCGATGGAGGCTGTAAGGATTGTAGATAGGTAATAGTGGTCTAATGATCGTAGTCGGACAATGGTGGTCTGGGGATCATTTTCGGGTGATAGAGGTCGAAGAACCATGGTCGGGCTATGGTGGTCCGATGACTGTAATCGGTGGACGACGGAGGTCGAAGGATCGTGGTCAGGCGACGATGGTCCAGGGACAACAGTTGAGCTACCGTGATCCGGAGACAATATTCGGGCAATATTCTGACAACATTTGAGTGTCTTAATGATGTTGGAATTAAGCGATATTGGGCTCGTTGGAATCGTCTTATGGAATTGCTCAATTTGACTATAAGCATGCCAAATTTGGAGATCATTTTGTCAATCCAATTACCATCATGAAGTTTTCTATTATGCTTTATGCCCCCCTAATTTGGGTTGTTTCTTGCTCTAATTGGGCAATTTTAGGTGTCATTGGGATTATCTCGTCAAGACATTCAGTTCAACTATAAGTTTAATGATATCGGAGTTTGAATCGTCTCAAATTTAATTTTAAAAATCTCCCATTCAAATATGCCTTGAGATTCATGCCTGATCAAGCCGATTTTGGTGATGCGTAACACCTATATTTTTATAATAAATATAGTAACTGTAATCTAGTCATTGAATATGTACACTTGGCATGAAGAAGGTATTATCATTTATATATCATTTTTGCTTATATCGTGATACCATCACAAGAGTGTTACAAGGAACTTTTGGCATTTTCAATTTTCTCAGTGTCCAGGTTGAACTTCTTATTTTCCTCTTATGCGTGATGCATAGTTCTTGTTAATTCCTTTTTGGTTACTTTGAGCTGTGAATACTTTGTTGTCTGATTTCAACTTGCTAAATAAATTCGCCTCCAAAGTCTTGTATGTTAGTAGATTATTTGAGCTAATTTTCTATTTTTGGTTACTTATTTACCAAAATTCTTTCTACTTTTTTTTTTTTTTCCAGGTAATTGGAGGCCTTTTTATTTGGATATCATTTTTAAAGTTCTTATGGGAAATTGCTTGCGTCCGGTAAGCCATTTTAATAGAATGGATTGAAATTCTTCATGAAAGTTTAGAAACAGCTCAAATGAATACTATGTTCCACACAATTTTATGATTTATTAGCATCCTTTGTTTACTGCATCGAATTATCTTTATGAAATTTATCTACTTTTTTTTTTGGTGTAATAATTTTTTTCTCTCTTTGTCACAACATTTTTTTTTCTAAAACTATTGTTTGAAAAAAGGTTCTGGGCCATGTATCAAAGTGTGAAGGTATAGGGCGAGGCATTTATCTGTTATAAATTAGGGTATAAGTCCGAAGACAATGATGCATAAGCCCTAAATGCAAGAAGAAAAAATTAAAATAAATTCCAGAATTCATTACCATATGGTTCATATTCTAATTTTAAAATCTAATTGACATGAACATATAAAGGTTATATATCTAGTGAAGCATGCTTATTTTAAGACATTTGTCACACTACCCAATGTAATCTCCTTCTCAAATACATGTTTACTTAAAATATGCAAAGAGTTCATTTGTAGCACTGGATTCTTTTGTGAATTTATATTTACTCCTAGGCATTGTTGGTTCCAAAACTACCATTCTTCCATTAGTCTTAGAAACATGTCTTAGAGCTAGGGTCTAATAAATATAACATGAGCAATATCCATAAGAAGCATATCACATTATATTTTGTTAGTATAAGTAACTAATTGAATCGAAACCAAACATATCATATGCGTTATATATATATGGTTGTGGATATGGTTTAACTTTCAAATTGATGTGGTTTAAGCTAGACGTTGATATGATATTCATTCAACTCACCATCAATTATGAGTTTGCATAGCTTATGTTTAAAACTAAGTTTGAAATTTTTTTTTCTCTTTCAACTAGATTCAAATTTAGGAATAGCTATGTTGCAACACATGACATTTTGATAATTATCATGTGCATCATCAAAATCACTAATTTTTTCATCAAATTGTGAAGATCATCAAAATCCTTGATTATATTACCTTTTCATTTCCATATTTATTTACAATTTCCTATATGGCTATTTTCATACAT
Source organism: Dendrobium officinale (assembly GCA_019514585.1). NCBI lineage: Eukaryota > Viridiplantae > Streptophyta > Magnoliopsida > Asparagales > Orchidaceae > Dendrobium > Dendrobium officinale. Next base: position 40,505,749 of record CM033694.1, read on the forward strand.
TAGTATAATGAACAATTTGATGACAATTAAAATACACTTTTAAAAAAATTAGACCTAGATGCAGAGGACTCCCCTTTCATGTCCTTATTAAATATGAAGTTTTTTTTTTTGGGAGATTACATGCATACAACTATATACTATCTTTTTTACATATGTAACACCCAAAACATTAATATTGCATACATGCCATTCTATATTATTTTAATATTAAATATGCCACTCATATTTCATTCCTACCATTCATATATTTCATTTCTATCACCCATATTTTATTTCAAAGTAAGTTATGTGTGGTATGTATGTAATATTAAAGTTTTGGATGTTAGATATATAAATAGAATGGTATAGGGTGGAATGTATGTAAATCCCCCTTAATTTAATTATTTCCTCGAAACATCTGGTTATTGCTTTCATACTTGTGCTTATTATTATATGTATGATAATAACAAGAAGCAATTTGATAAACCTTGGTATTAAAAACAGCCAACAAACCCCAATAAATTCAATAAACAACATATTTTCATTGAACAAGAAAATAAGAACAAGCAAGATACAATGATCCTCTTTCGAGAGGAGGATCTTCCCTCCCGAACCCTAGACGCCGCTAGAATCTCTCACAAAACAATAGATAGCAAGACTATAAACAAAATTTTGCATACTAAACATAACATAAACCCAGTTACTTATAGCAAACAATAAACAATAAATATGATAACTGTTGGAGAATTTTTGTATCCTCAAACGGATTGCATATTTTATAATCGGGCACGGCATAAGAATACGATATATTATCCCGGAGGGTAAAAATATCATCTCCTTATGGACTCAATCACAAAATTTACAATTATTTAACAGAGATTCCCCCACTCGATGTTTGGTCGAGCGGGGTTTATTTATTTCTGGGGTACAGACATCCCATAGGGGCAAGCCCCTATGGTTAATTACATCCCAAGTTTGATTTGGGAACACTTTTGATTAAACTAGTGGTTTTCTCTCTCTTTTTTTTGTAGTCATTTAAACATTGGCTAAAGCTTGATTTTTGTTGTTTTAAAATCCATGAAAGTCTTGGTTAAAGGGTTTGGCCTTTAGGAATTTCAAGGAATGGATCAATTTAGATTTAGATTTTTGGGAAAGAAAGCCAAAGGAGTTGAAGTAGGGGCACTTGATTCTGAGATGGAACTCAGAGGTGCCCAAACTATCCTATGTTGGGCTTTACATCTTAGCAACTTAATTTTGGTTTAAGTTGGTATTTTATTAGAAGATTGGGGCTTACATCCCAACAACACTTGTTGGAGGAATTGCCCGAAAGTTGAGGGCTTATAGGGCGATTTGGAATCAACCCGTGCCTCGGACCCTAAGACTAAGGTGAGGACTACCGAGAGGTAGTGCCTCGAACCTAGATCTAACGAGTGCAAAGAGGGACTTACAAGCTACACCTCACAAGAGGCATAACCCGCCCGACCTCTGGATTTATTGTCCCGCCTGGAAGGGACTACCAGCTAACCCTCCTAATCGCTTTTAAAACCATGCTATTCGGTCTCAATGCAAATGTAGAGTGGTATGGTTGTTTTTTATTTAGAAGGTAGGTCTTATAGCTTGGCTTTGAGGCCAAGATGCCTTGCGTGTATGGTATGCAAATGCTGACTCATAAAGAAAAAGACTTTTGTTATCTAATCCTTAAGTGAGGGCTTTCTATATGCAACATGCTTGGGCTATGCATGATTAATTTCAATTTTGAAAACTTGGCTCCTTAAAGGGAGCCATGCAATTTATTTTTTTTGAAAAGCATGGAGCCTAATTTGATTTTATTATTAAGTTGCTTACATGTTAAGGGGTAGAAAATTTAGTTTTTATCCTAAGAGCCTAACGTAATCAAGTCCAGGCCACACCCACAAAAACAAGAGAAGAAACCTAAGAAAAACATGCTTTTTCTATTGCGCACTCAGTAAACACTTCAACACATGCTTTTGTATATAAATAAAGACAGAAATGTAAATAATGTCCCAGTTATTACAAACGTGTTTGGCAGCTGAGTTGCCTGCCATTATACAACCCAGTTAACATTTACAGACTCTACTTGTGGGGTCTTCAAGCTTTACAAAAGTTCTTTGGACTCCATCTTCTTTGCTCCCTTCCTTTGTTCCAAACCCCCACAAGTTTTACATCCTATTTCTACCAAATACATGATAAAAAAAAAGACTCAAATCTGCAAAACAGAGTTAGGAGGCAGTTTATATAATGAAGCATGTAATCATCTCAAAATTGGCCTAACACTTAGAGTGCTAAGTGCTAAGCCCCCTGCTTCTACCCTATTGGCCATGTCTCCTGGGGGGTTTTAAGCAGCGCCTGCAAGCAAACAGCATTAATAAAATCATGACATTTACCCCCTTCTTGGACATGACCACCTGCACAGAAGAGCATTTATATTCTATACTAACCACTTAAGGGCAAGTGCCCACACGCAGACAATCCAAGGGCAATCAATCCATAACATCATCCACATGCGCACACAAAGAAAAATCCTAATCCTAGCATGCCTAAGGGGTTGTGCAACTAAGTGTGTGAGGCTTGTGTGGTATGTCACACTAAAGATCCTCCTAGAGTTTGGGTCTAAGGAAGGTGCCCGACATGTAATTTTGGATTACATGTTGAGGGATTCTTCTTAGCTTTTGGAGCTAAAAAGAGAAAGGTAGAAATCCGTCGTTTAGCTTTTGGGCTAAATGTTGGAAGGATTCTCCTTAGCTTTTGGAGCTAAGAAGAGAAAGGTAGAAATCCGTCGTTTAGCTTTTGGGCTAAATGTTGGAAGGATTCTCCTTAGCTTTTAGAGCTAAAGAGATGGGAAAATCTCCTACAACTTTGGAGTTGAAGGAGAGAGAACCTATAGCTTTTGGGCTAAGGTATTACATCTTTTAAGGCTTTTGGAACCTATAAAAGTGAATGGAGATCAGTAGCTTTGAGGTTACAAATCAAAAAAAGATGTCTCCTTGAATCGTTGTATTCAAGGAGTTGGGTTTCATTTGCTTAATTTGGATTAAGCAAATAAAGTTGAATCACTTATTGAGTTTGGTTCAATAAGTGAGAAAGATTTGTAACTTTGGGGTTACGAATCAAGAGAAACTATCATTGAACTCTTATGCTCAATGATGGGTATTTAGTTTGCTAAGTTTGGGTTAAGCAAACATAAGAAGATGATGTGTAGATTTGGGCCTACACATCAAGGATTCTTTGAACTTTTGGGTGTCCAAAGAGAGGAACTCACTCACCTAATTTGGATTAGGAGAATGAAAGAAAACTAGGATTTGATTCATTTGCTTGATATGGAATTATTTGTTGAATTTGGTTCAACAAACAAATGATTTTGGATTGAATTACTTGTTGATTTTGATTCAACAAATAGGAGATTTGTGTGAGACTTTCATACAACTTTTGAGTTGTAGAAAGAAGAAGAGAAGATGCAACTTTGGGTTGCAAGCTTTTAAAACCTCTTTGAACATTTGGTATTCAAAGAGAAGAATTCATTCTCCCGACTTGGGTTTGAGAGTATGAAGATGGATTCAAATGCTCTCCTACAATCTTGACTTGTAGGAAAGAGGGAGGGAAATGCAACTTAGAGGCTGCAAATCAATGAAAGTTCTTTGAACATTTGTTGTCCAAAGAAGGAAATGCACTCTCCTAAATTGGGCTTAGGAGAATGAGGGATTTCCTACAACTTTTGGGTTGTAGGAATAAGGGAAACAACAAGCAAATTTTGGATTTGCATGTTGAGGGGATTTCTTGGACATTGGGTGTCCAAGGAGGAGCTTTCATTTGCTTAATTAGTGACTAAGCAAATGAGGAAGATTAGGATTTGAATCCTATATTCCAAGGATTATTCGTTGGTTTGTGCTCCAACAAATAGATTACTTGAGAAGCTTCCTACAACTTTGAGGTTGAAGGAGAAAGATGGCCTTCCTACAACTTTTGGGTTGTAGAAAAGGGGAAATCATGTGCAACTTGGAAGTTGCAAGTTAGGGGAATTTCCTTGAGCACTTGGTGTTCAAAGAAAAGGACACACATTCACTTAATTTAGGCTAAGTGAATGGGTTGATTTTCTACACTTTTTTTTTGTTTGGTAGAGGGAGGAAATAATGTGTAACTTGGAGGTTCCACATTCATAGGTGCCCTTGAACATTTGGTGTTCAAAGGGGAATGACCATTCTTCTAGATTTGGGCTTAGGAGAATGAGAGGATTTTCTACAATTCTTAAGTTGTAGAGGGGAGAAACAACAAGCAAATTTTGAATTTGCATGTTGAAGGGATTCCTTGGACATTGGGTGTCCAAGGAGGAGCCTTCATTTGCTTATTTAGTGACTAAGCAAATGAGGGAGATTAGGATTTGAATCCTATATCCAAAGGATTATTCGTTGTTTACGTTCCAACAAATAAACTATATGAGAAGCTTCCTACAACTTTGAGGTTGAAGGAAGAAGATGGTTTGTTTCTATGTTCCAACACAAGGGTTGATAGTTTAGAGTTTGGTTCCAAACTACAAAGATTCATGTGTAGGAGGAGCACTTAGAGCCTTGGATAGTCTCTAAATACAACACATGAGTGAATTGTTTGTTGATTAGGTGCTTCAACAAACTAGGAGGGAGAACTTGGAAGTTGGTTCCAAGTTAGAAAGAATTTGTGCAATGACATATTTGAAGTTTGAGGTGCTCCAAATATTATTGCATAAGAGATGTAATTTGTAGTTTTTGGGCTACAAATTAAGGGGTCATCTACCTATATAGGTTAGGCAAATGAGATAGGCTAGATTTTAGAATCCTAAGCCTAAAAAGGAATTCTTTCATTGATCTTAGTCTCAAAACGAAAGAAATGGAGAACTTAGATTTTCGGCTCTAAGCTATAATATTTTCATATAATGACATATTGGAATTTTAGAGAATTCCAAATCATCATTTATGAAGGGAGAAATGTTTATTTGCTAACTTTGTGTTGTTAGCAAATGAAAAAGGGAGAGAGGCTTAGGATTTGTTTTCCTAAAACCTTGATTCATGTACTATAATAATTGGGACTTAGAGAACGTCCCAACTATTAAGTGTGAGGGACATGTCATAAGGAAGAGAACTTCCCACTCTCCTACAAATGTTTTGGATTTGCTTGAAAGAGGGAAAGCTAACTTCCTAATGCGTAGAAGGTTTTCCCAAATCAAATTTGATATGATTTTGGGGACTTGAAAGTTTCTAGGAGAAACCTAAAGATCTATTTTGGCAAGATCTAAGAGGGACCTAAGAACAAACATGTAGTGGAACCTAGGCTTTTGGAATCCTAGGTTGAGAACAATCATGCAATGAAAAGATGGAGCTTTGTGGTGCTCCAAATTACCATGCATGAGGGAGAGATAGGTGAGTGATTGTAGAATTTGTATCTACAAGCAAAGAGAGTTGAATCTAGGATTTTTGGGGTCCTAGGTTAAGATTTGTTCACACAATGGAAAATTGACACTTTGAGATGCCCCAAAATTCAATACATGAGAAAGGAAAGACTACTAGAGAGCTTCCAACTCAATGAAAAGATTTCCAAATCAATTTTGACATGATTTGGATAGAAAGATTGGTCCTACAATTTGAATTTGGAAGACAACCTATAATATTATCAAAGCTCTATAAGAAGGTGGTTTCCCCTAAATCGTACCTAATATGATTTGGAAATTTGAGAGCTTGTATTTGGTTATATTACCTTGCAAATTAGGAAAAATGAGCTTAAATAACCCCTTATTATGATGGAGCATTGATCATGGGCCTTTGAGGTCCATGAAATGCTCCAAATCAATCTCACCAACACTTAGGATTAAGTAAGCACATTTATGAAAATTTGCAAGTTAATACATTCACTAATTTTAAGCAAGGAATAAATAACACATGGCTTGAATCATGATTTAGTAGGGAAACATGTATCTTAAAGCCTTTAAGGGATCAAATCACTTTTGGCATGATTTGACCCATTAAAAACATTAAAATGAGTTTCCAAACTTTGGAATATTTGCGTAACAAAAATGATTAGCCATCAACTTTTCTATCACAAACCATACAACGCATCCAAAGGCGAGTTTGATCAAAAACACTTGCTCTAGGATTTTCGTAGTGAATCTTTGGAACTCACACTAGATCCTACAATAAGTCATCACAAATATTTTGGATATGTTGCAAGGCTTATGACAACCCCGCAAGCTCCACAAAATTCCTAAATCATATGTCTATTTCGCGCATGACACTAATGTTGTATAAGTACATGTACACAATGTGAGATTTGGGAAAAGATATGAGCTATCCACTATGTTTTAGCTACAACAAGTAACATGCCCTAAGGTTTGAATGTAGGCGAAGGTGCTAAGCTCAATATGATGCATAACATACATTTGAGAGGTGTTGGATAACAACCCGACACCTCTACACGCGTTAAAATCCTCTCCGGACCCTCAAATGAGAGCCAACTAATGGAAATCGACCAATTTCCATAGTCTTTGCGAAGTGGACAGCCAACACAAAGGTTTCGGGGGACCAAAAAATTAAAGTTTCTAAGGACCTAAGGCTTTGGATCGTCAATCGCATGCCATTGGCTTTGGAGCCTTAAGGTTTTGCCTAAGTTTTAAGGATTTTACCACACCCGGTTTGTCCAAGCGCTCCAAACCAATGTCCAAGCTGCTGTCCAAACTCCGCTCCAAGCTCCGATTGCTGTCCAAGCCGTTCCGACGTCACCACCGCTGTCCACAACGATTTGAAGGTTCCAAACTGCTGTTTGAGAGGTTTAGGAGCCTCCTTTTGCTGTTTGGAGGCTTCAAACAGCTCCCAACTCGTCTCGAGGTCGCCGGAGTTGAAGGAGGAAGAGCTAGAAACCTTCCTTTGCTGTTTGGAAGTCTCCAACAGCTTCCTACTTGCTGTTTTTATCACCTCGAAGTCGTCGGAGATGATAGCGAAGGAAGAGAAGAAGTCTTCGCAGCAATTGCAAAGCCTTCGAGACGAAGCCGAAGTAGTTGGGTCGCACAGATCCGGTGAAAGAAGGAGCCGGAACTCCTGGCAGGTCTGGCCGAGACCCTGGATGGGCTCGGACAAAGTCGTCGCACGCGAGAGGGAGGATTTCCGCCTGGTGGAGTCGCGCGTGAGAGGGGATTTCCGATTTCTTTTCTGGCTCTGTCGCTGGGTCGGGACGGAAGAAAGAAAGCCAAGAGGGAGCCGACACCTCCAGGAGGTTCGGCCGAAGGCGTCGCACGCAAAGGGGGAGCTCGAACGAGGACTCTGGCGTGAACGGGGGCTTCGCCTGGTGATCCTGCTTCCGTTCTTTCTCGCTCTCCTTTCTGGGTCGCTGGACGGGAACGAAAACAGCAGCAAGGGAGCCGAAAAATAATCCTCTCCATTGCCTCTCCCGCTGCTTTGTTCTGCTCTGGATTCGGGCGAATAGCCCAAGGGAGCCGCCCAAATAAGCCTATGAGGCTGTCTCGTTGCTTGAAACGAGGGGAATGTACTTGAGTACATTGAACCCAAATTTTGGGTGAGAAATGAGATAAAATCTCAGCCCTAGGTTTCAATTTTCTGATTTGGGAAGTTGATTGAGCCCAAATCAATCAATTGGGGCTGAAATTGGCTCCGAATTGGGCTCGACCCGAATCGATTTGAGTCGATTTGGGTCCGATTTTGTTCGATTGAGTTAATCTTGCGAAATTGAACTCGGATCGACGCCGAAATGTGTCGAACTGCGTCGAATTGGGCTCGACGGCGTTTGAATTGATTTGATTTAATTTTAATTTAATTAAATTGATTTAATTTAATTAAATTGGAGTCTAATTTGAGTCGATTTTGTCTCGACGTCGATCGATCGAGTCGATCGAGCGCGATCGAGCCTAGTCGGGCTCGATCGGGGTCGAGTCGGTGCGAAAATATTCGTCAACAATCTAATTTGAGTCGATTTTGTCTCGACGTCGATCGATCGAGTCGATCGAGCGCGATCGAGCCTAGTCGGGCTCGATCGGGGTCGAGTCGGTGCGAAAATATTCGTCAACAATAACATCCCTCAAATCAGCCTCTAAATCTGTCCTCTTTAATTAGGAAACATCTCGTAATTAACCCTCTCCAAATCAGCCCCCAAATCTGTTCTCTCTAATTAGGAAACATTGTCTAATTTATCCCCTCCAAATTAGTCCCCTTTCCTAATATATTTCCCTCTCCAATTTGAATTTCAATTAGGAAATATTTACTAATTGATTACTTAATTTCTCATCTCACATAATGAATTGATGTTTTAATGGGTCTCACAACAGGAGCCGAAATCTACCCAGGTTCACCCCCTCCCCCCCCCCCCAAAGGGCTGCCGGTGCGGCGCAATTTTCTATTATCCATATGTTGTCAGAAGATTGCATAAGTGAATTTAACAATGTGAGGTAATAGCGAAATTTTGTTTCCTAGTTAGAAGATGCAATTAGAAACTGAAGTGACTGAGGGAGGGAAAGATAAAGGAAATAAGAGATTCAAAATTGAAAATGTTGCCTGAAAGGATACGGTATAACTTGAAAAGCTTGGCCCAAAGAATAAATTAAAGTAAACTCAGAGGCCTTAGATGAATTCCTCGCTTTAAATTTTAAGATTTGCTTTGCAGGCAAAGGATGTATCCTTTGAGCAGTTAATTCAAAGATATTTCTAATAAGTCGGCTCTTTATTGTATCTGTTGTTATTTGGTTGATTGGGTTGCTCAACTTTAAGTTCTCTTAAAAATATAATTCTGTTATCCTGATTTTTTATCCCACACTTCGATTTTGATTATGGAGTACGTTCATTACACAATCTGCTATTTTATCAAATTAAACATTCTGGTTGTGGTATTCTGAATTACTATAATACTTTTTTGTTTTGCACTGATGATTTGTGCGCTGATATATGATTTTCTTCTAGAGTCGAAACGGATCTGATAAGGATTCCAAGCTTAATTTCAGTGGCGGAAACGTACATGTTATAGGTAGCGGAGAAGAATGGGATGCGAAGATCTCAGAAGCAAATAAAGAAGGCAAAATAGTAAGTTTTCCGTTTTTTCCATGTACTTGTAACACGTGTTATTCTTGCGGTTTTAAAGTATTAGCTATGTGATATTCATGTAACTCTGCTTTAAATATTTGACTGTAATGCTTAGAAAGTAATCTCAGGTATGTTAACATCTTCACCTGTTCCTTCAAATGCCTTCGATCTTTATTCTGTTTCTTTTGAGAATTTATGTAGCATGTCCGCTTGCCCATTCTATTCAGTTTTGATTAATTTTCTAGATGTTCTGTTTTCGTTTAAAAATTAGCATTCGATCCCAAACTCCTTGCACTTTCATATGAAAAACATAAATATTTTTGTAATGTTTTGGCGCCACCTTATTTCTGTTGGCTGATTATAAAAAAACTATCCTGGCACTGGAATTTATAGATAATCATAATTCTGCGCTTTATCACTCTCCATCTTTCTCTTCTTTCAGTTGACAGAGAAACTTCTGATATCTACAGGTTGTTGCAAATTTCAGTGCAGCATGGTGCGGCCCATGCAAAATGATTACTTCTTACTATACTGAACTTTCTCTGAAGTATCCTCAATTAGTTTTCCTGACAGTAGATGTTGACGAGCTAATGGTAATTATTAATTCTTTCACAAACATTTAAATAAAATCTGTTTTCATGCTTAGCTTCAGATTTGGGTGGTTATTTTTTCAACAATTACACCATGTGCCTTGTTTTACTTGTACTTGTTGCCCCTGAATTTTTTAATTTTATTTAATGGTCGGAGGTATATTCAAATCTCTATAACATGCATGACCACTACGGTCAACAGAGTGAATAAATGATAATAAAAATGATGGCCTGAAGTGGAAGCTGCGATTTGTTGATCAGTAATCATGATAAATGCTTGAGGGTTATCATACTCTTTGTTTTTAAAAGCGCTATGAATTTTGAGGTTTGCCGAGTTGGCTCTATGAAAGTTTGTTTGATTGGCAAAACCTTGAACGTTTGCTTTTTGTTTGTATTTCTATGTTCATCCATGTTCTTATTCTCTTTGACGACCGACATTCATCCAGCGTTTCCACTATATATTATAACGTAATACTTCAGGTGTACTAAGGGAAGTACCATTTTTATTTATGTGACATTAATGGATGAAACATAACAGTTGTCCTTAATTGACATAAAGTTAGACATTTGTAAATACTTGGATAAATCAATTTTCTGTTAAACATTAATTTGTCTTGCTATGTATGCGCATGTACATTGATAGTTCTAACATGCTTATTTATATTGAGTCAACCTTTAGTAGTGTTGCGGGCTAGAATATACGCGGCGATAGAGTCAGAATACTACGTCTTAGCGTTGCACGGATATCCGCTCACACACAGAGAACACAAGATTTTTATGTGAAAAATCCTGGAAATGGGGAAAACCACGGGGCCTAGCCCAGTTGAAAAGATTTCACTAGAATTTGAGTTGATTACAGTGGGCTGACTCGTCCCAGAGGACGATCATATTACAAATGTCAACCGGAAGTTGGGGCGTCTGTTAGTAGTCTGACAGCAACTTGGCAGAATTCTGGCGTTAGTTGATGGTATGACGGAGTTTTAGGGCCTCAAGTGTTGGTCCGGCGGAGTTCAGGCCTTTAGGCAGAGATCTGACGAGGGTGAGGGCCTAAGGCGGTGATCCGGCGAGTGTGAGGGCCTCAGGTGGTGGTTTGGCGAAGGCGAGGGCCTCAGGTGGTGGTCCGGTGAAGGCGAGGGCCTCAGGTGGTGGTCCGGCGAAGCACAGGGCGTCAAATGGTGGTCCGGCAGAGCACAGGGCGTCATGTGGTGGTTCGGTGGAGCACAGGGCGTCAGGTGGTGGTCCAGCGGAGCACAGGGCGTCAGGTGGTGATCCGGCGGAAGTCCGGCGGTGGTGGAACAATGGTGATTCGACTGAACTCCGGCGGTGGTTCGACGAAACTCCGGCGGTGGTTCGACGAAACTCCGGCGGTGGTCAAGGAGGCAAGAGCGATCTCCGATCTCTCTCTTTTTTCTTAGGTTGAGGGGTCCCTTTTCAAGAGGAGAGGGAGTTCTATTTATAGATTTTTAGAATGGCATGACCCGTAAATAGGTGGAGGATCAAGGGCAAGTTGGAGTGATTTGGATGGACGGCTGATATTGAATCCCTTGATTGTGGAGCATTCGCAGGCTATTTGAAGGTCTTGATGATGTCGGAATTTGGTGATGTTGGGCTCGTTGGATTCGTCTCGTTGAGCCACTCGATTCGACTATAAGCTTGTTATGTTTGGAAACTGTTTGGTAATCCAAATTGTGGTTCGAACCTTCCAACAACGCTTCGGGTCCTTGATTTGGACCCATTTGGGCTCGGATTGGGTCGAATTTGGTGTCATTGGGTTCGTATTTCTGAGACGCTCAGTTCGACTGTAAGTTTGCTGAAATCGGAGTTCAGATGCTCCTAATTTTAATTTCGGAAGTTTCCAACTTTATTTTGCTTTGAGATTCGTGCCCCATCAAGATAATTTTTTGGCGATTTTTTGACGATGTATCAAGTAGTATTTTTGGTTGACAGTGCATAGAAATGGATATCCTTGCAACTATTTTATGCAATAGCTCTAACATGCTTATTTATATTGAATCCACCTTTAGTAGTATTTTTGGTTGACAGTGCAATAGAAATGGATATCCTTGCAAGTATTTTATGCAATGCACAAATGCACAGAAGTGTTCTTTACATTAATCTCATTTGATTTCATCACTTTTTACCCATACACTTTCTGGATATTCTCAGTTTTTGGTATGGGTTTTCTCATAACAATTTTATTTTTATGGCGGCCCACTACATGATATAGTTATATATTAGGATATCGGTAAGAGCTTCAAATGGAAATAAGTTCTTATCTATTATGTCAAATTATGGAGCCTAATTGATGCCCTAGGAAGAAACTTCTTATGCGGACTTAGTGCACAGATATATTGGGTTAGAAGTATGGAAAGAGTGTGCTGCATTGTGACAGTCAGTATTATTCATTTATAACAATTCCGATTTATTATACTAGGACAAAGTATATTCAAGTAAGTTATCACTAAAGCAGGATAAGATTTTAATGTTTGAGAAGACTCTAGGGAGCTTACATACAGTTGATATGCCGATCAAGACTATGATTTCATTTGGGACGGTTTTCTTTCTGCTTCTTAAAACAACTTTCTAGTACAAAATTAAAATTTATGTACTAGAAAGCTGCTTTAAGAAACAGAAAGAAAGCCTTCCCAAACGAAGCCTATATTGATGAAAAAATAGAAGTCATATGCTACTCGAATTGGACTTCTGCACAAGGAGTGAGAAATTAATGTTGTTGTAGTGGAGATGTGATGATTTATTAGTCTTCAAGTGGGAGATTGTTTAGTTGTGGTGTCTAATTAATTCCCTACAAAGAAGTTGGTTTCGAAGACTCAGTACATGAGGTTAAAGAGGCATCCAATATTTGTTTTTTTTTGGTTCAGGGTATTTTGTGATTTTACATGTATCATTGATTGCACTAGTTGTTCATTATAAAAGGGCCGTCATTATTAAAATTTCTATTGAAGAGTGATTTAAAAAGATGAAGGAATATCTTGACTTACTAAACTTTTGAATACTAAAAAGATGCCAGATCAGTGGAGAATGAGTGTGTTAATTCCTATTTTTAAGAATAAAGGTGATGCATATGAGTGTGCGAATTATAGAGGAATTAAGTTAATGTGTCATACTTTAAAACTATGGGAGCAAGTTATGGAGCATAGGTTGAGGCATGATACTAATGTTTCTCAAAATCAATTTGGATTCATGCCGGGTAGGTCTACTATGGAAGCCATACATTTATTGAGAGGTTTGATGGAGAAATATAGAGAGAATAAGGAGGATCTACATATGATATTTATTGATTTAGAGAAATCATATGATAAAGTTCCAAGAGAAGTGCTATGGAGGTTCTTGAAAATAAAAGAGTTAATAATGCTTAGATTCAAATCATTAAAGATATGTATGCAGGAGCTATTACTTGTGTTCAAACACAAGGTGGTTTGACCAAGTATTTTCCTATTTCGGTTGGATTACATCAAGGATCAGCCTTAAATCCATATCTTTTTGCTTTAGTCATGTATGTTCTCACTAGACATTTGCAAGAGGATGTACCTTTGTGCATGCTTTTTGCTGATGATATTCTTTTTGTTGATAAGACTGGAGAGGGAGTTGAAGGTAAACTTGAATTATGGAGGTCAACTTTAGAGTCTAAAGGTTTTTGCTTGAGTAGATCTAAAACTGAATATGTGGAGTGTAATTTTAGTGGAAATAGACCTAGTGAGGGGATTGTGGCTTTGGGCTATCAAGTCATTAATAAGAGTACATGTTTTAGATATCTTAGATCTATTGTTCAGAGTGATGGTGAAATTGATGGGGATATTATCAGCAAAATTCAAGTTGGATGGTTGAAGTGGAGGAATGCATCGGGCTTATTGTGCGATAGAAAAGTCCCCCTCAAACTTAAGGGAAAATTCTATAAGATGGTGGTGAGACTTGCTGATGAGGGCATCAGATTTCAACATGTGTACCATCGTCGGGGATGCCGATCGACGGCCTTGATTCAGAGCCTTTATTTTTGATGCTTTAGTTTCTTCTTTTCATGATGTTTATTTCATGCTTTCCTTTTGTACCCCTATGAGGGAAGTAGTTTTTATTGTAGCCCAAGGGCGTTTTCGTCTTTATGCATTTTATATTTTGTCAGCCTATATAAAGGGCTTTTGTCATTGTATTTGGATTATTATTGAATGAATGAAAATTTCCATGCTTTGTTCTCTTTGTGAGTGCATGAAGTTCTCTTGGTGAGTTCTTCCATTGAGATCTCTTAGTGAGTTCTCTAATTATCTTTTCTTTTAATTGCTTTGCATAATTTTCTTCCTACTAGAGAGCTCTTCGAAATTCCTTTACCCCTTTGCTCTTGCCGCCGGCCCCTAGGGCTTTCCCCACCGCCGGCCAAGCTTCCCACCGCCGCCCACCACCTCGCCGACGACCTCCTCCCCTTCCGCCACCACCACTCCACCTCCTCATTCAACCCCTCATTGAAATTTGATTTTCAAGTTTCAATTTCTTTCCAAATTTGGAAATCTATTTTTGAAAAGTTTTCGAATAAATTCAAATTTTAAATCAAGATTTTATTTGGATTTTATCTCAGAATTTTTCAAATCAAATTCTCAATTTGGAAACCTTCTCTCCCCTCTCCATAACTCCCTCTCCCTCCTTAGCCATGCCGCCGGCCCCCATTATGCTCCCCCTTTAATTACCCCATTAACTCCTTGATCCTATTTTGAAATTCAAATTAGGATCCATTAGTTTTCCCTCCTATTGCAATGAAAACTGAAAGAATTTCAGTTTAATCTCTCCCTCTCCCTATTCTCCTACCGCCGGCCTCCCCCCCTCTCTCTTCCTCATTAATTCCTCATTAGGGAATTAATTGCTCTCTCTTGGGAATTCAAATTTCCCCTCCAAAATTCTCCAAAACTGAAATTTCTTTCAGTTTTTGCCTTGTTTCCTACACCCATCCCTCCTCACCCCACATCCACCGCTGGCCTCCTCACCCCTTCTACAACCCGCCGCCCCCCATCTCTCCTCCTTGGAGATTTATTTGCGGCGACCACCCTTTCACCTCTCCAAGGATGCATGGAGGTTCTCGAGTGGAATTTCGGGTTTGAGTACGACAACCACGGACGAGTGAACATCCTCCGGTCTCCCTTCTTCGACGTCGGATTCGACTTCGATGACACCGTCGAGGACTATTTGGACCGGATCCTACCGGCTCTAGTGGATTCCATCGACGATCATTTTTCTGTCTACACGTGGATCGTTGAAGGGCGTCGTTTCGCACCACCTCCATGACCCGCGCCGACCTCTCCTTCCCTACGGATCTACGGCGCCATCGCCCTAGGAGTGTTTTCATCATTCGTGTGGTTCTTCTTCTCCCAACAAGCCTAGAAGTAGGTAAATGAGAGTAGCCTCAAGGTGAGACAATCGCTTTGTTAACCGCGGGATTCTAGTTGGCTTTTCATTTGCTTTACTTTTATTACCGTTGTTATCTTATTGGTCTTGCTAATTTAGGTGTAAGCTCTTGCCTAACCATAGTTGAATTCTAAGATCTCCGAAAAGTTTCAATTGAGAACACAATTAAGCTTGCAATTTCATCACTTGAACAATTTTTTATTAAGTTTCTAAATTCAATTCCTGGTTTCACATCACTTGCAATGCTTTATGGTGCCGAATGTTGGCCATTAAAAGAGAAGCATAATACTAAGTTAAGTGTTGCAGAGATGAGGATGCTTAGGTGGATGAGTGGCTTGACCCTTAGAGATAGGATATGAAATGAGCATATACATGTAAAGCTTGGAGTAGCTCCAATGGAAGATAAGATTAGAGAGAGTCGCCTTAGATGGTTTGGTCACATTAAACGGAGGCCTTCCGATGACCTGGTTAGGAAAGTTGAGGTATTAGATTTGGCTTATGTTAAGAAAGGTAGAGGTAGGCCTAAAAAGACTTGGTTAGAAAATATTAGAAATGATCTTTCTTTATTAGATTTAGATAAGAATTTGACTTTTAACCGGACACAATGACGAAAAAGGATTCATGTAGCCGACCCCACGTAGTGGGACAAAGGCTTGATGTTGTTGTTGTTGTTGTTGTAGTGATTTAAAAAGATGGAGTAAAAGAGAGTCTTCTAATTTTCTTTGAAAAATCTAATTATCATCATTAGCATAGTGAACCTTATAGCAGCCGTAAGAGGAAGCAGCATAAATTGGCTGAACATGTATAAAAACTTTTGATGTTTTTTCCTATTATTTTCTTCCATTTCTTTGTTCTTGGTAGTTTTGAATTAGGGTTTGTCTAATTCTCCATATAATCTGGAATCTTTCGAAGAGGTTTAGGTCCTAATGAGAATATTGTCAATAGGAGAATGATCAGGCCTTTCCCCATGCAATAACAAGTTTTTTGGTTTGGTTTGCTCCGTTTGCGTGTGGCTCTTGGTATGAATGCGTTGAAAATGTTATGCAAACATGCAAGCTATTATTTGTCTTTTACATTTTCGGTTTACTATAAGTGTTGCAGAGATGAGGATGCTTAGGTGGATGTGTGTCTTTACCCTTAGAGATAGGATACGAAATGAGCATATACGTGAAAAGGTTGGAGTAGCTCCAGTGGAAGATAAAATTAGATAAAGTCGCCTTAGATGGTTTGGTCACATTAAATGTAGGCCTTCTGATGACCCGGTTAGGAAAGTTGAGGTTTTAGATTTGTCTTATATTAAGAAAGGTAGAGGGAGACCTAAAAAGACTTGGTTATATAAAATATTAGAAATGATATTGATGTGAATCAATCATGCGATGAAATGCGAATTGCACTTAAAATTAATAGAAATATTGAATCATAGCTTGCTACCAAAACTTTATGCGTAATCAATTGAAGTTCAAGAATTAGAAGACGAATGATTAAGTAACAACAAGAAATCACAGTCAGAGATTAGAAGGCTTTTCAAAATAACATCAAAACTTCAAGTAATGCGAATAGCTAAAATTAACAAAGCCCCAAATTTAAGGTTTAGATCCTTCACCTTAGGATCCATCATTGAATTTAAAGTGGAGGCTTAGCCGAAAAGGACAGTGAGCAAGCTTAGCGATGCTACGAGTAGACAAGTGATCTTGAGGGGACTCGTCGCCGGGGAGGGAGCCGGATTCGGAGGAGCGGGTGGACGGCCTTCGATGATCCACGTGTAGACAGAGAAGTGGTCGTCGATGGACTCCACTAATGGTGGTAGAATCCTCTCCAAGTATTCCTCGACGGTGTCGTCAAAGTCGAAACCGACGTCGAAGAAAGGTGACCGGAGAATATTGACCCTTCCGCGGTTGTCATACTCAAACCCGTAATTCCATTCGGGTTCCTCCATACATTCTTGGCGGCAAGGGTGAGCGGGTCGTCGCCGGGGGCGTCCTCAAGGGGATGAGAGGGGCGGTACGGGCGTTGGAGGCGAAACGGCCAAGAGTAATGTGTTGAGAGAGGTTGGGCCAATGGTGGAATCCAAAAGAGAGGTGCAGGAATTTCTGCAGGAAAACTGTTTTTGGAGAGTTAATGGGAGAGATTTAATTTGAAAATCAAATTAAATCAATGAGGGAGAAGGGGCGGCTAAGAGAGAGGGTTTAGGGGCTGAAATTGTGGAGTTAATGGGGTGATCAGGAGAGAGAGAAGAGCCCAAGGAGGGGCCGGCCAAGGGAGAGAAAAGGGGGGGGAAGAGGAGATTAAGCAAGTGGGGTCCACACGATTAATCTCAGATTTTATTAAAATCTAAAATTAACAATTCAGTTTTGGATAAAAGAAAGGTTTCCTAACTTAAGCATTTAATTGGATTGAATTTGAATTTGAATTTCAAATCCAATTCCAATTTATTTGATTGCTTAAATTAAGGAGGTGATTTAGGTAACATTAAATGCTAATGAAACCCAAACATTTCAGAATTTTGAAAACTAAAATAGGATGGAAATAGTGGTGGCGGCTGCAAGGAGGGAGGGGCCGGTGGACTGGAGTGGCCGGCGGCTGCTGGGTGGGGGTTTGGGCCGGCGGGAGGGAGACTTGGCTGGGGCCGGCAGGAGGGGGTTTTGCTGGGACAGGATGGCCAGTGAGGCCGGCGGCTTGGCTGGGACGGGATGGCCAGTGAGGCCGTCGGCTTGGCTGGGCCCAAGGGAGGCGGCACTAGGATGGAGGGGAAGGGAAATTTTGAAGAAATCTGAGAATTTCCTCCAACGATTTCCTCGCCTCGAATTTCTGCTCAACTTCGCCTTCACACTACAAGCATGGATTAAATCTAGAACTCACGGAGAGATCTAGTTCTCCCTTTGAACTCACTAAGAGATCAAAGGGAAATGCACTCACAAAGAGAACAAAGGAGGATAATTTTCATTTCATCCAAAAACTAAAAGATTACAATGCATAATGCCTCATATAAGGAGGCTCAAACTAAAGGAAAAGAAAAGACATAAACGCCCTCGGGGCTACATAAGTCAAACAATGCCCTCAGGGGCAAACTAGGAAAACTAAGAAAAGAATACATGACATAAGCTGTAAAAACTCAAAAAGTAGAGGCTTTGGATCGTAGCCGTCGATTTGCGCCGTCGGCGATGGTTCACGTGTCGAAATCTGATGTCCCAATCATTCTCCCCGGGTGGGAGAGAACTCGACCCCGTCGAGTGAGTGTCTCTAGAAGCCTCGTACCACTCCAGCAGGTCTGGGTCTAATATCTGTAGCTCATCTCGGTCGATCCACACGTTCTCCGTCTCCGGCTTTCCTGCCCATTGAACTAAGTACCTCCGGCGACCACCGTCACAAGGCTCATCAAGTAATGGGTTGGGTGGGTTAAACTCTGGACCTTCATAAGCTACAAGATCTTCAACGTTAAAAGTGGGGCTAAAGTTAAAACCTTCGGGAAGGTCAAGCACATAAGCATTACTATTAATTTTAGAGATTATTTTGAAAGGGCCCGCACTTCTCGCGTGTAACTTCTTAACGGTCCCTTGCGGGAACCGCTCCGGACGAATCCGAACCATCACATAATCACCCACATCAAATTCTTTAAACCTTCTCTTGAGGTCCGCATTAAGTTTATAGTTGGCATTGCTCAATTCAATTTTTTTATTAATTTCTTTGTGAAATTCATGTAAATGCGATGCAAATGCAGATGCTGACTCAGATGACCTAGACTTAGGACCCATGGGAATAAGATCTATAGGTTGCCTAGGTTTGTAACCATACACAATCTCGGCAGGACTCAGACCCGTGGTTCGGTTGACAGAATTATTATAGGCAAACTCGGCGATCGGTAACTTAGAATCCCAGTCTCTAAGGTTTTCCCCAACTAACGTTCTTAAGAGGTTTCCTAAACTTCTGTTTACAACTTCGGTTTGACCATCGGTCTGAGGGTGGAAGGCTGTAGAAAACTGTAATTTTGTACCCATCTTATGCCAAAGTGTTTTCCAGAAATAACTTGTGAATTTAGCATCCCTGTCGGATACGATAGTCTTAGGTAACCCATGAAGTCTCACAATCTTGTCAAAGTATAGCTTAGCAACCCGGGTGTTGGAATTGAATAAATTTCAACTCGATAAAATGCCTAAATTAATGTCAAGACAAAAGCAGGACATGATTTTAACTTTTTTTTTTGAATAAAATATTTAAAGATCAAAGATTCAATTAGAGGGGTCACTATAAACATGCCATGCTTGGAAACCATTTGGTAACCAAAATTATGGTTTGAACCTTCCAAATGCGCTTTGAGGCCTTGATTTGGATATAGTTTGAGCTCGGATCGGGTTGAATTTGATGTAGTTGGATTCGTCTCATCGAGCCGCTCGATTCGACTAAAAAAAATGTCATGTTTGGTAACCTTTTATTAATCCAAATTATTGTTTGAACCTTCCAAATGTGCATCGGGTCCTCAATTTGGATCTATTTGAGCTTGGATTGAGTTGAATTTAATGTCGTTGGGTTCGTATTTCTGAGACGTTCAGTTCGACTGTAAGTTTGCCAAAATCGGAGTTCAGATGGTCTACGATTTAAATTTTGAAGTTTCTAATTTGATTTTTGCTTTGAGATTCAATGCCCAATCAATATATATATTAAAATCGAAGCTAAAATGCAAGGCATTATGACGAACATTATGCATGCACAATAAAGGGTTTCTATAAAAACTACAGGCTACAATATAATATAAATAAATAAATAAAGTACTAGATTATCCTGTACATGCTACAATTTATATTCATATTATTGAGTGATATTCATAAGAATATAATGGATATAACTAATGGCATATATATTTAACTGTAATTAAGGATAATTTGTGTAAAAAAGATATATGCCAGCAAAACAAAACTGATATGGGAAGGCTCTACGTTCAAAACCATATTCATAACTGCCCACGAACAAGACGTGGCCAGGATAACCACTTACAGTATTTGGTTCAAAAGAGAATAAAAGAAGCAAAAGAAGAAAAAGAGAAGGACGCTCACTGGAATTGGGGAAAACCGACAAAGGCTCTCTGAATTTTTCTCAGACTTCCCCAAGCAAACTTCCGTCCTGCACTCCCTTGCCATGGATTTTTTTTAGCACACAAGCCGCTCCGTCTCCGAATCGAAGCAAAAATCGCAAAGGTTACGATTATCTTGGAATCGTCTTCCACACCTGCGAGCAAAGCCGAAGCCTCGAGTGAGCCTTCCGTCTCTGTCGTGCCCAACTCGTCGTGCGTTTACCTCCGTCCCTACCGCGAAGGATCGTTCAGCCCAGGTTGCGATCAACATTCAAATGTCTATAATCGGCGATCATTAGCAATTAAATATGTGCAATCGACAATCAATCTTCGCCATCAAAAGTTACAATCAACAAATTGAAGCAATCGAAGACAAATTTTGAGGCCCAACAGCGCCTCGAAGCCCTCGGCAGTTGATTCGCTCCGGTCGGGTCGACTTGAAAGGGCAAATGCCCTCCTTACCTCCCGGTGCCGGAGAGGGGACGCCGGGAGGCTGCCGAAATTTCCTCAAAATTTTGGGACTTAACCAAAATTTTGACAAACGACCGATATTCAATTATTTGCAACCAATCGTCATCAATTGGAGCATCAGACCAATTCCGGGGCCTGTCAATGCCCCGAAGCCCTCGGCCGTTGATTCGCTCCGGCCGGGCGGACTTGAAAGGGCAAATGCCCTCCTTACCTCCCGGCGCCGGGGAGGTGACGCCAGAAGGCTGCCGAAATTTCCTCAAAATTTTGGGACTTAGCCAAAATTTCGACAAACAACCGACATTAAATTATTTGCAACCAATCATCGTCAAGTGGAGCTTCTGAAGACAAAATCTCCTCGCTGTTGATTCGCTCCGGTCGAGTCGAGCCACTCTCTTACCTCCCGGCGCCGGGGAGGTGACGCCGGAAGGCTGCCAAAAGTTTCTCAAAAATCCTGAACTTAGATGAATTTTGGAAACAAACACATATTTCATTTTTTTTAATTAATTAAATTGATCATGACATTAATTTAATTAATAAATAAAAATGATTTAATTCTCAATTCACTTAAAACTTTAATTTAATTTAAATCTGAACTGAACAATTAAAATTCAACTTTAAATAAGTAACTAAATAAATAAATAAAAAAAACTAGAAATCAATGTTTCCAATGTCCAATCTAAGTACAATCTATTGATCATTTTTGAAACACGAGCTCTCCAAAAGCTCTCTGAAAGCTCTCAAACATGAGCTCTCCAAAATCTCTACAAAAACTCTCCAATGAACTCTCCAAGACTCTCAACAATAGCTCATACACCTAACAGAGGGCTCTCTAATTTGTTGGGTACGAACACCTGCAAACAAACAAACAAACAAAAGTTAGTACAATTACAAAATAAAATCAATGATGAAATAGTATAATTCTAACTATTGCAGGTAGAGAGAAGTGCTAAAAAGCAAGTAGAGCAACAAAACTACTGTAGTAGAAAATGAATTAAGAATATGAAAACAAGACACTAATACTTTAGTCGAGAAAGTAAAGTGTCTAAAGCTATGTCCTAGCTAATCTGAATCCTGTATGTTACTTATAATAGAAGCAATAAATCCTATCAACAATCCTTTCACTCAATATATAATTTTTTTTTTAAGTAAAGCAATAATTTCCAAAAAATTTCCTTTGGATATTTTCAACAAAAGCTGTAAGTCCAGTCTTTAAGGGTAATAGCTAGGAAACAACCTAGCTCTATACCCCTTAAATGGGCATCTTAGTCTATAGGACTAAGTTGTAAGACCCGCCACTAGGCTACTTCTAAGCGAAGTAGTAAGTCCCGCTTGTTAGGGAATTTCTAAACAATTGATCCTAAAACTAAAATTCAAATCCCTTAAATGGGCATCTTAGCCTATAAGGATAAGTTGTAAGACCCGCTATTTGTGCTACTTCTAAGCGAAGCAATAAGTCCCATGTGTTTAGGGAATTTCTAAACGAATGACCCTATAATCAAAACTCAAACAAATTAATGGGCATCTTAGTCTATAGGACTAAGTTGTAAGACCCGCCATTTGGGCTACTTCTAAGCGAAGCAGTAAGACCCGCTTGTTAGGGAACTTCTAAATAATTGACCCTAAAACTAAAACCAAAACTCAAACCCTTAATTGGGCATCTTAGTCTATAAAGCTAAGTTGTAAGACCCACTATTTGGGCTACTTCTAAGTGAAGTAGTAAGACCCGTATGTTAGGGAAGTTCTAAGTGAACGAACCTAAACCTAAAACTCAAACAAATTAATGGGCCACCTCTAATAGAGGTCGTAAGTCCCACTATCAGGGTCACTTTCAAATGAAAGCCATAAGCCCCTATCCAAATCAAATCATACGGGCAACTCCTAATTGAAGCCATAAGCCCCAAACTAAACAAATTAACGGGCAACTTCTAAGGAAGCCATAAGCCCCAACATCAATTAAACTAAACTAAATTAAAATTCATACATCTCCACTTCAGTCTATTCAGGATCCCTGAGAGGAGGCAACCCATGGCTGCTAATCAGATTCCCTGGACACTATAACTAATGGTTGTTAGTGATGGTAGACTGAATCCATGGTATGCCCGGGATGACGGAACCATGGGATCTTGATCGGGTATACCTTCATACCCCCATAACTAAATTTAAATATCTATTGCACATTCTCATACTTCTTGTACAAAGCTAAGTATATTTCATCCTTAATCGAGAGTGCTCTTCTAATGCGTTAGGAGGGATAATTAACTATGAGGGCTTGCGCTCATAGGAAGTAGAACTCAGATCTAAATAAATCCTGATATTACTCTCAGGGGAAATCTGGTTAATTGTTAAATTTAATCTACCTCTAGAAAAATTAAAGAAAACCCATAAGTTCGTGAGAGCGGGGTTCACAATTTTTTTTTTAAATTAAGATGATTTTTCTGGAGCGAACACCGGGATGCGTCAAAAGTTTTTGAACAGGGTAGGAAATGGGCCATCTTAGAAAACCTATCAACGACGATACAAACGGAATCGTGTTTTCTGAGGGTCTTGGGTAAACCTAATACAAAGTCCATGCTTACATCCTGCCAAGGGCAATTTGGTACAAGGAGTGGGGTGTAGAGGCCCGTGTTCTGCTTTCGTTGTTTGGCAAGTTGGCAGGTGTGACATATCTTTATAAGTTTGCCAACGTCGCGTTTCAGGGTGGGCCAAAAGAATCTATTCTCTAGCGCGGCAATAGTTTTGGATTGACCAAAGTGGCCAGCTAGTCCTCCCGCATGCAGCTCCCAGACTTGAAATTCTCGCAGAGAAGTATTAGGAATACAGAGTTTTTGGGCCTTGAACATATAGCCATCCTCCAAAAGAAAATCATTTATTAATGGCCCACCACCGTTGGTCAGTACGGTGTAAGTTTCTTTAAAATCGGGACAGTCCAAATAGTCATCTTTTAGTCGCTCAAAACCAATTACTTCCGTCCTCATTTCCTGGGTAGTCATCATTCTTCGACTGAGGGCGTCGATCAGCAGCCTTATTTTCAGTCCCTGCTTTGTGTCTAATCGTGTAAGCATACTCTTGCAGGAATTCAACCCAATGGCTGTGGCGGGCATTGAGTTTCTTTTGGGAATTAATGTAACGTAGAGCCTCGTGGTCCGAAAATATCACGAATTCTTGTGGCAGGAGGTAATGCCTCCAATATTTGAGGGCTTGGATGATCGCATAAAACTCTTTGTCATAGGTAGAGTATCGCTGACGTATGTCATTTAACTTTTCACTGAAATAGGCCACGGGATGGCCTTCTTGCGATAGGACTCCACCTATTCCAATCCCTGAGGCGTCGCAAGTTACTTCAAAGACTTTTGAAAAATCAGGTAGACGCATGACAGGGGCTTCTACCATTTTTAGCTTAATATCCTCAAAAGCCCTGCTTGCATTCACAGTCCAACGGAACTCTCCTTTCTTCAGGCAATCAGTTATGGGTGCTACAATCGTGCTAAAATTTCTGATAAACCTCCTGTAAAAGGTGGCCAATCCATGGAAACTCCGAACATCTCTGATATTTTTGGGTTCAGGCCACTCGTTAATTGCTCGGATTTTCTCGGGGTCTGCGGAGATTCCTTGAGGAGATATGATAAATCCTAGGAAGGTAACTCGGTCCGTGAGGAATACGCACTTATTTGGGTTAACGTACAAAGTTTCTTTCCTCAAAACCTCACATACTTGAGTTAGGTGATGTAAATGCAGGTCTACGGAGCGACTGTAGATTAAGATGTCATCAAAATACACTACAACGAATTTTCCTAAGAAAGGTTGCAAGACTTGAGTCATAACTCTCATGAATGTGCTAGGAGCGTTACTAAGGCCAAATGGCATGACCATCCACTCATACAACCCGTCTTTTGTTTTAAAAGCCGTCTTCCATTCATCTCCTAGACGGATTCTAATTTGATGGTATCCACTCTTAAGATCTATTTTGGAAAAGAGTGTTGCCCCAGCCATCATATCCAACATGTCATCCAGACGGGGAATGGGAAACCTATACTTGACGGTGATTTTGTTGATAGCGTGGCTATCAACACACATCCGCCACGAGCCGTCCTTCTTGGGAGTTAAGAGTACAGGAACAGCGCACGGACTAAGGCTCTCCTTAATGAATCCTTGTTGAAGGAGCTCATCGACTTGTTTCTTCAGTTCCACATGCTCGGTCGGGTTCATACGGTAGTGAGGGAGGTTGGGTAGGGATGCTCCCGGCACTAAATCTATTGCGTGCTGTATGTCCCGAAGGGGTGGCAGTTGGTTAGGTAAGTCATCAGGGAACACATCAGCAAAATTCTCAAGAAGGGGTTTAACTTCCTCGGGGATTTGCTCTTTTTGATCCTCATCCACTTCTCTAGCTACTAGGGCATACATTGGTGCTCCTTGGGTGATTTCATCTTCTACTTCCTTAGCAGTCAAGAGGTGTAGCCCTTTGCTTTGTTTGGCTGGGGTAGGCTTGGTTTCCTTCTTGGGGGGTTTGGGTTGGGAGGGTATTAACTTAATTTTCTTTCCGTTGTGTTCGAACACGCAGGTGTTCGACCTCCCATAGATTTGAACGTCATTGTCAAATAACCATGGGCGACCCAGGATAATTTGACCTACATCCATGGCCAAAACGTCACACCAAATCTTGTCTTGATATCCCACGAACTCTATGGGAATGAGGCTACCGTCCTTAATTTCTATTGTAGTCGAGTTGATCCAAGCAACCTTATACGGATTCGGGTGAGGGGACATCTTGAGGTTGAGCTTGGAAACCATAGCATAAGAGACTGCGTTGATACAACTTCCACTATCGACGATAACCTTGCAGTTCTTTTCCCCAATCTTAACAAAGGTATGAAAAATGGAAGTCCTACGCCAATCATCGCTTAACTTGGGTTGTGACAAAGCGCATCTAACAACCTGAAGGGTAACGGGTTCTTCTTCCGCAAAGGAGTCTTCTTCTTCATCAACATGATGAACTAGGTCAGTCTCAGGTTCGTCCTCATCGTCATCAACCTCTTCTATAATAGTGACCTTATATGGGCTGGAACATTGGGACGCAATGTGCCCATACCCATGACACCTATAACATTTGGTTCCTGAGTTGGTTTTGGGCGTATCGCGCTTGGGGGCCTTACCTTTAGAGTCCGGGCGAGGTGGGGCCGAACTGGCAGTGGGTCGACTACCTATCGAGTTCGTGGATCGATTTTGGGTCTGGCTAGTGGAAGTTCGATAGGAGTTAGGTCGGGCATCAAACTGCCTAGTGTGGGAGTGGGTCTTGGACTCTTCTAGGTCAAGTACCAAGCTGCAAGCGGCCTCTAAGGTGTCTATTCCTCTAGCAAAAAGTTCAGTCCTAAGATCTTCCCTAAGGCCAGCTCTAAACATAGACAGAATTTGTGTTGGGGTAGCAGATTCCTCGCCGTTGCAATGAATCAGGAAATCGTCAAAGGCGGAGATGTAATCTTTAACAGGCTTACTCCTCTGGGTTAGTCGATTCCACTTATCCAGAAGCTTAGGATAGTATGAAGGTGGTAAGTATTTCTTCCTAAGTTCTTGCTTCATGGTCCTCCAATCGCTGATGGGGTGTTCACCGTGAGCTTCACGCATGTTCTCTAAGTTGGTCCAGTACAGGTTGGCTCGACCAATTAGCTTCATCTCGGCGAACCTGACTTTCCTAGCTTCCGAGATGTTGTACCATTTAAAGTAGCTGTCCATCGATTTGAGCCAATCCAGGAAAACTTGGGGGTCAAGGGTTCCGTCGTAGGTTGGAGCGTCAATCCTAATGTTTTTCAGTAATTGAGCATCGTTGTCTATCCAAGGGTTGTCATCTCCTAACGGCTCATGATGGGGTTTCGGGTTATAACGGTAATGGTCTCTAGAAGGGCCATTATCTCTGGGCGGCTCACGCTCAGCTCGGTTGTCATCGCCATATGGTGAGTG
Source organism: Dendrobium officinale (assembly GCA_019514585.1). Taxonomy (NCBI): domain Eukaryota; kingdom Viridiplantae; phylum Streptophyta; class Magnoliopsida; order Asparagales; family Orchidaceae; genus Dendrobium; species Dendrobium officinale. The sequence goes on from CM033694.1 coordinate 40,532,277, forward strand.
CGGCCTGGAGGGTGTATAAATAGCGGGGTTCCCGATACGCTCGATGTTATCTAGACGGTCGCTTGTATGGCGTCAAAAGTCTGCTAAATCCGTCTGGGTGTTGCGCACTTGTTGGTTCAAAGTGCCGAGTTGCCCCACAATAAGGTCGAGAGTCGCTTGGATGTGTTCCGAATCCATGGGTGAAGGTTAGGGGTCACTAGGAGAGGTAACGGGGTGGTGGGCAGCACCTAGACACTAAGGTAGAAGGGTCCTAAAGCTTCTATAAGTTGCTGGTTGGAAGCGGACAGCAACTTATAACCAGGATTTAAGTTGTCTAAAAGTTATGGATAGGTTTACTTCACAGGACAGCAACTTTAGGATGGTTTTTGGGTCACTTAGATGTCTCTAAAAATGCAGGAATTGATCTGGACAGCAAGTATATCAAGTGTAGCAAGTGATCTAAACACTTAGGTGGCTAACCAATTTGATTATGATGACAACAACATGCAGAAAATTCCGGACAGCAAAATGAAACAGGAAATTCTTATGAAATAAGCAATGGTATGCATGCAAGTGAGCTGCACAAATGATAACTAACTTCCTAGGAACTTCTAGCACAAGAAAAGCATGCTAGCCATGCTCTGATACCACAAATGATGTGAATCAATCATGCGATGAAATGCAAATTGCACTTAAAATTAATAGAAATATTGAATCATAGCTTGCTACCAAAACTTTATGCGTAATCAATTGAAGTTCAAGAATTAGAAGACGAATGATTAAGTAACAACAATAAATCACAGTCAGAGATTAGAAGGCTTTTCAAAATAACATCAAAACTTCAAGTAATGCGAATAGCTAAAATTAACAAAGCCTCAAATTTAAGGTTTAGATCCTTCACCTTAGGATCCGTCACTCAATTTAAAGTGGAGGCTTAGCGGAAAAGGACAGTGAGCAAGCTTAGCGACGCTACGAGTAGACAAGTGATCTTGAGGGGACTCGTCGCCGGGGAGGGAGCCGGATTCGGAGCGGGTGGACGGCCTTCAATGATCCACGTGTAGACAGAGAAGTGGTCGTCGATGGACTACACTAATGGTCGTAGAATCCTCTCCAAGTATTCCTTGACGGTGTCGTCAAAGTCGAAACCGACGTCGAAGAAAGGTGACCGGAGAATATTGACCCTTCCGCGGTTGTCGTACTCAAACCCGTAATTCCATTCGGGTTCCTCCATACATTCTTGGCGGCAAGGGTGAGCGGTCGTCGCGGGGCGTCCTCAAGGGGATGAGAGGGGCGGCACGGGCGTTGGAGGTGAAACGGCCAAGAGTAATGTGTTGAGAGAGGTTGGGGCCAATGGTGGAATCCAAAAGAGAGGTGCAGGAATTTCTGCAGGAAAACTGTTTTTGGAGAGTTAATGGGAGAGATTTAATTTGAAAATCAAATTAAATCAATGAGGGAGAAGGGGCGGCTAAGAGAGAGGGTTTAGGGGCTGAAATTGTGGAGTTAATGGGGTGATTAGGAGAGAGAGAAGAGCCCAAGGAGGGGCCGGCCAAGAGAGAGAAAAGGGGGGGGGGAAGAGGAGATTAAGCAAGTGGGGTCCACACAATTAATCTCAGACTTTATTAAAATCTGAAATTAACAATTCAGTATTGGATAAAAGAAAGGTTTCCTAACTTAAGCATTTAATTGGATTGAATTTGAATTTGAATTTCAAATCCAATTCCAATTTATTTGATTGCTTAAATTAAGGAGGTGATTTAGGTAACATCAAATGCTAATGAAACCCAAACATTTCAGAATTTTGAAAACTGAAATAGGATGGAAATAGGGGTGGCGACTGCAAGGAGGGAGGGGCCGGTGGACTGGAGTGGCCGGCGGCTGCTGGGTGGGGGTTTGGGCCGGCGGGAGGGAGACCTGGCTGGGGCCGGCGGGAGGGGGTTTTGCTGGGACATATAAGGAGGCTCAAACTAAAGGAAAAGAAAAGACATAAACGTCCTCGGGGCTACATAAGTCAAACAATGCCCTCAGGGGCAAACTAGGAAAACTAAGAAAAGAATACATGACATAAGCTGTAAAAACTCAAAAGTAGAGGCTCTGGATCGTAGCCGTCGATCTGCGCCGTCGGCGATGGTACACGTGTCGAAATCTGATGTCCCCATCAGATATTTCTTTATTAGATTTAAATGAGAATTTGACTTTTAACTGGATACAATGGCGAAAAAGGATTCATGTAGCCGACCCAACTTAGTGGGACAAAGGCTTGATGTTGTTGTAATTGAAGCTTCCAACATAGAGCTCTTTCTTTTGGATTGAAAACTAAGTTTCCGTTTTTCCTTACGGGTTTAAGCTGGTACAGTTTTTCTTTCACTGAATGCTTTGAAAAGCCGATTTCCTTCATGTGAGTTATTAGCTGCAATGATTCACCAGTGATAACATTATTTCTCCTACCAACGATATTTTTTCCTGCTATAAATAACTCCACCCCCACAACTTTTGTCTGTCACATCAAACTTACTTGATAGCTTACTGCTTGCAGGACCTCAGTTCATCTCTGGATATTCGTGCAACTCCAACGTTCTTTTTCATGAAAGATGGGCAACAAATAGATAAGCTTGTGGGTGCCAACAAACCTGAACTAGAGAAAAAAATACTTGCATTGGCAGAATCAAGCAAATCTTCTAGCTTTTAAATGATTCCTTCCTCCTACCGAAGATTTGTTACGTAATAGAGATAAATCACAGCACCTCTACTCAAGCTGCAACGGTTGGAAAAGCAGTTTCAGTGCTGTTATTTCTTGATATTGTACTAGCTTTTGTGAGTCTGAGAGCAATTAGTTTGTTCCAATCACTTCTCATCACAAGAAGAGTGTGACAGGCCCTAGTATGGCATAGGAATTGAGCTTTGGTGGTACTTGCAGGGAAATACTGAAGGCTGTCTGAAAAAAAAAACAAAACAAAACAGTTTCAAAAAATGTAATATTTTGCGCATTCTATCTGTAATTTCTTTTTTTGATTTTGAATTTAGATGCAATTATAGAACTGGATAATAGGACATATTAAGTGGCAGAAATGGTTCAGGGAAACTGGCTCTGCCCCTTAATTTTATCACTTGTTGTATATAGGTTATCTGATCTTCATATTATTGTAAAGGTTAAGAAAGCAGACCTCACTTATTATGGCTGTGGTCACATGCCTCTCAAGTCTCAACTGGTTAGGTCAGAATTGGGTCAACTCTGACTCAGTTTATAGCTCATAACAATGATGTGTTGAATATATTCATAGGCCTCTCAAGCCTTTGCGATTTCAGGGCCATGGTATTCCTGCAGTCTCTTTTTCTTGGGATCCATGGATTCAAGGAAGCTCTATTTGGATACATTTGCTAATGAGTTCAGATTGCCTGCCAATCTGTCCAATGCCATAATATTCAATTTTGTGGTTAACGGGAAGTGTGATATCTTCTGAATTGTTGGCCCTATATTATGAGGGAAAATTTTTCTGCTGTTGTTATCTCATCTAAGCAATGCGAGAATGTTCTTTGAATGAATTTTTGCAACACCTATTTTTCAAAATTTCTTACATGCTTGATATCAATGTATCACTTCGATCTCCTTGTATAGACATATTTGGTATAAGAATTATGCCCTGTGGTTATGGATAGATTATTACGTTCGTAGTCCATATATAATGAATTGTTTGATTTTGTGACTGTGAACAGTAAAAGCGCAGTTGTGCAGCTATTGTTTTCTCTTGAGCTTTTATTGTTCACAGTCACAAAACCGAATGATTATCTGTGTATGGACTCTGCACCTAATAATCTCTCGTAGTTCTAGGTTTTCTCAGGGTTGGCCATGATAGAGGGTTTAAGAATAGCATATGCTCTAATCTATAGGAACATTTTGATGAATCCTTGTTGTCCATTCTAATTTGTGATTATGCATTTCCTCTCATCTTTTCTGTTATGCCCGAATATTTAGCAAATGTTTGATTACATTTTAGAAATCAATAGAGCTTTTAAAAATGAAAAAAAAAAATGCTTGTTACATATCCACCTATTGTTGCATTTACTATTTTTGAAAAGAAAAAAAAATGATAGGAGATTTGAGAATTCTATCACTGCATTCTTCTCAGCCTTTTGTTGCATCAAAATGGCTATTTTTCTCAAAATTTCAAGCTTGAAGAATTACTGAGCTATAAAAGATATATTTCAATGATCTTTTGTTCAATTTTTTTGAAATATGATGACATGCTTCGGCTGCATGCCACTTAACAATACTTTCTTTATTAGACAATCACCTCTGATTAGGGGTGTCAATTTTTGACACGACCCGAAACACGATCCAAATCTGACCTAAAAAAATCCGGGTTCGGGTCAACCCGAATCTGAAACGAGTTGGATTCGGGTTGAACAAAATCAACTAAAAGCAACATTGACAACCCAAGTAGCTAAGGAAACCGGATCACTAAATGGGCCGACCAAAATCAAACTAATAGGCCGGATGAAACTTTTGGACCCGGTCCATTAACCTCCAACTCTCTATATATAAAATCAGACGCTACGTCCGTAAACCCTAGAGATCGCGTCTTCTTCAGTGAGGCGGTGATTTTGCGTCTTCATTTTCGTCTTCTATACCCCTCCAACTTCTGAAAGCTAGTCATTTTGATCTTCCTTACTAAGATTTTGCTGCATATTTTTGTTTTTTAACAGGCCATAACTCATTGTCTTCCTCGTTCTTTTCATTTTATTCAGTCGAACATTGTTTACTGTGTTTGTGATGATTCGTATGCTTGTATGTTGTTTGAGTTTCTAAGGTGTGTAACTGTTTGATTTGACTATGGAGCTTGCATTGCTATGGTAGTTCTGTATAGTTTTGGGGTTTGTTGGGCGATCCGTTCTCTCAGTTTTTTCACTCATTAGGCTTGTGATATATAAGAATGAAACGACTCTTTTAACAAAACAAGTTTCCGAGCAATTTATGGTTATGCTTTTTAATCTTTACTACTTCGTTTTGTTCTTTGGGCTCAACTTCAATAGAAATTTATCTCTCTTACTTGATTGGAGTGCTTTTGATGATTATTGAGATGGCGATTTGAAATTAGATAGTAATTAATGATAGTTCTAATAATTGTAATAAATAATTTAAGGTATTTTAGTAGTTAATGTGTAGATAATGAATCATAGAGAGTACTTGCAATTTAATATGTATTTCACATTACGGAGCATTGGGGATAAATGAACAATTTGGCCTCTTGTATTATGATTCTTCTCCATTTTCTTAGTTTTTCAATTTTTGGAGTTGACATCTTGAATTGTCTTGGATCTTCTTTCCTGATATTTTTTTGACAAACTACAGCAAAGCCATGTCAATTTGTGCTCTTCATTTTCTCAATCTTTTAATTTCTTGAGTTCTTATCTCAACCAGAGCACCAATTGATATGATTTTTTTTTTGTGAGAATTGCTAAAATACAGTGAAGGAGGCACCAACAATTTTAGAAATTAGAAGATTGAGGAGATAGATAATGAGATTTACTAAAGAAGTGGTAGAGGTCTCCTACTCTCTAATGGAGAATTTATAGAATTACAAGCATTTTTTAACACTCATTTACTATTTGTTAGTCACTAATGCAACTAATAAATCTATTAAACTTATCAGAACTAGCCTTAACTTTGAACCCTTTTGCCCTTTTTCGTTATGTTCTTGTTTTCCTCTTTTAGTTCAAATATGGCCTGTGACGAGGAAGTGATATATTGCCTACATTGTTTGATTATTTTCCATGAGAAGAACAATACATCTCTCTGAGGCCAGCATACAAGACTTTTATGCTTTTTCACAAGTTGAAGAAAGTTGGGTTTGTTTACCAAATTTCCATATATGTTTGAACTTCCGTTTCTTTTATATGTTTCTTTTAGGCCCTGGCTTTGGAAGTGCAAAAATGAAGGTGTTTTGAGTTGATTAAAATCTCAATGATGAATGATCCTTTCTGCTTGGGAGTGCTCCCATCTTCTTAACCTTTAGGGGCGAAATCATCCTCCCGTGTGTAAAATAGGATTGTTAAATGCATAATTTTATTTTTTTGAATTTAGGCAATTGTAATTATTAAAGGTAGATAAAAAAACTTGCATTTTTAAATCTTGTAGCCAACTTGTACTTCCATAAAAAAGAAAGAGAGCGATTTGAATTCCCTTTGATTCAATACACATGTTCGATATCCAATGAGTTAAAAGATTATTTGGAATTTTAAGGCCTCATCATGTGGATTTAGTTTTATCTTCGTCAAATTGTCGTAGGCTTGTGCCTTCTTCAGTCCTGCAATATTTTTCTCGAAGGCGGTCATTTTTTTATTTTAGGGGATTCACATTCATACCTAGGGTTTTCTGTGAACACTAGTCGCCATGGTTTCCATTGCTTCTTCCTCGATCAGGGGACTATCCTCTCCCTTACCCTCCAGCTCTCCTCCTTTTCATGTCTATCGATTTGCTTGTAGATTTTTCGCATCTATTCAACCTCAATCCTAACTCTTTGGTTAATAATCCATCCACTTCATCTCTCTCTGGTCCTCTTTCTCTGTATTGGAAAGGGTTGCGTACTAATCATAATCCCTCCGCAATAGAGTTCCTCTCTCCAACATTCCTCCTCAGGACAAGGTTGTTCATTTATTTGAAGATGAAATCTCTAATAGCTCGAAGCAGTGGGGGTTCTCCTTTATTGGCTATGATATTGGAAGACGACCTTATTACGAGGCGCTTTTATCAGCTATGAAAATAACTTGGATTCTGAAAGATACGTTATTCTTACTCTCCTTGTGTGAAGGCTTTTTTCTTCTTTAAGTTTTTAGCTTCTGAAGATTATGAAATGGCCTGAATTGGAGGCCCTTAATATTTCTGGAGAAAGAGAGAAATGAGAAGATTTAAAGCTTGTACTTAACAGTATGTTCACTATTTGTTACAAAATTAAAAAAGACCATTAAGATAAAAATTTCTTTTTGGAAGAAAAATGAGGAGATAAAACATCCGATTTATACTGCTGTGAGTTTTCTATGAAAAGAAAATTTTTATTCAATTCAGAATTTCTTCAATAAAAAAATGTTTTTTATTCTTAAAATTATTAAGATCAGAAATAATATTCAAATAAGTCTGGGTGTAAACTTGGGCGACAAGCAAACCAAACATTCGAAGTGCTACTCGTTGTTCGGCTCGATTAAAGCTTGTTTCTGATCGTGTAATTAATTAAACAAACAAATTTGAACAATATTTTAGATATTTGATTTTTAAATAAACAAACTTGAACATTAATGTGTTCGGTTCATTTATGTTCGCTCAAAATTAAGCTTGATCTATGTTTTGATAAAAAAAATTAGTATTTGATTATAAAATTATTAAATATAAATAACATAACTATTTTATATTTATTATCATATATTGATATAATTATTGTTGAATATTACAATTTAAAGTAAAAAATATTATATTATACGTTAATTAAGTTTTTTTATTAAATTTAAGTGAATGTTAGCAATTTCAAAAAAAATTGTAGTTTTATACTTTTATATGGCTAATTATTTATAAATCATTGCTTTTATTAATGCTGTTAGAAAAATTCTATAAATATGAGATTTGCTTATAAATCATTGCTTTTGTTATATAGATAATTGCTTTTATTATAAATGTATTTGTTCATATATGTGTTTATGAACGTGTTTGTTTGATAGTTAAAAAAAAATTTGGTAGATATGTTCGCCAATATGTTTGATGTAATTGTTTGTTAGGAAGCTTGATAAAGCTCGTTTGTTAAGTTCATGAACATTTAAAAGTAGAGCTCGTTTATAATTTGTTCATGTTTGTTTGTTTAAAGCTTGATAAGTATTAAACGAACAAATATGAACTGAACATGATTACATGAATCGAATATGAACACTCATTAATTAATTTAAATGAACCAATCAAATATGAACATGAGCACTCACATACTTGACTTGGCTCGATTTGTTTGCAGCCCTAGCTTAAACCTAAACCAAAAAGCGAAATTGATTTAAGGGAGCAGCCTTTAAATCAGATGTTGATAGCCCAATAAACCTTATTTGTCAGGAAAAAAAATCACGCATTCAGCATCACCAAGGAAAAGGTGAAGTTTTATTTATTTATTTATTTGGGGAAAGGTGGAGGTTGTCATTCTTAGTAATTTGTCAATCTATATCAGATATGGGAAAAGCTGCCCAATGTAATGCTTATGCTACAATTCCCAATAAACTAATATTAATGAAATGCAAAAAAAGGGTAAAAAAAATGTTGTAAAAAAAAATATTTTGAAATTATTTGGATAAATATAAAATAAATGCAAGTGATTTTTTTTTTTTTTTTTTTTTGTGGTTTGATAAATGTAAAGTTTAAAAATGATAGTGATGGTGGTGGTCTGCAATAGGGGAGGGTTGCAATTGTGGTGGTTGACGGTGGGGACAGTGGTGGTGGTGATCGATGGTGATGATTGAGGTGGTGGCAGGTGAATTCACCCATCTTGTTAAAAAAATGGGTGAATTTGATTTATCGGAAAAATGAACTAAAATAATTTATACTATATTTATTTTATTTTGCTCCATTTTGTATTCAAATAAAACAACAAAAACTTTAAAACTCCTATATTTTAAATATTTTACACCATTTTACGTTCCAACCAAACAACATCTAAACATATAGCTTTTATTTTGTACGGAGATTGGACGAGAGAACCGTCCGGTTAAGCACTGGGTATCCCGTAGTACAGAGTGCGGGTACTGAGCTAGGTACCCATTAATGAAATGATGTGACGTATTTTTAATAATCTCTGGACGTTCTCTACACTCCGCATAATAATTCTTCCTAAACAGAGCCTATCATCCCATACATTGAGTTTTTTTTTTTTTTTTTGGTGCAGCACATATTTCTGCCTCACAAACCATTTGAATTGCATTTTTTAAGCTCTGCCTTTTGAATGCCCCTAATTCCCCAAATAAAAAAAAAAAACAAAACAAACATGGAATGTCAGGTCTAATTAGTGGTATTAAAATTGGATTTCGGGTCGAACTTGGAACTAATTTGGGTTCAAACTGGTTGACCCTAATCTTACTCGATTATATAAACGGGTCGAAAGTTTAGACTTGAACTCGACCCGTAGGGTTATCAGGTTGAGTCGACCCAACATGAGTTTGTAAATCCGAGATGGGGGTGCTCACGTTGAAGACTAGATAATCAGGCTCGCATTAATGGCGGCAAGCAAGGCCAGCACATGACAATGGGTAGAAGCTGATACGTAACAAGCGGGCAGTCGGCATGATTTGTTGACAATGCGCAGACTCGGACGCGACAGGTTGATAAATGTTGTGTTAAACAGGGCAGTGCGATCAACTCTTTTCAAATGGGTTTCTAGGTCAACCTAAATTCAACTCATTTTTTAAACCATGTTAAATCCGAGAACCTGAATTTAACCCGTTTGTGAAACAAGTTGATCTGAAACCAAAATTTTGGATTAGGGTCGACTTGAATTTTCATGTCGTGTTAAATAATTACACCCCTAGTCTAACAATTCTTTCAAACATTGATGTGCCATTAACCCGGGGATCCCAAAGCAGAGAAAAGCTCAAACTGTTACCAAATTTATATAAGACTCATCTCAGAAACACATGGGATCCCGTTCAACTAAATAGAATCACAAGAAGCATTAAACCACTGGAAAAGAAGGCTTCTCTCAGTAAGTAAACGCCAAACATCTTTCACTTTATAGCTCAAATTATGGGAAAATTATTACATCCAGTGTCCGGATTTGTCCGGACACCAATTCAGATGCGCCACATCACCCAAATACATCGGGCCCCAGTGTATTTGGATGATGTGATGCATTTGGATTAGATGTCCGGACTTCCAATGATTAGACGTAATAATTCGCCCAAATTGTGAGAGGAAGCTGATAAGAATCCATAAAGCAACTCTTTTTGATCTGGTGGTTTTAAATTTTGATTATCAATTAAGAAGTCTTATTTGAATCTTGTGTATGTGATGTATGTATGAGTTTGTTTTAATTAATCTAAATATCTCAAAAGTAATAATAACCCAGTATCCTCTTCTCCGAAGTAAGAGAGAAATCCAAGAAATAATTTGAAGTTCTTGAAAATCTGACCTACAATAAGCATGAACAGACAAAGCAGAAAAACATGGCAGAACAGCTCTTGAATCACAAGTGATATTTGACAAACTTCCCATAAAAAATCATAAGGACTCAAATCATTTACTATCATGACAAAAACATATAGTTCAAAAAGACATTAACCAAAATAAGAGCACATAACACAAAAATTAAAGGTCAACAGTACCTTATAAACATGTTGGGTTTAACACTGCATGAATCATTTAAACGGAGAAGAAGCCTTGTGCTGCAGAGGGCTTGGTTTCTGAAGAAAAACAGGAGGCCTGACGTATGTGAAACCAGTAAAGTTATAATCACCTGCTACTGGACTGGCAATGGGAGAATCAAGCACCGACATGCTGGTCCACTTTTCGTCGAAGTTGGCAATGCTCGATTTGTCTGAAACATTAGGCCTGAAGCTAGGTTGTATTTCTCTCGCATCAAGTTTCTTCCAGTTGATTGATTTGAACCACACGTGTTTCTTTATCTCATTGCTGCCATCAGCTCCACCGCCAAGCCGCTTGTTTGCTTCCTTTTGCAGCAGCTGTGAGTTTAGAAATAAGCAAAGAATTAGAGGTTGTGGATTTGAGATTACAGTGATTTTAATGCTAATTTAATAGGTTTTGTTGTTGGTAATTTCGTATTAGTTTTATTAATAGTTTCTGATTGAGTGTTTGGTTAAAGATGAGTTTAACATGTTTGATTCCAATTTTATTTTGATTGATCTATGTTTGGAAGTCAAATTGTTATATTAGATAGATTTATGGGGTTTAAAACACGGGGCTGTTTGGTTGGAATAATTTAGGGTGTGAAGTAGAGTAAATGCATGGGTTTTAAAAAATTTGGTGGTTGTTTGGATGAAAAACAAATCCAAAGCAAAGCAAATACAGTGTATTCCATTTTAGTTCATTTTTTAGGTAAATTGTTCTCGCCTAGTTTTGAGGGAAAACTGTTTACACTGCTCCAAAGCTTTGCTTAACCATTATCAACGGCCACCGTCTTCATCATCAACTTGCTGTCGGCCGCCCCCACCTGCCTCCAACGCCGGCCGACGGATACCCCGGGCACAACCATTTTACACTTTACATTGCATTCACTTTACTTCAAACCAAACAAAAAAAGTAAAGTCGCGCATTCTTTCTACACTCATTCAAACAACTTCAAAGTATTTTTTTTACACTACATTCCTTTTTCAGGCAACCAAACATCCCTAATATAAAGTATGGCTCATTATGTTTCTTATAGATAGGAAATATGCTTTTGAGGGTGAGATTCTAATTTTCCTTTTTTGTGTGTGTGAAAATCAAATATATCATATTTGAGAGATTTGAAGGTGTTTATATAAAGTTCTAAATTTGCACTTAGAACGGATTAATTGATAAAATTTGATAAATTTCTTGCTTAGAAGTTTGATTTTTAAGTTCAAGCAACCAAATGGAACCTTGCATCCAAACAAATGGTGGAATCTAGCAAGTTTAATTATTTTTAAAACGTAATTTTTTAACTTACAAGCAATCAAATGAGCCCTTGTAAACTCAAAGATTTAACTGAAACAATCAGAAAGGAAAACGTACCCCTTTTAATATAGAGTGGGCTTCACTGGATAAATAAGATGGCAGCTTTATCTTATCCTTCACTATCTTCTGCTGAATTTTATTCCGGTTCCCTCCAACAAATGGTGGCTGTAAATGAAATTAGCCATACTTAGATAACAGCACTTAAAAACATGCAATGAAATAAATTTTTTTTTATTATTGCACAATAAAATTAAAAACTCATCGGATTTGTAAGAAGAGATACCTTCCCAGTGAGCATTTCAAATAGGAGGATTCCAACGCTCCACCAGTCTGCAGCCTTATCATGACCTTTCCCAAGAATGATTTCTGGTGCCATGTATTCCACAGTTCCACACATGGAGTTTGATCTAGTATTCTCATCAAATTCCTTTGCCAGCCCAAAATCAGTCAGCATTACCTAAACAAAAACATTTGAAAATTTGGAATAATTAATTTAGGCTTCGTTTGGGACGGCTTTCTTTATGCTTCTTAAAGCAGTTTATAGTAAAAAAGAAAGTTGTTTTAAGAGGCAGAAAGAAAGACATCCCAAACGAAGCCTTAATTATTGAGTTGAGAGGATAGAAAGTTTTGACGCAAATTATTCCACGAGGGAAAGAAGAGAAGAGGGAATTTACATGACCATCAGCATCCAGAAGGATGTTCTCGGGTTTAAGATCTCTGTGCATTATTCCATTTGCATGAAGGTGGGAGACAGCAGAGACTATTTCAGCTGCATATATACGTGCTAGATCCTCTCTGAAATGAAAGGAAAACAGTGGACTATGGAAATGAGAATTTACAAAGATTTTTTGGAGTAAGGCAAATGATGAAGATGAAGATCATTCTAAAATAAAGCAGTCACAGAACAATAACCTGAATAAACCATGGTGATAGAGCTGAAAGAACAAGTGTCCCCCGTTTACAAAATCCAAGACCAGGTAGAGCCGATATTTTGTCTGCATAATCTCCCACATAAATCAACAACACCAATGCTTTCCAATTAATATATAAGAATATTCATTTCGCATGACTTAACGTCAATATATGTATATGCGACAAATTCAGTGTAAAACAGTAGCGAAATTTAAACCCATAAAACTGACAAACTTCAACCTTGCTGGTCCACAGTTGATAACCATTGTTAACAAACATGGCTTTTTTTTTCCAACCGCCAGAAAATTTTTAAGTTGGGAGTTTATTATAGTGTAGTAGAGGAATTAGGATCTAATAAAAAATTTGGCAAAAATTTTTTGAAGTCCTTACTGATCTGACTAGTAAACACGTGCTCATATAATCAGCAGTATAATGAATGGAACATGAATGCTTGATGTTTAAAGTGTGCTTGCGTCTAAAGTGCTTCCCCTGAATCATAACAAGGTGCTTGTTGATCTCATTTTCAAATCATACTGGTGATAGCCGTCTATTCTTCTTTAAAATTGAATCGAGACGTGCTCAAATTAACCAAAAGCCATTTTGATCTCCATTAAAAATTAAGCTCAATCGAATCACGGCGGACCAATTCGACTTCGACCGGTCTAAATTAACTCGAGTTAATTTAAGTTAAATAGATATTAATTAATTCAAATCGACACAATCGAATTCAATCTAAATTCAAATTGATAAAATTCGGTTAATTAATTCAGCCTTTCATCCCTCCACTCCTTCTCAAATACAGCAAATTAATCTCAAATGGAGTTAATTTGTTGCAGTTGAGAAAGATTGGAGGGCTTAAATGGAATGGAAGGTTGAATTAATTAACCAAATTTCGTCAAATTTGAATTTAGATTGAATTCAATTGCATAGATTTGAATTAATCGATATCAATTTAACTTAAATTAACTCAAGAAGAGTTCATTTAGGAAATTTAGGCCAGCTGAAGCTGTCAAAGTCGATTTGGACTCGAGTCGAGTCGAATTGGTTCAATGTGGTCTGATTGAGCTTATTTGATTGTGATCAAATTAACTTTGGTTAATTTGATCTCGTCTTGATTCAATTTAAAGAAGAATCGATGACGATCATGTGTGCGATTTTTAAAACAATGTCAACATTGCTGATTTAAGTCAATAAGGCCATGATAAAACCACACCAAAAACAAAGTAGGTCAAGGAAAAATTAGTAGCAGCTATAAAATATGAAGCGCTTAAATGGCATATGCTATGCATGCTAAGTTGTCCATTGAAAACACAAAGATATATAGGCAGTGGTAAGCAATAAGGAGGGGAAACAATGGACTGGCTTCTAAAATTTCATCTTTAGGCAAAAGATCATTACACCATAAGAAATTGCTCTAATCTAAACATTGATATGAATAAATATGAATTTTGTTCGTATAGCTCCAAGTATCCAACAGAAGTCAATTCAAGGCATTGCAATATCAAAATATAACGAGGTAAATTGCTCAAGATCCATACCTGAAAGGAGTATCTAAGCTGAACCACAAATGGATGGTCAACTTTGGTCAATATGTCTCTCTCAGCTTTCATGTAATCAGCATGGTTCTTTTCCATTATCTTATCCTTTCTCATAACCTTCATTGCAAATATTTCTGAAGTGCCTTTTCTCTTCACCTGAAAAACTTTCCCAAAAGCTCCCTGCCCAACAACTTTTAAAACTTCAAAATCCTCAAGTCTCATGCTTGAAACCTCCTCAGTGGCATTATCATTCTTTTCAGGATCATTGATTGACTTCTCTTGATGAGCTGCATTCTCATCTAAGGAGCATTCCACAATCTCCAGAGAGCTCTCAGTCTCATGTAGGGTGAGCTTGGTGAACTGTGAAAACTGGGTAATACGAGGAGAAGGGCCCAACCAGAGAGTGTGACCGGTTATGAATGACAAGTGGGGCAACACAAAATTTTCCATCTGCAGCTGATTGTGGAACAGAGTTTTTCTGATGTTGACACATCAACATCAATTGAGGCATGGGACAAGGAAGGTCCAAAAACATCCGAAAAATCAAATTCCTCCTGATCAGCAGGAAGAGCATCAGGAGGATCCATGGGGAGAAGTACTTGTCTACTGGTCTTGTTTGGAAATGATATGCTACAGGAAACCATCAGCAGAAATGCTTTGCAGATGACAACCGGAACAAGAACCTAATGACAGTTATTAAGCCTTCTAAGGAAAGCCCCCACTACAAATGCCTAAGACAAAGGATGAAGATGGGTTCCTAACAGTGGCTTTGAACAAGAGGAAATTTACACAAACAATAGGAGCTCCCAGGAAGCCTGGGAGAAGGCCAACCAAAACTCCAGAGCTGTTCTTTCTTCCCGATGCACAGGAAACAGCAGAGGCCACTGTACGTTTGGAACTCATGAATATCACGTTGTCCCAAGCTGTTTAAATAATATAAAGGCAATGTTAGAAGCGATCCAATATAGAAAGAATAGTGCATTCGGATGAACATAGGAAGAAAGGCATGCAATACTACCACCCGTACATAATCAATTTACTCAACATCAATGTAACCTAATTTCGCCAATGAATAACTACTAATCTTTTTCTCTTTTTGCTCCCAGTCCACAAAATATATAGCAATATAAACCATTAATCACACACAGACGGTATAACATAAGCCCACTTCAGTTTTGGCTCATTGATCATCCACAACATGGTTATGAAAAAAAGGGAAACGAAAATTAAAAAAAAAAACTGCCACACTCACAAAAATCAAGTTTAAGGATGGCATACACAAACCACAAGGATGAACAAAACAGCACGCCCAAAACATATGGGTTGATATAAGATGAGCAAAAGAAAAGCATGTATTAGTTGCAATGAAAGATATAAAAGAATTAATTGGATGTCAACTAGTTTAGTTGGTAAAAATTCTGGTAGTTGTTTGCCAAAGCCCACGGATCAAATCCCGCATAAATCAAATTTGTACTTTAGCACTCAAACTCTTGCAAAATTTTTTCTCTCCAAAACATATATTAAGTTACAATATACTAAAGTTAACATCATCATCTGAAAGAGAGAAAAAAAAAAAACCTGCCCTAAATTATATATGAGGTTATAAGATGCTAAAAGTTCATATCACTAATCTAAACGAGGAAAAAATATACAAGGATGGGAAAAAAGAACAAACTTCTTAATACATAAGTAAATGCCAACAAGTAATTGCTAATCCTTTTTCTCTAAGTTAGTAATCCCCCAATTGTCTAAGTTTGCTAAATATGTGCAAGTAATTTTGGTTTTATTTTTGGGCAATTTCAATACTAATTCTTTTATTTTAAATCAAATGGAGAATTGATATAATTGATTTAAAATTAAAGATGTTTTTTTAACTAACTTATTGATTAATATATTAATTACATTTGTTTTTAAGTTACTTTTCTTTTGATTAATTAAAATATTAATAACAATTAATGTTTAGTTAATATATTCTTTTCTTTTAAGTTACATAATATATATTTATATATATTGAGTAAAGTGTACCCCACACAACAATTCCGGTTTCTATCCTATTGGTAAGCAGGAAAACCGAGTGGAGCTCTTGGTTTTTGTGAGAGAGGCTGAAATGGATTTTGCTAGAGGAGGAGAACTGTGTGGCTAGGGCATCATTTTATTTGCTTGTTATAAGGAGAAGTTAAAATCTAGTATATTAATAGTAATAAAAATATACTCTCATATTTTCTATATTAGATTTTAATTTTTTGAGTAATCGAGTCAATCGGTTATTCATGCTCTAGCTCGGTTCCTCCGTTAGATCCTTGTTCTTAGTATGTTTTATCTATAGGTTTGAATCGCAAGTTTAATCATTCTTTATATGTTATTTGGATAACGTTGTTGACAACAAGAAAGTTCTAATTCCTATTTATGCTTGTTAAGATTTGGAGATTTTCGATTTACTGTTTTTGTCAAAAGAACTGAATATATCTTGTAGTTCTATTGTATCATTTTCTTCACATATCACATTCTTTCCACAAGCTCATGTTAGACAAGTCATTCTTGTTATAATCTTGTTTTACTATTGTTCAATTATAGTAAATTGCAATCGATCTCAATTTTTCTATTGATATGTGAAGAAAGTGATACAATAGAACACCTAAAATCCCCAAATCTTAACAAGCACATAGCAATTAGATCTTTTTTCTTGTCAACAACCTTCTCCAAACAACATATAAAGAAGGATTCTACGATTCAAGACTATAGCTAACACATACTAAGAACAAGGATCTCATGGGATAACCAACCAAGAGCATGAATAACCAAGTAACTCAATCACTTAAAAAGCTGAAACCTAATATAGAAAACAAGATAAAATACCTTCTCTAATCTCTATTACCATTCATATACTAGATTTTAGGGGTGTCAATTTCGGGTCACGGTTCGGGTTGAACCCGGAACTGACCTGGGTTCAAACGGAACGACCCTAACCCGACCCGTGTATGTAAACAGGTCAGAAACTCGGACCCAGACCCGACCAATCGGGTTGGCGGGTTGACCCGACCTGATAAGGTTTGGCATATGGGGGCAGCGGGGCGGCGTGCATCCAACGCGCGGGATTGCCGGGGGCGGGCGGGCGCGGATGCGTGCAAGCGGGCGGCGGACCGTGTGGTTCGCGAGAACGCGCGCGAGCAGGCAACAGCGGGTTGTGCGAGTTGGCAACAGCGGGTCGTGCGAGCTGGCAGCAGCGGGCAGGTGGGGGCAGCTCAGGCAGCAGCGGGCAGTTCAATTTAAACGAGTTTTCAGGTTGACTCGGCAACCCGTCGGGTTAACCCAAACCCAACCCGTTTTTTCAAACGGGTCGAATCTGGGAACCCGAACCCGACCCATTTTGAAATCGGGTCAGGTCCAACCCGAATTTTTTCGGGTCGGGTTCGAGTAAGTTTTTCGTGTCATGTCAAATATTGGCACCCCTACTAGATTTTTTATCTTCCCATTACAACAAGCAAAGAAGATAAAGCCCTAGCCACACAGTTCTCCTCCTCCAACCAAAACACTTTCGAATTTTCTCTCCAAAACCGAGAGCTCCACTCGGATTTCCTGCTTTTGAATAGGATAGAAATCGGAATGGTTGTGTGTGGGACACTTTACTCAATATATATAAACATATATTATGTAACTAAAATAACATAAAAGAAAAGAATATATTAATTAAACATTAACTATTATTAATATTTTAATTAATTAAAAGAAAAGTAATGTAAAAACTAGGGGTGTCAATTCGGGTCGACGGGTCGGGTTCGACAAGAACCCGACTTGACCCGGATATAAACGGGTCAACCCGAACCCGACCCGTTTAGCTAAGTGGGTCAGAAAATTAAACTCGAACCAGACCCGAACGGGTTCCCGGGTTGACCCGACCCACACGGGTTCCCGGGTTGACCCGACCCGATCCGCGGACTTGTTTGATTCAAAAACGGGGCGAGACGGCGACTGTGAGGCGTTCGTCAGTCGGTGCGAGAACTGCCGGCAAGAGCACCTGTGCAGTGCGGGAACTGCCAGCGCGCAGGTCTCCGGGACCCGTTTGACGCCAGCACGGTTTGCAGGGCTGAGGCGGTGCGGACGGCTTGCATAGCTGTACGCTGGACCGGCGGACGCAGCTGAGGCCTGAGGGCTTGACGCGGTGACGCCTGAAGCAGTGCGGCGAGGAGCCGAGGAGTCGAGCTGTCGAGGACCTCGCGGCTCGAGGTGTTGACGCGGCCAGAGTGCCAGACGGCCCAGACGACGTGACCGACTAGGCAGGCGACGACGCGATGTGACCGACTAGCCCAATCCGAAGCGAGAAAAATAAAAAATGAGCGGATTAACGGGTCAATTTCGGGTTACCGGGTTGACCCGGACCCGAACCGTTTTTTAAACGGGTCAAAAGTTGAGACCCGGATCCGACCCGTTTGTTAAACGGGTCGACCCGAACCTGGATTTTTCGGGTCGCGTTCGGGTCGGGTTATCGGGTTGGGTCAATAATTGACACCCCTAGTAAAAACAAATGTAATTAATATATTAATCGATAAGAGATTATATATATATAATCAGTTATATCAATAAACAATTTATTAGGCGTAGAAGGAAAAAGATAAGCCCACAAAAGCTCTTGGCTTCTTAAATAGTCCACAAAATGGAAGAGGAAGCAAATAAAACTACTAAACTCGCAACAATTAAGTTAAATGGCGAGGTTCAACAAACCACATGGATGAGTGAAATAACATGCACATAACATTACAAAGAATGGTACAAAAATAAGTAAAAGAAAAAAAAAACATGTATAGGTTAGCGGTAAAAGAGGCATATGAAGTTACAAGAAACTAAACTTTCATTTCATCCCTCTAAAATGTAAACAATATGCACACAGGTGGAACAAAAATACATATTTCTCGAGATAAAAATGCATATAAAGTCTCCCAAGCTCCTCCTTTGGTGACTGCAAACCATTCCATTAACAAGTTCTTTGTGAATCCCGTAGTCTAACCATATTGATCCTCAAAGCAAAATTAAAAAATACCACCAAATTAGAGTCTAAAATGCACTTATCTCTTCCCACAGAAATCTAACAGTTTCCTATCCTCACACTGCAAACCCCTGGCACCCAAAGTATACTTACAAAAGGACGCTCTTGCCGAATCCATAAGAGAAACCCTTTTGTCTTAATTAGGTATACTAGTTCTCCCTTAAAGATCCATAGCTAAAAAAATTAGAAGCCAAACCCTAGGAATCATAAATTAAAGGTAAAATAGACTGTGTCAAGGAATTGCATGGCATGATCAGATTCAAAAAACAAAGCTATAAAAGCAAAAACCACAAACGAAGGCCCCCTTCCAATCAAAATCAAGATAGAAAAGTAAAGAAAGTCAGACAAGTGAAATCAGAGACACAAGTGAAACGACTGGGTAGGGTTTCTACTGACCTTTAGGAGAAGAGCGTCGATTTGATCAGAGGAAACTGGTGATCGATATTGGAACTTCTCTGTGGGAAACTCCGGCAGTCTTATGTAGCCGACGGGCGAAGCTTCTTCCGAGAACGGTCACTCGATCGACACGTGGCGGTCAATATGTGTGTTTAACGTAAAGCTGCAAGGTCCGCTACCGGGATGATTGGCACTGCTCGTAATTTTGGTGAAGGTAGGTTGGCTCTGGCTGCGATGGCATCCAAAGCCAAACACGTGTTTATAAGTTTATTTGCTTCAATAATAATAATAATAATAATAATAATAATTGATAATGGATATATAAATATATAAAAAATATATGGTATGTATATAATTTTTTTATATAAAATTTATAAGTAAGTTGAGTAGCAATTAAAATTTGAGTTCCCCTTAATGTGAAATGTTAACTAATTGCTCAATTTATTCAAAAATATTAATAATATATAAATTAGATAAAATTTAATAATTTAAATACAAGAGTATCAATAATATTTAAAAAATATATTTCTCTTCATGTTTGTAATAGGTTTTTATTATTTTTCTCATGTTTATATGCTAATTTGATCATTACTTGTGTATTGGTTATAATTGTTGGTCAATTCACATGGCTTGTGCCTAAATAGTATATTAATGCTTTGATCTTGTAATTAGCATTATTGTAGTTGTATGGATAGTAGTTGGGAGTTTAGAGATGAGTTTGTTGATGATTAAGATTTCATTTGGGATAATTTTCTTACTGCTTTGCAAAGCTATTTTTTAGTACAAAAATCTCTTAAAAGTAGGAAAAAACTTGTAATCTAAAGGTTTCCCAAACGAAGCCTAAGTGAGTGTCATAAATCATGCTAATAGTTACATTGAAGAAATGATGACGATTATTTCCATGGTGTATTTAGGGAACTCATATATAACTTTTGAAACTTGATTGTGTTCATAAATGTCTCAAATATGAAGGATACTTAGATATATGTATTTTTATGTAAGAGTCATTTTGGATAATAGATAGATGCCTAAAAGGAATAAGATGAGCTCGAGTAAAGTGTTGATAGGGATTCTAAGGTCAAAGCTTATAAAGTCAATAGAGATTAAAGGAATGTTGAATTAGTATGCTCGTAAAGATCTTCAAGATAAATGTTGTAATGATGATATTGAGATTGTGGGAATATGGTGCATATATGATTGAGATGATAAAATAATATGAGGAATATATTTGTGTATGGTATTTTATATGATGAGGTAATGAAGGGAAATTATATAGTATTATGGATCTTCTTGAAGTCATGGGTTACTACCATGTGCAACAAATAATGATTAAATAAGGTATAATTCATTGACAAGCATGGGCGGAGGCAGTGTGGGGGCCATGGGGGCAGTGGCCCCCACTGGATTTGTTCCAGTCTCTATACATTAAATAGATATATAATTCGGCTATTCCTATTAGTAATGTAATATTAGGCTATTCCTATTCCTATTCTGGTGTCTATACATTAAATAAATAATTACTACTTTACTAGGAAGCGAAAGACCGTCTTTTTGTTTCCGTCTTTTGCCTTGCCTTATTCGGCTTTTCCTATTCCGGTGAAGTTAACAGAGGCGCAAGACTGCAAGAGGCACAGGCAGTAGGCAGACCGTCTTTTTTTTTTTATGCTACAGCCCTTTCTCTCAGCGTCCGCCGGCCGCCCGTTCACAAATAATGTCCGCCGGCCGCAAGAGGCACAGGCAATCCTTTCTCTCGCTCTCTCCTCTCCATTTATTTTTTTGTTAGTATTTTTATTCATGTATTTTTGGATCTTCTTGGAGTCTAGGACTGTTACGACTGTATTTTTATTTTTTTGACGTCGAGTAGGCCTCAAATGGAGTAAAATTTATAGTTTTTTTCAGATAAATTCTACAACGCGCATCGGAGGGGGAATTTATTTTGATTGATTACTCATTACTCTGCAGCCAACAGGTATTACCGTTTTTATATGATTATATGAGGCATGTAACATGTTAATATTGTGAATAAGGATTTCATGTTAATATTGTGAATAATGATTTTTATTATGATAATTGATAATATTTTTTTCATTTAATTTAGCATGGATAGATATTTCAAAAGAAAAGTTGTAGAAGATGACTACAAAACATTATGTGAAGAAGACAATACACAAAGCAAACATACCCGTGTAGAAATTAATTTTTCGGATATCCCCGCCGATCCAGGATTGAGGAAAAAAATTTTAGATTATCATCCTAACGAGAGGGATAGTATCAGGCGACATTATTTGTTAAAAGGACCGTATCAACCGCGTGATCATGAATTCCCGCGTACTCAATTTGGTGATAGATTTCGCAAATTTAATTCTGCATGGTTTGATGATCACAAATCTTGGTTGGAGTATAGTATAGCAAAGGATGCAGCGTATTGTTTGTTTTGTTATTTGTATAGATCTCAAACTGGAGAACAAGTTGGTGGTGACAGTTTTGACACAAAGGGTTTCAGAAATTGGAAAAAAAAAAGGATAGAATTCAAATTCACGTTGGTAACAAGAATAGTGCACATAACATTGCTAGGCGAAAATGTGAAGATTTAATGAATGAGACCAGTGATATCAGGTTTGCATTTGAAAGACCTTCTGAGCAGAATCGCAAAGATTATCGTACACGATTAAATGCTAGTGTCGATTGTGTTCGTTTTCTTTTACACCAGGGATTAGCATTCCGTGGGAAAGATGAATCA
Source organism: Dendrobium officinale (assembly GCA_019514585.1). Taxonomy (NCBI): domain Eukaryota; kingdom Viridiplantae; phylum Streptophyta; class Magnoliopsida; order Asparagales; family Orchidaceae; genus Dendrobium; species Dendrobium officinale. Next base: position 40,554,548 of record CM033694.1, read on the forward strand.
GAGGAATCTGAGAATCAAGGGAATTTTCTTGAACTTCTGCGTTTTCTTGCAAATCACAATGAAAGCATAAATAAAGTTGTTTTAGATAATGCTCCTGGAAATAATAAACTAATAGCTCCTGAAATCCAGAAGGAAATCACAGAAGCTACCGCAATTGAAGTCTCAAATGTCATAATCAATGAATTGAAGAATAATGTGTTTGCAGTTTTGCTTGATGAATCTCGTGATATATCAGTTAAAGAACAAGTTGTCGTTGCTTTACGTTACGTCGATACACGAGGATGCATTATTGAGCGTTTTATTGGGATTGTTCATGTAGGTGATACAACAGCTCCTACACTAAAGTTGGCCATTGAACATCTTTTTGCAAAGTATGGGTTGAGTTTGACACAATTACGTGGACAAGGCTATGATGGAGCGAGCAACATGCGAGGTGAGTTTAATGGATTAAAAACATTGATTATGAAAGAAAATCCTTCAGCTTATTATGTACATTATTTTGCACACCAACTTCAGCTAGCATTGATTGCAGTAGCAAAAAATCATGTCCAAGTTGCTTCATTCTTTAATTGTGTGACATGTTTGTTAAATATTATTGGTTCTTTATGCAAAAGAAGAGATATATTAAGAGGAAAACATTATGACAAAATTGTTGAGCAATTGGAAAGTGGAGAGGTTACTAAAGGTCGAGGTTTAAATCAGGAAATCACTCTTCAACGACCGGGAGACACTCGTTGGGGTTCCCACTATAATTCACTCATCAGTATAATTCTTTTGTTTGAGTCCATTGTAGAGGTTCTTGACATAGTGACTCATGAGGGAATTAGTAGTGACCAGAAAGGTGAAGCATATTCTCTACTTGAATCTATGCAAAGTTTTGATTTTATTTTTAATTTGCATATGATGAAGACTATTTTAGGAGTTACTAATGAGTTATCACAAGTACTGCAAAGAAAGGATCAGGATATTATAAATGCCATGACTTTGGTGAAAGTTTCCAAACAAATACTTCAAAACATGAGAAATGATGGGTGGGAAAATTTGTTTAAAGAGATTGGATTGTTTTGTGAGAAGAATAACATAAATATTCCAAACATGACTGATACATTTGTGATGCGAGGAAGATCAAGACGCCATACTGAAAGTATAACAAATAGACATCATTATCAAATCGAGTTATTTTACACTGTTATAGATTTGCAACTTCAAGAGCTCAACAATAGATTTGATGAAATTAATACATAATTACTTATGTGTGTGGCATGTTTGAATCCATATTAGTCATTTTCAGATTTTGATAAAGAACGATTGCTTCGTCTTGCAAAATTTTATCCGTCAGATTTCTCTGAAATGGATCTCATCATACTAGACAATCAAATAGAAAATTTTATTGTTGATATGAGATCGAATGATGCATTTATGAATTTAAAAGGACTTGGAGAACTTGCTCAGAAATTAGTTGAGACAAGAAAGCATGATATATTTCCTTTGGTGTTCTCACTTATAAAGCTTGCTCTGATTTTGCCAATTGCTACAGCAACAGTTGAACGAGCTTTTTCTGCAATGAAAATTATAAAGAATCGTTTACGCAATCGCATGGGAGACTCCTGGATGAATGACTGTTTACTTACTTATATTGAAAAAGATATTTTTAGTTGTATTGACAATGACTTGATTGTACAACGATTTCAAAAAATGAAGACTCGACGGGAGAAATTATATATAACATAGAAGAAGAATATCAAGACTATGTTCTCAATTGTAAGTTTTTTGCTTTACTATATATTTTATGTTTTTATTTTGAATCTAATGTTTTAAAAAAAAATTTTTAAAACCGCCAATGCTGGTCCCAAGCCCGGATGAAAAAGGTTGAAGGTTTTTTTTTTTAACTTCAATATTTTGTACCCCCACATGAACAAAATCCTGGCTCCGCCCCTGTTGACAAGTGTCAAATTATTATAATATAGTGGTTGTTGTAATAAAAGCTATGATAATGCTATGAGGTTTAAGTGAAAATGGTAATTAATATTCAACTAATGTGAAAGGTGTTGGTAATTGAGGATAAATATGATTACATTTTATGGTGTAGGAAAACTATAGGCAAACTCAAACTTAGGTTGGAATTAATGTGAGGGTTTTCCCAAGTTTTGCCCTATTATAAGTCCCTCCATCCCAAGCAAGGGCTGAGATTTATTGGCTCACATTGTGGATGGTTGCCAAGTGGAAAGAAGCCCAACTTTGGGTAGGGGGAGTTGTTGGAAAACAATGGAAAGCATTGGTCACTTTTCATTGGGGGGGGGGGGGGGGGGGGGGGGCGTTTGGCTGATCCATTTGGTTAAGCCAAAGCTTTGAGTCAAATTTAGGGAGGCTTGTGAAGCTTCCAAAACGAGTTTAGGCATGTCTTTAGGGCTGATGTGGAGAAGTTTTAGGATTTCTGCATGAAGTTAACCATTTTGATTATAGAAGGCATCTGATAATTTTGACCATGTTGATTCGTTAATGTGGTCAAGCCACTTAGGATGGGCTGTTGGGAGCTCCTAAGAGAGAGAGAGAGAGAGAGAGAGAGAGAGAGAGAGAGAGAGAGAGAGAGAGAGAGAGAGAGAGAGAGAGAGAGAGAGAGAGAGGGAAGGGAGGGGGGCAAAAGGGAGAGCAAAATTTGGAAAAAAAATATATATTAAGCTTTATTAAAAGTTCCCCCATCTTTACAAAAAAGTCACACCTCTATTTATAACCCTCTCAAGCACATAAGATAGACCGAATGACCAAAATAGCTAAAATTGAACCAAAATACAACAATATACAATTTCTTAGAAATCAATAGAAACTTTACATATGTTTATCTTTTTAATTGCTAGTTTATTTAAACAAATAATTTTAGTTGTGCATTAATATCTAAAAGAATAATAAATTATAATTTCAACTTCTTAATAAAAATATTATACTGACTAAACGAGTGTTATTAAAACTTAATAATATTATAATAATTTATTTTTCAAATATAAAAATAATTATTATTTCATTTTATTAAATTAGAGTATTACATCCCCTTAACTTCTTTAAGTATTGAAGCTCAAAGAGGAAAGAAGCTTAGAGCATATCTTGTTCATTTACCAATAAGTTGTATTCTCTTGAGATGGAAATGAATAATTGTTGCTATATATTTCATCAAAAATATGTAGCTGTAGCATATCTTAGTTTATTGGTTGGGAGCTTAGGCTTTGAAATATGAGATGTTTGAATTGAAGTCTTGTATATACATTATATGTATGAATTTATAATTTAATTTGGGCAAAGTCCTAAAAAAGTAAGGGGTACAAAATGGATCAACGGGCCGGATTCGGATCCAACCTAAAATTAATATGACCTGACCCACCCATTTAATAAACCGATAAAAAATACGGACCTGAACCTGACCTGTTAGCAACCTGAATTACTCGAACCCAATATAACTACACATTTTGATATAAAATTTTCTTTAATAAAATTTTAATAATATTTTTTAGATTAATTATTAAAGAAATATAATTATACCAATAAATAAAAATTAGGAAAAATAATAATTTAAACAAGTCATTTTGAGTCAAAATCAAGTTTAGGGACTTTAGTTGATAGACGATGAAGGTTGGATGGACCATAGTCTATAGACGAAAGTTGTTAGAGGGATCCTAAATTCCTAGAAGGTGGGAGAAGAAGGTCGGAGGGAGTGCACTACAGGAAATTCTGCTATTACCAGCAGCCTAGACCGGCGGTTGTCTAGCCGCCGGTAATAACGGTAGTTGTCTAGCCGCCGATAAAACCAAGTAAACCGCCGGTAAAAACCGCCTGTACTAGCTGGATTTCCTGTAGTGGTGTAGTCTATAAGCGACGATTGTTGGAGAGATCATAGTTAGCCGGTGATGGAGGTAGGACGAAGGCTCTATAGAGGCTCGATGGGGATGGTCGGGTAGAGGTCTAACTGTGGCGGCTAGATGGTACAGATTCGTCGGTGGTAGTGTCAGGGTGGAGCTCCGAGATTCTTCAAGGCTGAGAGTTCTCTTGAGTCTCTAGCCCAGGGTGTGATGCCTCCAAATTTAATTTGAAAGAATTATTCTTTTACTCTTTTAATAAATAATGACTAGAGCTATATAATATAATATATCAGTAATAAATAATATAATTGATACATTATTCGAAAAATTATCTTGAGCGGGCACGAATCTCAAAGCAAAATCAAGTTGGAAACTTCCGAAATTAAAATCAGGAGCATTTGAACTCCGATTTCAGCAAACTTACAGTTAAACTAAGCGTCTCAGAAATACGAACCCAACGACTCCTAATTCGACCCAATCCGAGCCCAAATGGGTCCAAATCAAGGACTCGAAGCACTGCTGGAAGGTTCAAACCACAATTTGGATTATCAAACAGCTTTCAAACATAACAAACTTATAGTCAAATCGAGCGACTCGAAGAGACGAATCCAACGAGCTCAAGATCACTGAATTCCGACATCACTACGACATTCAAATGTTCATCAAGCAGTTCATGATCAAGGGATTCAAGATCGGCCGTCCATCCAACCACTCCCAACTTACCCTTGATCCTCCACCTATTTACGGGTCATGCCATTCCCAAAATTTATAAATAGAGCTCCCACTCCTCTTGAAAGAGGACCCCTAAGCCTAAGGAAAAATGAGAGGGATCGGAGATCGCCCTTGCTTCCTTGCCTCCTCAACCACCGTCGAAGTTTCGCCGGACCACCACCGGAGTTCCGATGAACCACCGTTGCTCCACCAACGCCGGACGTCCGCCGGACCACCGGTTGATGCCGTTGCTCCGCCGGACCACCACCTGACGCCCTGTGCTTCGTCAGACCACCGCCTAACATCGTTGTACCGCCGAACCACCACCTGACGTCCTGTGCTTCGCCGGACCACCGCCTAACATCGTTGTACCGCCAGACCACCACCTGACGTCCTGTGCTTCGCCGGACCACCACCTAACACCATTGCTCCGCTGAACCACCACCTGATGCCCTATGCTTAGCCGGACCACCGCCTAACGCCGTTGCTTCGCCGAACCACCACCTAACGCTCTGTGCTCCACCGGACCACCGCCTGATGTCGTTGCTCTGTCGGACCACCACCTAACACCCTCTGCTCCGTTAGACCACCGCCTAAAGTCGTTGCTCCATTGGTCCACCACTTGAGGCCTTCACTTTCGTCCGACCGCCGTTAGAAGCCCTCATCTTCGCCAGGTCATCATCTAAGGCCCGAATTTCTGTCAGACCATCCTCTGAGGCCCGAAGCTCTGTCAGATCATCTCGATGACACCCAAATTTCTATTGTACAATTGCTATTTGTAATCCGATCTTCCCTAGAGACGAGTCAGCTCATTGTAACCAACTCAAGTACTAGTAAAATCTTTTCAACTGGGCTAGGCCCCGTGAGTTTTCCCCTTTCAAGGGTTTTCCACGTAAAAAATCTTGTGTTCTCTATGTGTAAGTTGATATCCGTGTAACACTAAGACGAACGATTAAAACTCTATCGCCACTTATATTCTAACCTGCAACAATAATATATTTTATAATTTAAAACATAAATATACACATCTATATTCATTCCCAAAAATCATATACACTACTTATGATCTACACAATCAAATCATAACTAATATGTCTTGAGTACAAAAAAAAAAGAAACATAACCTAAAGAATATTGACCATTCTCACACTCCTGCTCCCTTATCCTGACCTAAAATTATTTAACCATATATAATGAGCTTAAAAAGCCTAGCAGGTCACCATAATCTATAACTGAATTCAAAGTACGATAAAAGAGTAATATGCATGCCAACAGTCAAATCATAACAGCTACATTCATGTGATTATTAAATCAATGCAGAAATAGTAAAATTAATATGCATTGGTAGTAAAATATATAAATAATAAATTACTACAACACTGAAGCCTATAAAGCAGTAAATAAGTACAAGTGTCAAATCTATAAAGTAATTGTCGTATATGTAATATCAATCAATAAAAAAATCTTATGAAGCATCCAATCAAAACTTTAATAAAGACCATTGAAATTGAATAAATACAATAAAAACATATTGGAATGTGCATATGCTATACAGTTATTCTATATCACGTGCTCAGTATATCAAATGCTTAATATTAGTATAATGAATAGTAGTATCAAATTATATCAGTATATATATCAGTAATAATAACAATCACGTGACATGAGCAGTAGAATAATGTAATAATAGTAAATTCGTGCAATAATAATAAATTCATACAATAATAAGAACAATACATTAAAAATATGCATTTCAGTGGTCACACTAAAAAAGCAAAAATTCTTGACTATCACGGTATTTTTCAGTATTGTATCAATATTAATAAATTATTGGCTCAGTAAATAGAGTCTTCACTCTTTGCCCGTCGGCACAGTAATCATATCCTTCTAACTCCCAATCAGTAACACATGAATAAGTAGATGATAATATCAAATCCCAGTATTTAAAGGAAATCCCATCGGCTCACTATCCTGTATAGATCAATCGGTCTCCAACCAACAAGTCAACCAGTCTTTACTTGTCTTTTACACGCACATTATTATCATAATATTATAACAATAATCTCAATAATATATCCACATTCATTTTTAATGCATTGCAACAAATAAAATATAATTGAGCTTAATTTAAAAAATGCCCAAAATGTCATACAGTATACAACAAAGAATCTTATTATGCAAAAATGCATATTTTTTAAAAAATTACCAAAATATGAGGAATTGTATAAAACAATATTTTAAGATTTTTATTGTATTACACTATTATTTTTAGATGTTAAAATAAATTTCTGGGTAGACAAAAATCGTTGTATTTTTAAAATTACCCAGTGAAAAATCTTAAATAAATATTTAAAATCCTCATAATCATTATCTCTATAACATAAAAAAGGTTACGCGGCGAAAGTTTTGTCAATATAAAGTTATTCATGTTTTTCGATAACAGAACTACAAATTTGATTAGAAAAATATTAAAACACAAACTCTTTGAAATCGAAAACAGGCTAATTATAAAGATTTCTTACAGCGAGACGAACAAATATCCCAACTAGCCTGACGGATGAAAAGCACGCCACGGACTCCAAATTTTAACTTCTTCTTTCTCTCTCTTATATTTTCTTCCCATATTCCTTAAAAACCTCTATGTTTGCCGAAATCACAAAGAAAAACGAAACTCTATTTAACAAGCGTTAGTGTTTTTTGATATTTATATTTTATAATAAAATAATATTTTAAATATTTTATAATTAATTTAATTAAATTCTTTTAATATAAAATTCAAATAAATCATTTTAGGATTTTAAAAAATTATAAAAAAATATTCATAAAATAAATCATAATATTTAGAAAATATCAGTGAAATCAATTTGTAAAACGGACACTTGAAGGTCTTGAAATCCTTGCTTGTACTGATAGGTACCAAATTCTTAAGGATTTTCATCGGTGCCCTAAAATTACGAAAAAATTCGTGCAAGTAAAATAGTACGTACAATCAAAATATTATGGCAAACACGATTTACGATTTGAAGTTATAATGACTCCAGAAAGAATTCGACAAAGTCGAAATACGGGCTATTTCATAGGGTTTAAGCCTCGAAAAGTCTCAGCACTTTTCATGTGGGAAGAGGGAGACTATTTATCAAATTTGATAGTTACATGCCCTGCAAATATAAAGAAGATCCATGACAAATTTGGAATGCTCCATTGGACAACCCATTGTGATTCTCTCAATCATGGGGCGTTCATCAATCATTTAAGTACCTTAATGATGTCAAAATTAAGCCCTTTATTTGAGCCCATTTAGGCTCGGATTGGACTGATTTTGGTGTCGTTGGATTCATCTTACTAAGATGTTCAATTTGACTATAAATTTGCTAAAATTAGAGTCTTGATGGTCCCGATTTTAAATTTGGAAAATTACAAATTGAATATACCTCAAGATTCATGCTCAATCAAGACGATTTTTTATGATGTATCAAGGGTTATAACCAATTTAATAATTGAACAATTTATTATTGTTGTAGAAAATTTTTGGACGAAGTTGAAATTGAAAAAAAAAATCAACAATTCATTGAAAGTATTATTGTAAAATTTTAATTTCATAGACAAAGGCATGTTTACGAAAAATATAATGATTTTACATATAATATTCGAATGGAAAGAGCGTAATATAATAATTTAATAAGATGATTTATTTAAAAAGAGAAGATGAAGCTTTTATTGTTATTATTATTATTATTTTTATAATTTTAATTTTTTTTTAAAGGAAAGAGGAAGCTGAACGCCTCTATTGTCTATTCTCTGCTGAAAGAACAGTGGGTGTGAACAGTGGGTGATTCACATGCTTATCTACCTATCTAACTATGACTTTATTTGGAACGATTTTCTTTATGTTTTTTAAAGTAATTTTTTAGTAAAAAAATAATTTTTATCTATTAAAAAGCTGCTTTAAGTAATAGAAAAGTAGTCCCAAATAAAATCTATCTCAATTAGATATTTATCCTTTATTATTTTTTAATAGAGTTCGTAATTGTGCAAATTTATAATTATCATTATAACCATGATCGAATATATCTAGTTAGAGTCTGATCTTCTGAATGATTACAATTTTTTATAAAGTATGTTGAGTTACTCTGAGAAAAGTAATATAACTATTTTGATTGTAAAAAATAATTTATCATCATAGAAAATTTTGAAATATTATGAGAAAGAAACAATAAAATAATAGAAATGATCACTATGTAAACCTAGATAACAAAAATATCAAGATTTTTACCTGAAAATTTTTTTTGTAAGAAAAAAAAAAGTTGGATCTGGCTCAAATGAAATGGTCCATTAGGTAAATATAGGTAACAAAAATTTGATTTCTCCTTAATTGACGAAAATATATTTATAGCAATTAGAACACTAGCTACATCTTGTATGGCGGAAAGTATTGAAGGGTGATGATAATATTTGAACGATGTAAGTAGAACATTAAAGATGGGAAGATAATGCTCAAGTTATGATAATTGAACGATGGTAGTCAGATGATAATATACATGTAATGACAATTGAACAACGACAATTATACAATGGTGATCGAATAGGGGCAGTCAAATGATGTTGATGGGGCCAAACATCCTACAAAGCAAAATCAAATTTCAAAGCAAATAAAAGCTAGGCAGAAAATTCCGCCTTTTCGTGCTAAATCCCGGACTATCGAAATCCTATTTTTTGTCGGATTTAAGAAATTCATTGGCTCGAGAGGAATAATCTGCTCATTAAATCCGCTTTATAGCCAAACAGCCACACGATATTTAATAAAATTTATCATCAATGTTATCAAACAAATTTCAAGATTTAGGCCCTCAGTGATGCGGTATACAATGGAAGAAGCAGGTTCACAAGAGGTAGAACTAAGGAGGGCAATGTAACAGTAAAGGCAAAAGCCAAAGGATATATTTCATCAACTAAGAACTTCATCTTCTCCGGTAGAGAAGAAATACAACAAGGTTTCTACTCAAAATAGCAACTGGCTAAAAGGCAGGGTAAAAACAGACCTGCACACGGCTAAAAGAAGTAAGTTAGTTAGTGGAGCAGCCACTACTAACGGACACTGGAAATACTTAAATAAAAATGATAATATATATATATATATATATATATATATATATATATATATATATATATATATATATATATATATATATATATATATATATATATATATATATATATATATATATATATATATATATATATATATATATATATATATATATATATATATATATATATACTAAGCCAGATAATACTTAAAACGGCGTATAAGACTTGATGCACCGCATCATTCTCCTCCACCATCAGAAGAATCCGACTCGGATGACACCATGGCAGTTTCAGCTGTATCGGGAGGGTGATAAGCAGCAAGATTGCCAATGTTGAAGGTTGATGACGTGTTGAAGTGTTTGGGCAAGTCCACGACATATGCATTTGGATTGATCTGCTTGAGCACCGCATAAGGACCAATTTTTTGTGGGCTTAACTTGGAATAAGTTCCTGGCGGGAATCGTTCTCGTTGAATTTGGATCATTACGAGATCTCCTGGTGCAAAAGATCTTTCTCTTCTTCTCTTATCAAAATGCTGCTTGTATTTGGCATTAGACTCTATCAGTTTGTCACGAACTCCTTCCAGCATTCTGGCGAACTGTTCTACGAAATCAGCGGCTGGTCTGCTGTTGCATTTGGGAAGCACGGCTAAATCAATAGTGTGGTTTGGATGCTTAGTGTAAATGATGCCAAACGGACTTCGCCCAGTTGAACGGTTCGTCATGCTATTATAGGCAAACTCGGCTTGCCCCAATACATCATCCCACAGCTTCAAATGATCCTGCACTATGCAGCGAAGCAAATTTCCTAAGGTCCTGTTGATGACTTAGGTTTTGTCCATCCATTTGTGGATGATAAGCTGAACTCAGCTTGATATCGGTGTGCAGTCGTTTCCATAATTCCTTCCAAAAGTTGCTGATGAATTTAACATCACGATCAGAAGTTAAACTCCGGGGCAAGCCATGCAACCTGACGATCTCCGCAAAGAAAATGCGTGCCACATTTAATGCATCAAACGTCTTTTTGCACGGCACAAAATGCGCCATCTTGGAGAATCGGTCGACCACGACCATGATCGAATCATGCCCACGCTTAGTTCGGGGTAATCCCATTACGAAATCAAGACTCAAATCCTCCCAAATGGTCTCGGGCGTGGGAAGTGGCAGGTATAAGCCTCCGAGTTGGCCTCCGGTTTTGTAGCTTTGACAAATGGGGCACCGTTCCACAAATCTCATGACATCTCTATGCAGATGCGGCCAGTAAAAACGAGATTGAAGCTGCAAGTAGGTGTTTGTCCTTCCCACATGGGCTGCTAGCCAGCCACAATGCACGTCTTTTATTAGTTGGGACCGCCAAGACGATTCCAGAATGCAAAGTTGGTTGCGATGAAACAAAAAACCGTGTCGAATGGTGAACTCTGCATTTTGTTTGTCATGTTGGCAATCCTCCCAAGCTATCTTGAAATCTGGATCAGTAGCGTATAATTCCTTTAAGCATTCTAGTCCAGTGATTTCTGTCTGGAGCTGAGTAATCAGCAGGCTGCGACGGCTAAGCGCATCCGCTACAACATTCTGCTGTCCCGACTTGTGCTTTAACACGAATGAGAAGCGTTGCAAGAATAAGACCCACCTCGCGTGCATCCTGTTAATGTGCTTCTGTTTGTTGATAAACTGAAGTGCCCGGTGGTCACTGCACAGAACAAAATCTTGGTGCAATAGATATGGTTCCCACTGTTTGAGAGCCCGTACCACCGCGTATAATTTATGCTCATACACGCTCCATTGTTGACGAGAAGGACATAGCTTCTCGCTAAAGAACTCCACAGGCCGGTTCTCTTGGCTTAAGACAGCCCCAATGCCGATACCTGAAGCGTCAGTATCAACATGAAATGGCTTCTCAAAGTTGGGTAAGGCTAGCACCGGAGCGGACGATAACGCCAATTTGATTTATTCAAAACTGCTTGTTTGGTCATCACCCCATTGGAATTGCTTCAGTTTTAGATAGTCAGTGATTGGTGCCATAATTGAGCTAAAATTTTTTATGAACCGGCGGTAGAAGTTGGCGAGCCCATGGAAACTACGAATTTCTGTGAACGTCTTCAGAATTGGCCAGTTCGTAATGGCTTCCACCTTCCGCCGATCGACTTGGACACCTGCAGCCGAGATAACAAATACAAGGAAATAAACGGTAGAAGTAGCGAATTCGCACTTACTCGGATTCAAGAATAGCTGATTTTGTTGTAGAACAGAGAAAATTTAAGTCAAATGCGCCAAGTGATCAGTCAACGACGCGCTGAAGACAAGAATGTCATCGAAATACACTACACAGCTGACATTCAAAAATGGCTTGAGCACCTCCGTCATCAGCCGCATAAAGGTAGAGGGAGCATTGCATAGCCCAAATGGCATGACTCGCCACTCATAGAGCCCGTGGCGAGTTTTGAATGCTGTTTTCCACTCATCGCCTGGTCGAATCCGGATCTGGTGGTAGCCGCTTCAGAGGTCGAGTTTTGAAAATATAGTAGCTCCCGCCAGCTTCTCCAACAGCTCCTCAACTCGCGGTACTGGAAAGCGGAACTTCACTGTGATCTTGTTGATGGCGCGGCTGTCCATACACATTAGCCAACTTCCATCTTTTTTTGGGACTAGGAGTGCCGGCACCGCACAAGGACTGAGGCTCGGTTGAATTAGATTGTTCTTCAATAAATCGTCTACAATTTGCTGGAGAATTTGGTGCTCTTTCGGGCTCAAGCGGTGATGAGGTAAGTTGGGAAGTGTTGATCCTGGCACAAACTCGATTTGGTGTTGTAATGAACGGAGGGGGGGTAGTGTAGTCACATTACTATTTAGTATATCCTGAAATTGCTTAAGCAGTGGTTCAATCAACCGACGGTCACCATTGTCATGGCAGGGTTTGGCCTTCCGGATGACCAAAGCAAAGAGAGGCATATCCTTTTCACAGGAGGCTAGCAATCCATTGCCCGTGACTACATGAAGTGATGGTCGTCCAGCTTCAACTTTATTGTCTGTTCCCGTGGAGTGTGGCAATAATCGAAGCCGTTTTCCTTTCCATTCCAAGGCATAAGTGTTGGCCCTCCCGTCATAAATAGCACCAACATCATATTGCCAGGGGCGGCCAAGAATCAGGTGGCAAACATCCATCTCTACGACATCGCACACCACCTCACATGTATAGTGCCTCCCAATCGAAAATTGAACACGGCAAGTCTCAGTAACAGCAATCTCCATTCCTCTTTTAACCCAACTGATTTTATAAGGCTGAGGGTGCTTTGCCGTCTTGAGCTGTAAGCCTTGCACAACCGCTTTTGACACTACATTTTCCGTGCACCCGCTATCAATAAGTAAGTCACAGACCTTGCCGGCAATGGTGCACTTGGTTTTAAATATGGCATGCCGCTGAGAATCCACGACTTTTTGTGGAGCCAAGAGCAATTTCTCTAATACACATACCAAAGGCTCCCCCTCATTGCCGATTACATCCTCCACTTCCTCTTCTTCCTCTCGCTGGTCCGCTGCATCCTCCCCCTCACCATCTAATAATTGCAATTGTTGGCGATTGGGACACTCATTAGACTTGTGTCACGGCTGAAAACAACGAAAGCATTTGAGTCCCTGAGGCCACGGATAGGGGTTATCTTTAACGGGAAATTTGGGTTTAACAGGAGCTTTGGGGTCGGAATTGGGCTTCGGCGAATGAGACAATCCGCTATTGTCTGGTGGTAACGGAGTCTTACGCACAACTGTGCTTGGCTGCTTTGATAAATCAACGGCATCCACAATCTATCTCCGGTGTGTACCACTTCGCATATGACGGCTCAACTGAATTTCCGCCTTGAGAGCAAAATTCACTGCTTGCGAGAGCAACCAAACTGAGTTCAGCTACAGTTTGTCTTGAATGCTTTCCTTCAGTCCTCCAATGTATCTTGCTACTAACTGATTGGTCGTCTCATTCAAGTCATTTCTTGCGGATAAACTGTAGAACTCCTCTGTGTATTCGCTAACCGAGCGATTGCCCTGTGTGCAATGTTGGTACTTTAGGTACAACATCTGTTCGTAGTTAGTTGGAAGGAAATGTCCCCGCAACAACTGTTTCATCCTCAGCCCGCTGCGTACAGGTCCGCGTCCCTCCCTACGGCGGCATTGCAACAACTGTGACCACCAAGCACTAGCTTCTCCTTTAAATCGACACACCACGTACTTGACCTGTTTTTCCGCTTCAATTTCCATATAATCAAAAAAAAATTCTACTGACCTTTCCCAATCGAGATAGTCCTCGATGTGCAGCCTTTCGTCGAAAAACGGAATATCCAATTTCACTCGGAATTTACCCTGGTGCCGGTCTCGCCCATTATACCGCCGAGGACGACGATCTCCAAGTTCTGCATCTGAGTCGGAAAATCCTTCTGGCATAAAGCTTCCTCGATCCTCCTCCGAATCTGAGAGTTCCGGAATCAATGTCGGAAGCCGTCGACCTTGATTCTGATATCCCCGGTTTTCCCCAACTGGTGTGATGATGGGTTGTGCTGGTCTTCCCGTTCAAAATGGAATCTCTCCCATTCGCGCAACAGGCGGTTCTCGTCGCACCGCAGCAGTTAGACGTTCCACCGCAGCTGCTATTTTATCCAACCATTTCTCGACTCTAGCGTGCGCAGCCCAAAGTGCCTCCAGACTTCGGTTATCCTCGCTCGTCGCACGCTTGCTGGACTCTGCCATCTCTCCAAGCCACTGGCTCTGATACCAAAATGATGCGGTATACAATGGAAGAAGCAGGTTCACAAGAGGTAGAACTAAGGAGGGCAATGTAACAGTAAAGGCAAAAGCCAAAGGATATATTTCATCAACTAAGAACTTCCATCTTCTCCGGTAGAGAAGAAATACAGCAAAGTTTCTACTCAAAATAGCAACTGGCTAAAAGGCAGGGTAAAAACAGACCTGTACACGGCTAAAAGAAGTAAGTTAGTTAGTGGAGCAGCCACTACTAACGGACACTGGAAATACTTAAATAAAACTGATATAATATATATATATAAATATAACTAAGCCAAATAATACTTAAAACGGCGTATAAGACTTGATGCACCGCATCACTCAGGATTTAAGAAATACTACTTAAATCAAATACTGGGTGCTACCAAACAAAACCTTAGACTTATCAAGTTGTTTGTTGTTTGTTTTTTTTGCATTAAAAAAAAGGTTCAATAATATAAATAGATAAGATTAATTAATGAATAGGCTTGAAATTGCATGGCTGATTTGGTCTGAATATGCGGCTTTGCTCAAACTGCAGCACAGAAGTACACGAGCCGTTGAATTCCATGCTCTAGGGTTTTAGCTCGATGCTCGATTACGCCGTGCCCTCTACTCTTCCCGGCGATTTCAATGTCCGAGCTCTACGTTTCGCACTCTGCTGTCCCCATCCATGGCGTGGATTTGTAAAAAACCATCAATTTGGAATTGCCAATGGGTATACCCGAGTAAACCATTCGCTCATTCCAAGTCCTCTAACGCTTGACAATAGGAACGGTTACAGCATTCCGATAAGTAACAAGGGGGAGCGCCCTGAATTAAATCGTGGGGGATTTCTTTGCTCATCTTCATCTATATCAAGTTCGGCGGAGAACAGCGGCAGCTCCAGTGATGAAAACCCAAGCACGTTTGAATCTCTTAAAGAATTTTCAGGTTTGAGGCCAAGTATCAGAGGCGAGAAAGAGAGGGATGGGAATGGAGCTCCGGTGTTAACTACGTTCGATTTTCTCGAGTTAAAGAGGGAGCTTGAGAAGGAGGAGAACGCCCGAGCGGGTTCTATGGAGGAAGAGTTGAGGTCCGAAGGTTTGGATGAAACATCTTCGTCTTCAGTGAAGGAAGGAATTGTGGTTGGTAAGTCTTGTGATAGAGGTGGAAGGCGGGTGATGAGGAGGTCGAATTTGCTAGCGAAGCAGGTGATCAGCATGGAGTCTGCTTGTAGCTTGGGTTTTGTCTCACAGCTGTGGATTGACACGAGATCGGTTAGTTTT
Organism: Dendrobium officinale; assembly: GCA_019514585.1. Classification (NCBI taxonomy): domain Eukaryota; kingdom Viridiplantae; phylum Streptophyta; class Magnoliopsida; order Asparagales; family Orchidaceae; genus Dendrobium; species Dendrobium officinale. The sequence continues at coordinate 40,570,229 of CM033694.1, forward strand.
AAATTGTTTTGGTATGCCCGCGATTTTCGTTTCAAATTGTTGTAGGATGTTTGGAAGATTCTATTGAAGATAAAGAGAGATTTTTCCTGTCTTTGATTCTTGCATTGTTAGTTGATGATGATAGTCTGTTTTTATGATCTTACCTTCCTAATAGTTGATTTCAGTGGGTGGTAGCGTTGGTCGAGGTGAGACCAAATTTTCTCTCTGGAGATGCTGAAAAGTTTCTTCTTCTGAGGATGTGTATCAGGTATGTGGTTCTATGATTAGTTTTATTTTCTAGTGATATTATTATTTTTAACCTAAATTCTTTAAGATGCCATATGGTGAATGTGGGTAGCAATGCTATTCCCTGCATACTCATTTCGGATATAAGCTTTTGGTTGATGGGTAACTGGTTCCTGATCTTGTTTAGCCATTAATTTGTGATTACTATAAGTAATGGTCATTATGTTAAGAGATTTTGCATTTAGCTTCAGAAAATTTTGTATTATATCTTGTAAAATGCTTTTGGACTTACGCGATACATACATACTTTAGAATTGGTATGAAACCCGGCAATGATTGAACTTAATGCATTTTTAGCTTAAATCAGATCTTCTGGTTTTCTCCTACATCTCTGAGATAACTAATATGCATGAAACTGATTTCCGTAGTCGAAGGTTGATGAACCTGGATATCAATTCATGGTTCTCTTAACCTCTTATTAATGCACTTGCTACTTATTTTATCATGGCATCCTAATAAAACTTTTCTATTGTATTATACCTTTGTTGTAGGTGGGAGATGTCGTACTTGTTCGAGATGAGTCTGTGTTGGAAAATGAGCTTAAGATGACTGGTTTGGATACATTGGTATGTCATTTCGTGTTGCATACTCTGATACTCTTAGTATGTGAAGAGCTGGGTGGTTTCCCTAGTTGCTTTTGTAATGCTAGAATTGCAAAATTTGCATTCTATGTAGTAATTCTTTACTCATAAATTCATAGTACTTATTATTGTTTGCAAGAGGATAAATTGATGGAGATGAGGATTTGATCTCCTCAGCTGCAAATGACATTCTTCCCCAAACTATAAAAATAAAATACTAATGTTATACAAAATAAAAAATAAAATAAAAAAATAAAATAAAGTATTTCGAGTAGGAGACATGGATTTCTTTTATTTGAATAATTAAAAAAAAAGAAAAATCACGAGGTTTTACTCAATTGATTTATATTCCACTAATGTTATAGTAGGCCATCCTTCCCCAAACTCAAAGAAGGCGTCAATAAATACAAGTGAATTTTAGATGTTGCTAGTATCCTTTGTGTTGATGACCTAATGAGGTAAATTAGGTAGATGGTGGTGATTGCATTAATCCCTATGATGCATGGACATGGCGACATGGGCACGACACGACACAGACACGATATTTTTTGAAAATGTAGGACACAAATACGGCGCGGACACGGCATTACATTTTTTTAATATAGTATATAGATATTAATGAAACATCATATTAAAAGTGACAAACAATAATAATTGAATGACATGATAACTTGTCTAGCTTATAATATAAAATATTTAATTAGTACAACCATAAAAATATAAGCAAATAACTAGGGGTGTCAATATTTGACACGACACGAAAACCCGACCAGGACCCGACCCGAAAAATCCGGGTTGGACCCGACCCGATTTCAAAAGGGGTCGGGTTCGGGTTCCAGAAATCGACCCGTTTGAAAAACGGGTCGGGTTCGGGTTGACCCGACGGGTTGCCGGGTCAACCCGCAAACCCGCTGTCTCGCAACCCTGCCCGCTGTAGCGACACTGCCCGCTGTCCCGACCCCGCACGACCCCTGCTGCCCGCGACCACGCCGGCACGCCCCGCCCGCGCGACCACGCTTTGGCGCTCCGCGCCCGACCGCTCCGCGCTCCGCACAACCCTGCCGCGCGACCCCGCTCCGGTGCTCCATGCCCGACCGCTCCACGCCCGACCGACCGTGTGCTCGACCCCGCTTTGCGCCCGACCCCCGCGCGCTCGCCCCGCGCTATAGCTCCGCGCCCGACCCCCGCGCGACAGCTCCGCGCCCGACCTCGCTTTACGACCGCTCCGCTCGACCAGCTTTCCCGGGTCGGGTCGGGTCAACCCGGCAACCCGCCGGGTCGGGTCCGGGTTCGCATTTCCGACCCGTTTATCATACCGGGTCGGGTTAGGGTCGACCCGTTTGAACCCCGGGTCAGTTCCGGATCCGACCCGAACCCGACCCGTGACCCGAAATTGACACCCCTACAAATAACCACTTACTAAAACATCAAGCATTCAAGCTTCAACTACTAGGATTAACTTCAGAGGTTTGTATTTGACCTTCAATATCATCATTGAATATCATTGTTTCCAACTCTGGTTCATCAAGAGAAAGATTTGCAATAGTTCATTGGATATCATATAATAAAAGTTGATTCTTCTTTGTATCTATTTACTTCTCTAGGTCGCTAGATCTCTCCCATAATATTTTTTTTTCCTCCAATCTAAATCACAAAGAATGTATATATTTACTTCTATACTTCTCTAGTTATCTCTCATAATAGTTCATTGGATATCCTATATTTGTAATTAAAATAATTTAATCATAAAAAATTAGGACATGCTTGTCCCAGTCGTGTCCGAAACATGTCTCAGCTATGTCGAGTTAAATTTAAACATTATTTTAATCGGACATGTGTCTTTCATGTCCGACACGTGTCCAGCCGTGTCGGGCACGTGTCAGTGTCCGACATGTGCTCGACACTGTATTCTCTCTTAAGGAGGTGTGTCGGTGCATCATAGATTAATTCTCTTTTTAGAGGTGAAGATGACTTGACCTTCTGGTGGCAGATGAAGTAGTGCAAGAAAGTTCTTGAGCCCATTAAAGATGATTAGGTTGGTTATTACTTAGAGATGGAGATGGTAAAGACCTATAGGCATGATGAGGCATTGATAGAAGGTCATGAGGGTGATTGAGGGCAATGGTAATGGTCCTCCTTTTGAATTCAATGGTGACACAACCTAAAGGCGTTGAAGTTATGCAGGAATGTTGTAGAGGCTACTGAATATGGTTGTATTGGTCCTTCCATGGAGATTGGAGCTATGTTGCACCGATACACCTACTTATGAAGGCGTGTTGTATCCGATGCATGTCGAACATGGATGCGTGTCTGATACGGTATCGATACGTGTCAGATACAACAAAGCTGTATCCAATTAAAATACTATTTAATTTCAAAAGGGCACGCCTATCGGATACGCGTGTCCGTCGAAAAACGAAAAAAAAAATCCAAAAGAAAAACATACGCATCGTATTTACTTCCACGGTGCGATCGGGTAGCACTCCAAGTGATAAGTGAAACCAAAGACAATCGGGTAGCACTCCAAGTGATTAGGGCTCTTTAATTTTTTGCGATCTATAGATTTCCCTTTCACTCCATATCTCTTTAATGTATAGAATTTTTCAAGTTAGCTTTCATATAAAATGGTTCAAATTAATCCCTTAATCTTGAAAGTTGCCATATGATCTAGCCTGTTGGCTGAACCAGGTGGTAGTGACTTACGAGTGGTTTAGTGCTAGTTGGTGAAGTGTCCCACTTGTGAGCATAGGGTGTCTTTTTGATGGTTTCGATGTCATGAGTCCAACCAACTCGGCAAGTCAAATTCTATGATTATATTGTTTGAATTCATTACTTTTTTTGTGTAAAACTTAATTTAGGGCAGTCAGATAAGAGTGATGACAGGTCACAATCTTTGTAACATAATATTTGGTTTTTTTAGAGCAATCTAATGCTCTAACTTACTTGCAAATTAGAGTTCTATGGGAGTTATGGAAATTAAAAAAAAATTCTAGAGATTAGACATGCCCATATGAAATTGGTGATAATAGTCCACCTTTTTGTGTTGAAATGATAAACTCTTTGGTTCTAATGAAGGTTGGGTGATAGAAAATCAGAGATGATCGATTGGTACTCTAGATGGCGATCTTAGTGATGCAATCAAAAATTTTGGAGAGGGACCCAAATTTTTGATCACAAAAGAGATTACCTTTCTAAGAATAAAAGAAACTTACAAAACTTATAATAATTAGACAAATTAAACAAAACAAAACACAATTTTAATATTATAAAAACTATTACAACTTGGACACTTACAAACGACTCAAATGACTCTTACAAATGACTCTTACAAGACACCTAAAGTTGCTTTCCAAGAGAAGAAGGATACAATGGAATGATTACTATGGAGAGAAGAAAGATATTAGGAGACGAGACGAAGATTGGAAAGAGCCCGCAGGATTTCCGAAGGAGGTGGAAGAGGGAATGGACAAAGCTCGCAAGCTTTTCCAAACAACAAACCCGCAGGTTTTATCTCCAAAAATCACTTACATAAACTTAAACTTATAACACTTACAACATCATCTCATATATATAGGCAAAGAAAAGGAATGCCAAAAGCCACCTTAGTTAATGTTCACAACATCCCAAGCATTAGTTTACATAGGATTTCCAAAAGCCCAATTCGGAAAATCAACCCAGTAGCTCATGGAACCAAGGCACCAGCAAACAGGCGGAAAATCCCAAAGCAGCACAGTAACGGGGAAAAAACACTCCATTTCGGAAATCAGCCCATAATTAATTCTGAAGGAAACATTGGAACTCACGGCACCAAAAAGCAAGGAGCCCGCTAGAATCCAAAGCAGCAAAGCATTGGGAAAACAAAGACTGGCTGAATTCCCAAAGGTAAAGTATAAAAATCAGTAACTTCCCCATTAATATATTGTCTTGAATTCAGCCACCAAGCCACGGTTCTCATTGAATTCAGCCACCAATAAAGAGCAAGCCATGGAATTAAGCCATAATTAAGAACAGGCCACGAATTCCCAAGAGACAAGAAGAAAGAAGAGGGGGAAGGAGAAAAGACACAAGGGAAGAAACCTAAGAGCCACAAGGAGGAGGGGATTAATCTAATTAATCACCAATTTATGAGCTTAAAACACTCTACTAAATATAATGAGCTGACATTTAGTAGAGGATATTAAAACTCACCAAAAGTAAAACTCAACTTGTTTTGACCCCCCCCCCCCTTGTCTACATCACTTAGTCCTTGAGTTTTCCATGAATCGATGGCTTTTGCCTTTTGGGGAAGGCTAGATGAGGGAAACCGGTGAAAATTGGCTGATACTCAAGGTGATTAGAGCTCTCTGATTTCTTAAGGTTCAAGAACTTCATCTTGGTTGTAAATCTCTAGAATGTTTTGAATCAAACAATATTTATGGATTTTGAGAGATACATTTTTTTATCAAAATATGTCAAATCAGTGCCCATATTGAATGGTTCAAATCTATCTCTTCTTTGACTTGAAAAGTGACTAGAGGACCCTCCTCGATTTTTGTGGGTTGATCGAGGGCTAGGACGGGAGGTAGTTTCCCAACAATGATTCTGGCAGCGATCCCATTGGTAAAATACCTTGATTGACAAGCAAATGGTATTGTTTTAAATTTCTTGATATTACAAACTCAAATAAGTTGATTGGTTGAAAATTTAATGGTTGTATTGTCCCAAAAGAATTTGAGAACATTTATGGATCAAATTCAAGATTTTTGGAAAATGAAGACAATAGACAACATTTTTGGGTACCAAAATGTTTGTCTCTTCAAGAGCAATCTAATACCACCAATGACTTGTGAATCCGAAGCTTGTAGGAGTCATAATAATTCTTGTAAGTTGTTGAGATTAGATTTGGCCGCCAGAAAATTGCAACGATATGTTAACATTTTGCACTGAAATGTTAGTCTTCCTGTGAACAACTTGACTTCGTAAATGATTTAGTCATAACTTCAACCTCAGTGTATATCGAGGGAGAGCTTGTCAGGGGGTTGGACAGGTTGACCCTCATGTCAATAGATAGGCGGTGACAATTTCGGGCCAGACCCCTCTTGCATACACAAGAGGGATGACGGGTCAAACCAGTCATTTTTGTTGGTTTGGCACAATCCACTTCTATAATTTGGCCAAACGTGCTCTATTATGAGCCGTTTTTGTGTTGTTGGATTCATTGCAATGATTCAGCAATTTTGATTGTAAATTTATGAAACTTTGACTCTGATTGATACTTCAAATAATTTTATGAAGTTTTTGGTTTTTTTTTTTAGTGCTTTGAGATTCATAATTTTGTATAAAAAATTATGCTTAATTGAATGGAAATTATTATGGTCCTTGAAAGTATGTTTCTTAAGGTGATCTTTGTGGAAACATCTACCACTTAACTTCTACATTTTCTTTGTTTTCTCTGACATAATAATAGTCAGTCATAACTTTGACTACAGTGTCATTCCATAATTGTAGCTCCATTTTTTATACTAAAAACCTTCCATTTTTTTAAAATCCCATCCTCCCTTTGTTTTTCTCTTTTTTATTATGCCCATCACCTTTATTCCCTATATTAGAAGAAAGAGTAACATTGCTTGAGATAAAAATATAAACTGATGCTTTGTTTAGTAATAATTTATCCCCTTTTTCCACTTGACTGTTTTATTTGCCCATATTTCTCACTTGCAAATGGACGAGACCGTGAGTTGATAGACTGCTTTACATATTTACCCTGCTCTGAAGTTTAGTAGCAATGTTTCTTGAGAAGCATTCATATTAGTTTTCTGGAAAATTTTTGTTAATATAGAAAACTGAATTATCTTGACTTCCTTGTTGGCAACAATCTTTAGTATGGCGTAGGAATCAAGGTAGTCATTTTGATTAGGCATTCTACATGCTCATTAGCAATTATTATGCAAATGTAGAAATCTAAGGGGCTATTTGGTTGGCTAAAGAAGGAATAGAATGTAAAAGAAATACAATGTAAAAGGAATAATTTGGAGTTGTTTAGATGAGTGTAAAAGGAATAATTTGGAGTTGTTTGGATGAGTGTAAAAGGAATCCCTGATATTACCTTTTTTTATTTGGCTTGAACTAAAATTAATGCAATGTAAAGTCCAAATAAGGCGGTGTCGATGATCGATAGTGGCGATGGTGGCTAACGGTAGGTGGGCGGCGGCGGTGGCAGATGGCGATAAGTTAGCTTTGTTGCGGTAAAAAAGGTTTTCATTCAAAATTGGACGAGTTTACTTTTTCTAAAAAATGGACTAAATGTTTTACACTGCATTTAAAATTCTTTACTCCACATTCTTTTTTCCATCCAACTAAATATCAATATTTTCAAAAACCTGCAAAAAGAATAATTTACACCCACTTTACTTCAAACCAAACAACCCCCAAGAAACTTTTTACTAGCTTTTCCTTGCAATCTATCTGATAGATGTTCTGATTTTCTAATGTAAACAAGTAAATGGTTGTGGATGAAAAGGGTAAATCACATGCATCACTGATAGGAGTTAAGAGGAATAGGATTAGTAAAGGCAATCTCAGTTTGTTAGATAGGGCTAATGAATCCGTTTATAATTATTAAAAGATAGTTTAAGATATAAGAATGCAAGTTGACCAAGGCCCATATAAATTTCATAATTTTCTCCTTCAATTCTCTTTCCACAATTACGAGTGGTTGTTTTTTTTCTGAATAAAAACAATTACAAGTTTTCTGTCACTTTAGAGGACTGAATAATTTCCAGTTGACTTCATAGGAAAAAAATCTTCAATAAAGAATCGTCCATGCGAATAACATTTATCATTCAAATCCAAAATTCAATGCAATTTTGCAATGCTTCATCTCTTTCTGTAATCCAAGGCATGGACATGCAAATTCACTGATGTAATGCAAGTAGAACGCCAGGATCAAAGTAATGACCGAATGAAATTGTGTGAAAGTTTTATATAAACTAGAGTTGACGGAATAAAGCCCAAATGGGCTCATTAACAAAGCCCTAAATATTTGAGTTAGGGCTAGCTAATAACAATGATGAATCAGATGTAAATGATCCAAGCTTAAGAATGCCTTATGATAAAGGCATATACAGTAAGATGTATTGATGTGAATCAAACAAGAATCGCATGCGGAAATTAAAATGAAGTTTAATTAGAGCGTTGCCAACACAAATTTATCACTAATAAAATAAAGGATTAAATGTATTCTAGGTAATCAACTTGCTTAGGCGAAGATTTGCTTTGAGATAACCAAACAATTCATAACATTCAAAGATAAAAGAACTACTTAAATGCTTATAACAAAAATCCCACGATTAATAATGAGAAAATTCACCTCGAGCACCTTCTCACTCATTCACTCTTTGGCTTTTAGCGGAGGAGAAAGAACCACATGAAGATGGAGAGCACCACTACGAAAAAGGAGACGAAGGACTTCGTTACCGGAGAGGCAGCCGCCGGTGGAGGTGGTGGTGGATGGCACCCGTGATCGTCCAAACGTAGTCTCGAAACTGGCGGTCAATGATGCGCACAAGTGATGGGAGAATCCGCTCCAATTATTCACCAACTGTGTCTTCGTGCTCAAACCCCGCGTCGAAGAACGGCGACCGGAGGATGTTGAGGCTACCATCGGCGTTAAACACAAGCCCCAACTCAAATTCGGGATCCGCCATTCAACATTGAGGAAGGGACGGGAAGAAGAAAAGGAGGAAGAGTTGGGCCGTGAGCTAGGGAGAGACTTGTGGAAAAATCTGAAGTTGAATTTCAGATTTCAAGTATGGGAGGGAGAGGCTATTTTACCATTATAATTTCCCTAAATTATATTAAAGAGGGGGGGGGGGGGGGGCTATTAGGGGAGAATTAAGAGGCTAATTAGTGGATGCTTAGGTGGCAAGGAGAGAGAGAGAAAACTAGCTTGGGTGGCCGGCCAAGCAAGGAGGGAAGGGAGGGGATTTTATTAATTGGTGGGCTCCAATGAGGTAATTAAAATATGAGCTTTTAATTTCAGATTTCAATTAATTAGGGAAGTTTCAATAAGGGGAAGAGGGAAATTTGAATTTGAATTAAAATAGATTAATCCTCAATTAATTGTCATTCCTAATTGGGATGACAAATTAGGAAGTAATTAAAGGAGGCTTAATGGCTGAAATTTGAATCATCCAAGGAGGGTGGGTGGTGGGATTTTTCAGGGGAGAGGCTCGGCTGGACTGGAGGAGGGGCGGCGGGCTAGGCTAGGCCGCTGGCTAGCTCAGCCGGCGGCAGGGAGAGAGAGGGATCCTGGGCCGGCGGGGGGGGGGGGGGGGGGGGGGGGGGGGGGTGGGTGGGGGGGGGGGGGGGGTTTTGACGGGGATGGCTGCAGGGAGACGGGGGAGAGGGGTCAAGAGGAAGGGTCGGGTGGATGGGAGCTTGGTGGGGAAAGGGAAAACAACGAACCAAATAGCATAAAACCAAGAGCTCACCGTCGTGGGCTGTTGGGTACTTCGGGTGGAGCCTCTCTTAGGTCTCCTCACTTTCTCTCAAGCTCTCAAGCAAGACAAGAAGAATGAAAACTAAGAAATTTTATTAATCCAAGGGAGAATTAAGAGGCTAATTAGTGGATGCTTAGGTGGCAAGGAGAGAGAGAGAAAACTAGCTTGGGTGGCCGGCCAAGCAAGGAGGGAAGGGAGGGGATTTTATTAATTGGTGGGCTCCAATGAGGTAATTAAAATATGAGCTTTTAATTTCAGATTTCAATTAATTAGGGAAGTTTCAATAAGGGGAAGAGGGAAATTTGAATTTGAATTCAAATAGATTAATCCTCAATTAATTGTCATTCCTAATTGGGATGACAAATTAGGAAGTAATTAAAGGAGGCTTAATGGCTGAAATTTGAATCATCCAAGGAGGGTGGACGGCGGGATTTTTCAGGGGAGAGGCTCGGCTGGACTGGAGGAGGGGCGGCGGGCTAGGCTGGGCCGCTGGCTAGCTCAGCCGGCGGCAGGGAGGGAGACGGGATCCTGGGCCGACGGGTTTGGGGGTGGGGGCGTTTGACGGGGATGGCTGCAGGGAGACGGGGAGAGGGGTCAAGAGGAAGGGTCGGGTGGATGGGAGCTTGGTGGGGAAAGGGAAAACAACGAACCAAATAGCATAAAACCAAGAGCTCATCGTCGTGGGCTGTTGGGTACTTCGGGTGGAGCCTCTCCTAGGTCTCCTCACTTTATCTCAAGCTCTCAAGCAAGACAAGAAGAATGAAAACTAAGAAATTTTATTAATCCAACATTCAGCTCATACAATAGGAGGAGACCTCCTTATAAAGGCCTCACTGACAGAAAATAACATGACTCAAATGCCCACCGGGCTACAACAAAGACTAAACCTTCATAAGGGCAAAATAGTAAACTACGGCTTGAAATAAAAGATACATAGAAAAATAACATAAAATGACATGGCAACATCAGAAATATAAGATCCCAATCGTAGCCGTCGATCTACGATTCTTTCGCCGGTAGACCTGCCTAAAATGTCTGTCGATGACCTCATCATGTATACTGTGCTCTTTTATTTCTTCTTTCCATTGTTTCAAGTGAATAAATCTTTCAATAACATGCAGGCAGTAAAGTTCGGTCATGCTTTGAAGTTTGAAACCTGTTTGCCTTTTATCTTCACTCCGTATATTTCATTATTTCAAAATCATTTTCTTGTTGTGTGCTAGATTGCTATTTTACTTTTTTTTGTTTTGTTTTTTTCTTTCAAATTTATTTTTCCTTATATAAATACATTACTTGGTCAACTCAAGAAGCGCTTATCTTGTAATATTTGTAGGTAGGATATGATGTGGTCAGGCCTGGTAGACGCAGCATTGGTAAGGTGTGCGCGCTGGAACACTAAGCACATACTATAAATTTTAAGATATTATTTCAACTATAATATGACTATGCCTTCTTGCAGATCCGTGGTTACACTTTCAACATCAATACTGGTGCTGTTGAATCACTTGAGTTTGACTCATTTGGCTTTTCCATCATCCCATCGAGTCTGGTACTTTTATAAGCTCATGTTTGTTTGAATTCTTGCGTAGTTGTAAGTGGTTCAGATTTCAAACTAATAATTGGGCACTGTCCACTAGGTGAGCACCTACCGCTTATCAGTTGAAGATGTTCTTGATGTGGAATCTGATAAGGTCATTGTGTATGAAGAAGCTTTGTCTCATGTTCAAAGGTTAACAAAGGTACACCAATCGGTTGCTGGCACTAAAAACGTGAACATTTTATTGTGTTTCATTTATAGTTATTGTGTTGGAATATTCACAGCACTAGAGAGGAAGTTTATAATCTTTTGTATTGAACGAAAATCAAAATCTCAGACAGACATAAAGAAGTTAAGCAGCTCATAAAATACTTAAGATTTTTTATGTGTAAAATCTGAGAAGCGGAACAACTATGGAGTCTAGCCTACTTAGAAAGATTCCACTATTAGAAGTTTAGTTTTGTAGAGGGCATTTTCCACCGTAGTTGTAGAAGCTGTTAATGCAATATAGTAGATATGAATTGCACAAGATATTAGGAGGTGAGATTGATTACTAAGAAGGTGAATGCTAGTGGTTGACAAGCGTTGGCATTGACAAGTGTAAGTTGATAGTTGATTGAGAATGTTGAATGATAGATAATTGTTGGTAGTTTGTTCAATCATTTTTCTTATACGAGGGGAGACCGGTGATAAGGAAGGCAGATCTTGGATATTGACAACTGATGGATGCTAAAGATTGACAAGAGCTGAACAATTGGGAATGCCATACCCATGGCAATGAATGGTGGTTTTAATTGTTCTCTTGTAGGAGGTGAAATTGACAACTACAAAGGCAAATGTTGGATTTTGGTGACTAGCATATGCTAAAAATGATGATAGTCTGGGATTCTTAGACTTTAGGCTTTCACCAAATGTGAGGGGCTAACAAACACTGAATTATGGTTGATTGAGAGCATTGTGCAATAGTTGAATGGGAGAGAGTTGGACATTAAGCGACAACTGTTAGTCTACTCAATCATTCTCCTTATAAGAGAGAAGAATGATGACCATAAAGGAGGGTATCAAACATCGGTGGTTAACAAAGAGGTGTGTTGGATCTTCCTAAGGGGCTATTTGGTTACCTGAAAAAGGAATGCAATATATTTTGAATACAATGTAAAGTAAATGTAGTATATTTAGAATATTTTGGGGTTGTTTGGTTGTTTGCAAGGTAAATGCAGAAGAATCATTTTTTTATTTGGTTATACATATGCAGAGTAAAGTAAAAAACATTATATTCTGATTACTTTGGTGTTGTTTAGGATGGTGTGTAGTATTAAGTGTAGTATATCATTGTAATGTAATGACAACAATACCTTTCAATGTTTGAACATATGATAATTATTATTTGAATAATGTGAATTTATATACATTAGAGTTCATGAAATTAGAAACTAGACATACGAAACAACTACTTATTTTTATCACTTCAATTATTAAAATGAATAATCATATCTAATTTAAAATTAATAGTACGTTACGGATATACTCAACATAAATATTAATGTATCATAATTTCAAAATATATTTGAAGTCATTACAACTAAAAATTATTTATATATCTAGCACAATAGAAGTTTAAAAACATCTAGCTATTACAACTCAAAATGATTAATATAACATATTTTCAGAACATAATTCATTTTCCTAGCTCTTTTCGCTTCTATATGGTTTTCAAATTGTAGGTTTTGAGAAGAAAGATTATATCATTGTAGGGTTTTTCAATAAGTTATCATATATCGTATCAGTCTCTTATTCAGCAAATCTAGGAATACTTGATAGTTCATTCATGAGTTTAGTGAAAATTTTTCTTTATTGTGAGGCTCTTGTTGTGCTTTGGATAGGTTTGCAACATGACATTATAGTTTGTCTATTAACAACATCAAGAAAAGACATGATAAGTTGCCTATTAACAAAATCAAAGAAAACATGAATACCCTTAACTACATAGACTAGACAAATTATTTACAAAAATAAAACGAGCTTCTCCAAGCAGCTCCATTCTCTTCCCCATACTCATTGACAATTTATGTTTGGCTAAATTTTTCTCATTTGTTTTTCTAAATTGCTATGTTCATCTTTTTGCTCAAGCAACACCATTCTCTTCTTTTTTTCATTGTGTTATTTGCGACATAGTTACCTCTTATTTAAAAAAATTTCAATCTATCCTCCCACTGATCTCTTAGGCAAACAAATTCTAAAGCAAAGACAATAATCTAATATCTATCCCAAACCATAAAAACCCAAAATGAAAGCAATTTGGATTCAAAAATTTCCAAAAAATTGTACAAATAAAAGCTACCTTACATATCCGACCACAATTCGCACGAGGGAAGAAGCTAGGTCAAAGATTAATTGTCACGGGCAGAGCGTCGCGGGTAGGAAATGTCACAGACCGGAGCCTCATAGGCGAGAACTTCGCGAGCTAGAGTGTTGCAGATGGGAACATAGCGGGCGTTAGGTTCAACGAGAAGGTTGTGGGCAGGACATGAGAGTGAAGGTGTGAAGAGCGCTTGCGGGAGACAACAATTGGGGATTTTGCTCCTTTTCGTGTGAGGAGATGCGGTGTATTTGAAACTCACTTGATTTTAGCGGGTTTCAAATACACCTCAAATATATGCCCGAGTGAGTTCCGAATGCTTTGCTTTATTACCGTATCTTTACTTTAAGGCATACCAAACGTGAAAAAATAAAAAAAATTGCATATTACTTTGCAATGCATGCTAAATACAGGAAACCAAATAGCCTCTAAATGAAAAGAGAGTCTTGCTTTGAATAACCTTTCCTCATGAAGGGTTTAATATAGTGCAACTCCTATTATTATGTTAACCCTCATGTTATACCCAAAAGAAACGAAAGAGAGAAGCAAAATGGAAATCCTACGTACATACCTTGTCCATGGGATCCTCGAATCCGGCCGGAAATCCCTCCAGAAATCCCGCAGAAATCCCGTAGCAGTCTGCGAACGGCGCCGAATCCATCATTTCTCCGAGAATCCTGCGACGAGTTCTCGATCGCTGCCCCATTCGCGGCTATAAAGTGAAGCCGAACCCACTGCTCATCTCCCATTCGCTACTTCCATTCGCTACTTCCATTCGCTACTCCTTCGACTCCTCTCCCACACGCAAGCTCCAGCCGTCGCAGACTTCCGCCTCCCTCTCCCGATCGCAAACCCGATCAAGCTCCTCCTGATCCCGTTTCCTCTTCATCTCGAAGCCCAGCCGAACCCCTACCTCAACCCCGTCCTCTTCTTTGTCCGAACCAGAGAAACCAAGAGAGAGTGAGAGTGAGAGAGGAAGAGGGAGGAGAAACCGACCTGCCTCCCCATTGCCGCTCGGCTTAGCTCCGTCTCCGATTTTCCCTTGGGATCGGAAATCACGCCATTTTGATCGGAAGAAACAACAGTGGGAGCTCACTGTGAAGGTAATTTTCTCCCTTCCATTTGCTTCTTCGGCCAAATCCAGTAGATCTGCCGAGCCAAATGAGGGGAATGAGAGATTTATTCCTCCGTGAGACTTTTGGGGTAAACAGGATTTTGCTTAGATCCTGTACAAACCTTGTATGGATCTAATTAACTTAATTATAATTCATTTCATTTAGTTATATTTAATTACTAATAGTGATTAATTATGATTAATTGAATTAATTATAGTTAGTTAATTAATTTAATCTATAATTAATTTAAAATTAAGTATGATTAATTATATATTAAATATAATTAATTATAATTAGCTTTTGATTAATTATAAATTAAATATAAATTTATTTATAATTAATTTGAAATTAAATATAGTTAGTTATAAATTAAATATAACTAATAGCAATTAATTTATAATTAATTATAAATTAGATCCCACTAATTTATAATTAATCTTAATATTAAATGTAATTAGTTATATATTAAATGTAACTAAATATACTTAATTTATGATTAATTATAAATTAAATTCGTTAAAAAAAATCTCTTTCTCCCTCGATCCTCGAGCCAACGCCGACGACCGCCAAGGTATAAACTCCTAAACCCTAAAACTCCGAGAGCTCGTTTCGACGCATTCATCGAGACAAAACGACCACCTATGCACGCTTTTCTTAGCGTGGTGGGAGGGAGTGCGTCCCGACGCTTGCGACGAAGCGGGTAATCACCAAATTCCTTCTTCGAAGTTCGTATCGCCTTGGAAACCCCGCCTATGCACGCTTTTCTTAGCGTGGTGGGAAGGGATCCCGGTGCGATGCACGCGACGAAGCGGGGATACCCATAAGTACCCGCTTGCGGGGAAATAACTGCATTACTTACAAAATATTTTCCAAAATAAAAAAATACTTTTTTTACAAACAAAATACCCATGCACGCTTTTCTTAGCGTGGTGGGGGATCGAAAAATTACACGGCCACGGTGTCCTCGAAAGAGGGCATCTACCATGCACGCTTTTCTTAGCGTGGTGGGAAAGGCCCAGTATTTCCGTAGTTTTCCCCTAAACGGGGGAGACGCCGGAAGGCTGCCGAAATTTCGGGTGAAAATGTTGCTACACTCGGACCCTTTTGAACTCGAAGAAAACAAAGGTTTGGACACATTTGAACAATCAAGGACTTGAGACTATGCTCAGAACTCAAATCAAATGGACTTAAATGAACTTGAACTCAAAACTTGTGGACATCAAACTTGAATAACTAAGTAAATGACTTAAGCAAAACTCAAGCAAGAACTTGTGTAAGATTTGAGTTGGACTCAAGTTGGACTAAAATTTGGATTCAATTGAACTCAAAATTTGAAATCAAATGAACAAACTTGGACTTGATTTGAATCAAGCACAGTGAACATGAGTTTGAACTTGAACTTTGCAAAACAACATGGAACTCGACGAGCGGGAAGAGGCTCATATTGAGCCTGGACTTTATTTGAACATGTTTTGAACTTAAACTTGTGAACTCAAGCTCAAATGGGCATTGAATTAATGATTCAAGTTAAAAGTCCAACATCTAAAGTGGGAGCTATGAATGTTAGTCAATGAAAAGGGAAGAATTGTTGATTCATTCATAAAAATAAAGAATAATGCAAGCTCTTAATAGGCTTGATGACCCACTAA
This sequence comes from Dendrobium officinale, assembly GCA_019514585.1. Classification (NCBI taxonomy): domain Eukaryota; kingdom Viridiplantae; phylum Streptophyta; class Magnoliopsida; order Asparagales; family Orchidaceae; genus Dendrobium; species Dendrobium officinale. The sequence goes on from CM033694.1 coordinate 40,586,235, forward strand.
TGAGCACATACAAAGAATATGTAATGATTGTGATCATTCACTTGCGGAAGACTTATGGTAGAAAGAATAATGCACCTACAAGTGAGGATGCGAACTTATTACACATACAACAAATCATTCACAAGAAGATAGGAATCTTATGAATATTTGTGGATGATCGTGGAAGACAATGAAGATCAATGGACTTACAACGAACTATTGCGAGCAAATACACCAAGCTATAAAAGAGCTTCACTGAATACAATGATTTATTCATGAATGATAGTAGTAGTGTGTGGTGATATACTCATGATTGAAGCACTAGAAAGCACACAAACAAATGTGGCATTCCACCTTCAAGCAAAACACAATACATCAATGAAATAAATAAGTCTATATGGTTCATTATAGGAATCTTCCATAAATGCAATATCCAAACTACAAGTGGAAGGGAAGATTCCTGATGATCATTAGGAATATGCCAAGAACACATTGAAGTCTCTCAAACTCGCCCACAATCAGTCATGCAAGCGAATACAATTCTCTCCCCACAAGTAGAAAGCTTCAATGATGCTGTCAAAGACCTATATATCATCCACACTAAATGCTACATATGAGATAATGTAGAGGAATAGTAGCAAATGCAAAAGCCTATGATCGGTTCTAAAAAACTCATATGTAAAGAGAGCTGACCACGAATAAAGGGATCATGTCTACAACAACTATAACAAATACAGACATTTATGAACAAGGCAGGAGATTAGTTAGTGCACTATGACCCGCCTACGAAAATCAACAAATAGTGCACGACAGTCTACCTGTACAAAGCAGCGAATAACTCTATTCAGAAGCTGCTACGCCACGCCACCGGATCTGCAATCTCCGTACAAGCAGACAGAAGGCGTCTACAAATATTTTAAAGTACCCCTGCACGTGCACTATAAATTGTATACACATAGGTATACTAAAAGGGGTAAAAATAATTATAAAACCCGCATGGGCCCCGGCGAGCGTGTTATTGGTACACACGTGACGTCTAGGGATGCTGCGCGGGTTGACAAGTGAATTCAGGTTCGAAACCGATCCTTCTATACGGTTCAATAGAAGTCGACAGGGTTCGAACCAACAAACAAATATACGATTGTGACGACCGTCATATTTGTCTTAATACATTCATATTAGGCCTTCAAGGCCTACAACAATGAGAATTCACTATCAAAAGGCTTAGAGCCTACGAAACCCGATCCTCTGTCGACAGCCCGACAGAGTAGACAAGGTTCAGTCCATAAAGAAAAATGACCCCAAACACCCCGATGATGGCCGTGTTGAATGCAGATCTCAACCGGAGGGGTTTCTCAAATATTTTCAAATATCTTCAAAATATCCAAAGTCCACTCCAAATACTTTTAAATTCCACCCAAATACCCAAAAGCTTCTCAAAATCCAGAAAAATCTCAAAACTCCAAAATCCCAAAAATATTTAAAATTGAAATAAATCCATCAACGCAGTTAAAGCAAAATCCATTCGACCTCCGCAACAGTTTGTCGAGGCGGATAAATTCGAATAAACTCTAGCTCACAAAGAGCCAAATGCCTAGTCGAAAATATCACTAGGATCCATTCTCAAACAATCTCTTGCCAGTAAGGGCGTGGTACGTGTCCTCTAACCGGCAGTTTCGCCGCCAAATGGCACTGCAGGTAAACGGTTATGACCCGGGGCCCTCTGAACCGAGTGGTTTTGCCGCCAAATGGCACCACAGATAGCGGTTATGGCCAGAGCCAATACGCTCCTTAATGGCGTTAAATCCTTGAGATATGAATCAATAGGATATGATCGATAGGGCACAAAGCCCTCTGTTAGCTAAGGTGGATTTAAATTTGTCCCCTTAGACAAACATTCAACCCCGGTCTACAAGGTTCCCTTGGACGAAGCAACCCATGGCTGCCGACAAGGATCCTTCTGTCAGGTTGGGTCGACTACCTCCTCTGACTAAGTAGACCAGGGACCACGATGGCCCGGGATGACGGAACCATGGGATCTTGATCGGGTCTATCATCCATTCCCCCACCATCCACTTTAAGTATGAGATGGTGCAATTTCTATTTTAAATATCAAATCTTCCAAATATCCAAACTTCCTAAATTCACAAACTCAAATCCAAATTCTACCAATATCCAATCTTTCCAATCTCAAATCCATTGCTGCTACTATATGCCAGATAACACGTATCTCTATACGTATCTGATTGACGACTAGCCTTAATCGAAAGTTCTCTCTCGTGATCGAGAGGGGTAATTAACTATAGGGGCTTGCGCCTATAGGAAACCAGAACTCAGATTATAAAGTCCTCACAAAATGAGGGCGAAATCTCTGGGTAGTGTCTTATCTACAAACCCATCTGCCTTCCAAAATTTACCTCGGAACTTAGTTCGTTAAAACTCCCTCGCCGAATAAGAAGAGCGAGCGGAGGCCGGGGTCGAATTTTCGGAGCCCACATATTAGTCTTAGTATTTGGAATATTAAGGACCTTCAATACTTTTTCTTCACCCTTATTTATTAGGATCATCGGCTCAAAATCTCTTCCCTATTTTTTTGAGAGGCTGTAATTTTTTCTTACAAAGAAGAATCCATTGGAACAATTTTGGGAGGATTTTTAGTTTCCAGTTTTAACAACTTTTGATTGCTCATATTTGAAACTCTTCCTGGGACATTACTAGGGAACCCATACAAATGGGATTAGGTACTCCCATCTTTAGTATTGCTCTACGCTCCATGAAGAAAATCCAGCTATGCTTAACATGGCTTGGCATATGAACTAAGCTAAGATAACCCTGCATACAATGAAGATCTGTGCTAACTAAGGTGCCAAAGGAATCCACATACCACAACATAAAGCCACCTCATAGATTGCAATGTAATTGGTAGAGAGTGGTGCACTTGATCCAATTTTCCAAGGGCTTGAACTACAAGCTAATTCGGGAAGTGAAAACTTTGACGAAACAAAAAAATGTCATTGGTAATTGTTGATGCTTTGTTGTTAACCACACCACCAAACTTCTTCCGACTATCTTCTTACACAAATGTTATTGCACTAATTTAATTGGATTCTGGTCAAAGAGCACGTATTGAATAAAGGATGCCATAAAGTAATTAAACTCTAGAGGAGGGCCCTCCTTTTTCCTTGACACCGTTTAAATTGGGTTGAGAAGCTTTATGTGTTACTTTGTTTCTTATATATGGAATATTAAAAAAAATGAAATATTAAAATGTTCAAAAAAAAATAATGGGAACAAAACATACATATAGCTTTCTTCCCATAGATACAAAATACGTAGAAAAACTTAATAGTTTGGCTTACCAATGTAACTTTTTATGATGAATACACAACATATAAATTTTTCGTATGACCATTACTTCGAGATATTTCCAAGAAAAAAGGTTTTTTTTTAAGTTTTCTAACAAAATTTATTATACATTACCTACACATATGAGGGAGTTCTTACTAAAAAAAGTTATAATTTATTTACTTCATATTCGATCATAAAAGTGTGTTGAAGAAAGAAATGTCAACATTTCAACCATAGAAATTGGAAACAGAATGTCCTAAAAATCAAATCAATAAAGTTTCACTTGAAAAAAAATTGTGTTGATTAAGGATGTACCACGAGAATACCTTATATATATATATATATATATATATATATATATATATATTGCGGGCTAGAATATATGCGACGATAGAGTTAGAAAATTTTCGTCTCAGCGTTATACGGATATCCAGCATATAAACAGAACAAAAAAGGAACACTAGGATTTTTACGTGTAAAACCCTGGAAAGGAAAAACCACGAGGCCACACCCAGTTGAAAGGATTCCACTAGTGTTTGCTTAAGTTACAAGTGGCTGACTCGTCCCTGAAGTTGAGGACGATCAGATTACAACTCTTGGGTTGAAATTCAGTTACAAACAGATATCGGAATTCCGGCGATGTTGGGTGGTCGGGCAGAATTCCGGCAGCAATTGGCGATCAGGCAGAACTCCAGCGTCAGTTGGCTGCCGGTGAAAGTCTGGTGGTGGTCGAGGAGTCTTTTCATTCTCTTCTTCCTTCTCCTCTTCTTGCTTGAGGTCCCCTCTCAAGAGTAATGAGGGGTCTATTTATAGTTTTCTGATAGTGGCATGACCAATAAATAAGAGGAAGATCATGGGTAAATTGAGAGTGATTTGAATGGACGGCCGGTGTTGAATCCCTTGATCATGAACAGTTTATTGAGCATTTGATTGTCTTAATGATATCAGAACTTGGCAATATTGGGCTCGTTGGATTTGTCTCGTCGAGCCGCTCGATTCGACTATAAGCACGCCATATTTGGAAACCGTTTGGTAATCCAAATTATGGATTGAACCTTCCAAATGTACTTCGGGTCTTTGATTTGAACTCATTTGGGCTTGGATTTAGTCGAATTTGGTGTCGTTGGGTTCGTATTTTCGAGACGTTCAGTTCGACTGTAAGTTTGTTGAAATTGGAGTTCATATTGTCTCCAATTTAATTTTTGAAGTTTCCAACTTGTTTTTTGCCTCGAGATTTGTGCCTGATCAAGATAATTTTTTGATGATATATATATATATATATATTTTGATGATATATATAAATATAAAGACGATGAAAATAGTGAAATTATTTAAACATAGTAAAAATCTTGCTTGGTGTCTTGCTCTGCAGGGCAATCGACTTCTTTTTAGATGAAACTCAAAATCTAATAAAAATGTTACGACATCCCCACTGCAATTCACAACCACATTTTAATAGAATAATCGACCACGTTTTAGAAGAAGACTGGATTCGTTAACATGGATGATGAGCTTCAATCTTTTATCGGTAGTCATGTTTTTAAAGACAATTTTTTGGCTAGTTGTAATAAGAAAATATGAGCCTCAAGAATAAGTTTGTGTTTTTTTCTAACCCAGTTGTTATATATAATTTTTTGAGCAAAAGTGGCTAGCGAAATTTGTGGAGCATATAAAAAATTTCTAAGGTTTAATTTTTTTTACTTAATTGTTTGAGCTAAAACCCCTTAAAAAATAGTTTTGTAAAACAACAATGAGAATACTTTTATCGGGTGCCAACGCTGGAAGCCAACTCTGGAGTTGTCGATGAGCAACAGAGTCATTGATAACAACTGTCCCACCACTCTTTCATAAAATTGACCATACTCGTGGATTTAACTCGACTAGGTGATTAGCTGGCTTTCCAATTCAGGCTGGGATAAGTCTAGATTTTGCACAACATTAGTTTATTTCGTGAATCTAATCCCAACTTTCTAATAAAACATTCAACTCAACTTTTCGTTTGAGACGACTTTCTTACTTCTTCTTAAAACAGTTTTTTAGTATAAAAGTTTAGTACTCGAAAGCTGCTTTAAGAAGCATTTAAAAAGCCGTTTCAAACGAAGCCTAAGTCTCTTACACTTTAGTGATACCATCTCCAAATTCAAGGGTGATTTTGTGTAGTCTAGACTGAAATTAGTTGAATCTACTTCAACTGGATTAGATCCATGAGCATAATAAGGCAAGTAGGTAACAAGTCTACAAAATAAGAATATAAACACATTCGTGAGGACTTGTTCTCTTTTGCTTGTTTTTAAAACTTGTCTGGACATTCCTGCACAGGGCATTTGGGATACTGGAAATATAGGCCAATCTAGAGACCACCTGGAAGCAAGTCATTATTTCAGAAGAAAAAAAGCATATTCAGATCAAAGGCGAAGCAGCCAAAGCTTTAGGAGCCCAAAGTCCCCTGAAGGAGTTGATGACTGGGATCTCCCAATGGATTATTGAACTTCTTACTTATTCATTCCAATGTAAGTGATTATGTTTTACTGTTCGAATACATAATGATTAAATTAGTGTGATTCCTCTGCTAATATCAGTTCTATTTGCTCAACCCTAAACTTTATGTAAAATGATTCTTTTTTTTTTTTTGTCTCATTCAGAATTTTATTTTGAGAATAACACAATATTTTATAAACCATTAAGACAGTCGTTTGGGACAGTTTTTTTGCTACTTTATAAATCTGCTTTTTAGTACAAAAATATCTGAATTAGAAATTTTTGTACTAGAGAAATTTTAGTACAAGAAAGTTGTTTTAAAAAGTAGCAAAGAAGCTGTTCCAAACGAAACCTTAAATCTTGAAGGCGTGGTTTAACTCATAAGTACTTATATGATAAGAAAAAAATTATGCCTCATTTTTTAATAAATATTTAATTGATATTCTTAAAGGATATTCGGGATGGTTTGAAAAAGATGAGAGCTGTAGCATATATAAGGGTTTATTTGTGATAATTTTTTTGTTGCTTTGCTTTTTATACTGTAATTGTAATTCTGCTCGGCTATTATTCTCTTAGGCTTCGTTTCTGATAACTTTTTTACTCTGTTTTAAAACAACTTTTTAGTATACAAATTTTCAGAACTAAAAATTTTCGTACTGAAAAACTGCTTTAAGAAGTATTAGGAAAGCCATTTCAAATGAAGCCTTAGCTTTAAAAAATTTATGTTGTAATAAGTTATTTTTAAGAGCAGCTTTTGAAAAAGTTATGTTTTATAATCACTTGAAAAAAAAAATTCAAGCCTAACATTATATAGTGGTTGTTATCTTATTTTATTTATTGAATTTATATGCTATTCGTTCTAAGGTCGCCTTCTTCCCCGGTCATGAATGTTCAGACTTCGGACAAAAACATAAATGTTAAATAAATAAATATTTATTCTGACGGGGTAAATGGCGTGCATTTTGACGACTTATAGGCCAATTTTTAATGAAGAAATAATAAATGTTAATGGCTGGAATATGTCTGCGTTAGTTGTTTATTTAGGAAAATAGTGAAATATATTCCTACGTTGTTATCATAAGCTTTAGAGTAGAACTCTATGTAGGGCTGCAAACGAACTGAGCCGAGCCGAGTATGCGAGTGTTCATGTTTGAGTTCGTTTATCATTAGCTTGTTCAAGTTTGGTTCATGTTTGATTCGAGCTTTATTGTTTGTGTTCATATTTGGTTCGTTTAATTTAAGAGTGTTCATGTTTGGTTCATATTCGGTTCATGTTTGGTTCGTTTAATGCTTATCGAGCTTTAAGCAAACAAGTCTTAACGAGTTATGTTCACGAACATATTTAACAAACAATCTATTGAATAAACAAACATTAAATTTATTCATGAACATCTTAAACTAACAATCTAACAAACATAGACAAATGTGAAATGTCTTTTGTTCAGAAAATTAAATTTATAATAAATGGTTATCTATTTAAAATGAAAATATGATTAATTTATATGAATATATTCTTAAATGAAGCTTGCCTATTGTATTTCTCTCCATTCGAGTTTTTATCTAGCTTTTTATCGAGCTTATGTCGAGCTTGTTCACGAACTTCAAATGATGTTGTTCGTGAACATAAATGAATCGAACACATTAGTGTTCAAGCTTGTTTATTTAAGGATCGAGTATTTAAAATGTTGTTCAAGTTTGTTTGTTTAGTTAGTTAAACAATCACAAACAAACTTTAATTGAACCGAGCATCTAGTAGCTCGTCGAATGCTTGTTCGCTTGTAGACCTAACTCTATGTTTGTCTTTCACATCTTATGAACAAATTTATATATTTATTATTAAATGTAGGGAATATATTAATTAATTAATATACATTTTTATGAACCTAAAATTATAAATAATAAGTTCAAGTGTTAATATTTTAAAAAAAAAATGTATGTCAATATTCTTATATGTTAGTGTGGAGTTAAAAGTTATTGAATTTATTTTAAAATTAATATAATTAAAATTCTTTATATGTAATGCTAAATTTAAGATAAATATAACAACTTTTAAATTTATGATGGTATAATTTATATTAAAATATAAGATTTTTTTTATGAATATTATATTATAAATTAAAAACTTATTTCGCTTTATTTGCAGGACTATTATTTCCCTGATTCCCTCATATATATAAATTAAAAGCTGAAAAAGTGTTTTTATAAATTTAAAATGATTAAATCAAATTTTATAATACAAAAAATTAAATAAATTTCCCTATATGCATGTGCTCGCCTATATCCGGGGTGGATCTTAGGCTTCATTAGGGATAATTATTTTATTATTTTTAAAATAATTTTTTTGTGCAAATACTTTTTGAATTGAAAATTTGTTTAGTAAAAAGTTGCTTATTAAGAAATATTTTATTTGAGACAATTTTCTTTGTTGCTTTAAGAAACAATAAAAAAGTCATCCTAAATGAAATCTAAGATTTGGTTTGGGACGATTTTTTTAATGCTTCTTAAAACGGCTTTTCAGTACAAAATAAAAAATTTTGTACAAATAAGCCGCTTTAAGAATCATAAAAAAAGCCGTCCGAAACAAAGCCTTAGGCTTCGTTTGGGACGACTTTTTTATTGCTTTCTAAAACGGAGTTTTGGTATAAAAATAAAAAATTTTGTACTAAAACTCCGTTTTAGAAAGCAGTAAAAAAGCCGTCCCAAACGAAGCCTTAATCTGATCAGTCAACTCCTATCGAAGACATGGCTTTGTATTTAACAATTAAAATAGTTTCATGAGATCATATTAGCAATTGACTTCAATTTTTTGGTTTAATATCTTAACTCCCCATTGACAAACCAACTTTGAATTAAAGAAATATTGATAATTACATGTAAAGATATATCCAAAAACTTTATACAGTGAGTCCATCAAAATATCAAGCTAATTTATTTAAATCAAATATGGGTGTCCATAAATAACTTTGCCCGTCAATCTGATCCGGATTGAACCCAAAAAAATTTAGGTTCTGATTGATCCGTTTAATAAATGGGTAGGGAATTTCAACTCATTTATTAAATGGGAGTGACCTATGTAATATTTTTTTTTTATTTGTTAGTGTGATTTTTTTATCAATTAACCTAAAATCTTTGTTTAATAACTTATAATTTTTTAATCAAAATGGGTTACCAGGTTGGATTTGTGTCATTTGGGTTGGTAGCGGGTCGGGTTCTGATCCTTTTTGACTATTTTATTAAATGAGTTGGATTCGATTTGATCAAATTCAGATTGGATTAATTTCAAATCAGACTCAAACCCAACCCATTAACCCGTTTTGACACCCATAACATTAAGATTTGTGCATATGTAGCAATAACATCCTTTAAAGTTATAGACATTTCATAAATTATATTTTTCATGTGCAATTAATAAATTCAGCATTTTTAAAGCATAATTGCTAATTTCAAGCCATAAAATGTGCCCTTAGCTTATTATTTAAATGCAAAAAAACACTAAGTTAATATCTTTTCAAATAAAATTTATCATTTTTAAAAATAAAACAAAAACCTAATCTTTTAATATAAAGATAAAAAAATAATCAAAATTCACTTAAATTCTAACAATATTATTAAAATTTTAATTTTCATAATAAATCTTAATACCAATATCAAAATATATTTTAAAAATTCTATTTTAAAATATACCGATTTCAAGAACACATAATGAAAATAGTTTAAATAAATATTCTTATTTATTAAAAGTTGAAATTATAAATTATTAAAAAGAATAATTATAATAATTTTATTTTAAAAAAACCCTTATTTTATTAAAAAAAAAAAACCTTTTTGTCGTAACTTGGCGCCTGCAGCCCTTAGACCCCACCACTCCCGCTCAAAAGCCTCCTTCCAAACTGCCAAATGCTATAATGGACGTTCGATCTTCAGATCTGACGGCTACAATCGGCTGACCTCTTCGCCGCTATTAAACTTCCAACGACGCGTTTTAACATCGCTTGGGCTATTAATCTCACCATTATTTGTTTTGTTAAGCTGCAAATGGTGAGATTAGCAACTAATCAGATAGGTTAGTTAGTTAATCTGGCGACTGTAAGTCGCCGGCGGCATATCAAGAGACAGAGAGAGAGAGAGAGAGAGAGAGAGAGAGAGGATTCTTCCATTCTTTCATTGTCGTTTGGTCTCCTCAGCACATCGGATTTGATTCCCGATTGACATTGGATTCTGGTAAGTTTGATTATTAGCTGGCGTTGATTTCTTGAAGCATTTTGTTTGATTTTAATGTTTTTGATGTTTTTGGGTTCTTTTTTGTGGGAGAATATTGAGAAGGCTAAATGCCAGTTCTTGTAAAAATATGAAAATAAAATCAGCTTGATACAGCAAGGGATTGGTGAATTGGGAATGAATTAAGAGGTCATAGTTGGAGATCTTGATAGAGTTGAAAAGCCTTTTTCAATTTAGGTTTTCTTGGTATGATGATTGCTGTTTAGAATTTTCACTTTGTGCAATTTTTTATTGACTGGAGAATCAGTTATGTGTATCTCTGTGAATAATAATATGGTTATGTTGATGTATCTGCAGAGTTTATTTGATATTTTTCTCGACCTTTGCTGCAATTTTGACTTGGATGGACCATATAAACTGCTTGGTATGATTATATTGTTCAGTAAGAGTGTTTTTGAGTTCTGAAAATGGTTTAGATGGTTTTTGCATGGTTAGGGTTACTTGGGAGGTTTTCTTGGTTAATTAGGAGAAGTCTAATTGGAATATTAACTTGCTTTTTCATAAAATTCATTTCATAACGTGAAGTTAGGTCTGCTTTTCCAATTTTGATTTCTTACATAGCTAATTAAGCTGCAAAAGGAGGTGAATAATTATTTATTTTATCTCATGGGAAACCTTTGTTTTTATTTATCTTGTGTAGTTTGCAGAATTTATTAAATAGATGTTGGCAAATAAAAGAAAAAGTTGTGTGTATCATCTGAGATAATTTAAATTCCGAGTTGCTGATTATGACTGCTGCAATGTTTGAAATAGTTCGAATGAACATGGAGATCAGTTTGAAAACACACCCATTTGACGTCATTGTTTAATATCAGTAGTAAATAGTAATTGCAACCAAGGAAATCACCTCCCTACAATTGGAGATATTATTTTGTGCGGAGTCCGAAGGTGTCCGGAGATCAATCCGGATGTGTTACGTCATCCAATGCACTATGCATTGGGTGATGTAGCACGTCAGGATTGGCCTACGAACATGTCCTGACACCACACATAATAATTTTTCTTGCAATTGAGGGAAGGCTCTGCATATCAACCCTTTTCAGACCCTGCATTGCAAGAGCTTCATGCGCTGAACAGGCAGTTTTAGTAACTGTAATGTATTATCTACTGGATAGGTACTTTGCCTGCATATTGACTTCCGAGTGATTGTTTTCTATAATGGATTTTAATGGATCCAATATATGATATTTAGTTATCTTTAAAACGGTACATAAATTCAATTAATTTGTCTTTCTTCACTTCATTTGCAGAATCAGGAGCCTTTTTTTGGGAACAGGATGCTATAGATAATAGATTGCTATTCATTTCTCTCAAGAAGTGAAGAGGATGGCAAGTAGGAAATCTCATTCATGGTGGGGGAATAGTTATACCAGTCCAAGAAATTCAAAATGGTTGTCTGAAAATGTTGAAGGCAAGAATTCAATGAATATTTATCTCATTAATTTCTTCACATATTAGTTATTATTGTATAGTTTAGTTGAAAAATGAAGTTAATTAAGCCACATTGATCGCCTTTTATTACAGAGATGGATGTCTTGGTCAATGAAATGCTGAAGCTTATAGAAGAGGATGGCGATTCATTTGCAAAAAAAGCTGAGATGTATTACCAGAGGCGTCCAGAGTTGATCTCCCATGTTAAAGATTTTTACCGCATGTACCGCGCTCTTGTTCAACGTTATGATCATGCAATTGGTGATCAGGCAAAGAATATTCCCACTGAGATCCAATCCCAAGGTTCAGCCAACTTGTCTGAGTTTGGCGTAGAAGCAGCTTCAGCTTCTTTACCTTCCTCTCCAGCGAGAACAGCAGAACAAAAGGCGAACCATTTCAAGCCACACTGGAGGGCTGCTGGCTTTGATTTCTTCCTTGGGTCGGGTCGAAGCTCGGATCGTTCTAGAAAGGGATCAGATGAGTCATCATCAGAATCTGGCTCTGAATCTGACTACAGCAAGGCTATGGATGTGTATGAGAATTCTTTTAGGCTTGAAATGAGGATAATTGGTTTAGAGAATGAGCTTCATGAAGCAAGGGATAAGCTTCAGGAATATAAGAATGGACCTAAAGAACAGTGTGAACATTTGTTAAACAGTGAAGTCTTAGATTTGTCTTCAACAACTTCATCCATGGAGATCCTACCTGTATCAGCAAATAAGAACTTCACAGCATTGGAAAAACAAATTGAAACATTGCAAGCTTATTTACCAGACCAAGAAGTTGAGATCAGAAATCTCATGGAAGCAATGGAGGCTGCTGCTAAGCAATTTGAGAATGAAATTTCGAGTAGAGATCACATAATTAAGGAGTACAAAACATGGCTCGGTGCAATATTGAACAAATCTATTAGCATCATTGCAGAAGATGAGCAGATTGCGGATGAGAAATCACGTCTGGAAATCAAAATTCTGGAGCAGGAGCAAATGATTTTGGAGCTGAAGGCCCTGGCTGCACATTCTTCTAAGAGGCTTCTCCAAGAGAAGTATGCGCTGGAAGCTAAACTTTCAAGTCTTATGGTCTCTAGCAACTCCTATTGGGCAAAGCTTCAAGTTTTAGAGAAACGGGTAAAGCAGCTGGAGGCTGAGAAATTTAAAGTATGTGCTGAGAGTGCCAGGCAAATAATCGAACTAACTCAAAGTCTTGAAGCAGTTAAGCTGAAAGTTGTCATATTAGAATCAGAGAAAGAAGAGCTCAAACCTCAAGTGAGTAAGCTTGTGGAGGACATCGAAGCTCAAGATGACGATCCTACAGAAGATGACGAACACCTGCAAGAATTAAATCTGGAGCACGCAAAACTAATCCAAGAATTTGAGAACGCTCAAAAAGCCTCATCAGAGCTAAAAACTAGAGTGAGAGAGCTTGAGGATGAGGTGGAAAGGCAGAGGGTGCTAATCATGGATGTTGCTGAGGGGAAGAGGGAAGTTATCAGGCAGCTTTGCTTCTCCATTGAGCATTATCGAATAGGATACCAACAGCTGCGTAAGAGGCTGCAGGTGCAAAATAGAAGACCTGCAATCATGGCCATCTGATCAACCTTTCTGGGTAAAAGAAAGTAGAAGAAAACGATCAAGATGTATTGAGTTCAGGCTTTGCACAATTTCACCTGTGAGGGTTTCATCTACCTTGTTAGTTTTGTGTAATTATGCAGTGATAGGAACTTTTGCACTGCATGGAAGATAAAATTAGGAGGAAGCTTTTTCTGTCTGTTTTTAAATGATAGAAATCTATCCTAAATTTTCATTAGGCAAATCCAAGACGAGCATGAAATTAATTACACATATTAGACAAGCATAATATCAATCATATTTACTAAATATATGTGAATATGATGACATTTATGATATCCTCGCACGCTAAGCGTGATGTATGAAATCTTTAGTTTAAAAATTAAGAGTATACAGCTTGAGTCAAGAATTTTTGTTTACTTAATCCATGTGGTTACACTTTCCTTGTTATTAATAGGTTATCAGATCTATTTGCTTTGTAGAAACCCACGCTTTGAAGGAGAAAGCTTATTTCTTTAGACTAGTTGTAACAACCCAAATTCTTAACTATCGATATATTGTCAGTTTTAGCCTAAGAGCCTTACGGTTTTATCCTATTGATATAACTTCGTAGTAGGTCAACCATCCCAGAATTGCTCTGGGATGAGCACGCTTAACTGCGGAGTTTTTTTATGAAAATCCAACAATTATATCAGAAGGCGACTCGATGTTTAAGAGTTTAACTTCTTTTACATAAGGGATTTCACAATAAGTCTTTAGCTTCTTTTACTTAAGGGATTTCAGAATAGTAATGACTTTGTTTGTCTTGGATGCTTTGATGATGGTTATTTCTGCAAGTTTGCATGAGCATGACATTTGAACACCAGCAAATAATAAAATAATCAGTCATGATGTTGAAATCCATGGAAAGGAATTTCATTAGCTTCTTCTTCACATGATACTTGGAACAGATCTTCATATCTTTTGCCTAAATTTGTTAGTATTTAATATCTACCTAATATATTGGGACATCAAGTAATTGAAAAAAAAAAAAAGGAATAATATCTCACTTCTAAAACTGGTTTAAGGGCGTGCTTTTATGCAATTTATCAGATAGACACGTCACAATTATTGCAACCACTACAGACCTAAGTTTCACCAAATATTGCAATAAATGATTAGTCTCGAAGAGATGAACAATACAAATGGTGACCTATTAGCAGCAATTTTTAGCGATTATTGAAGTAAATTGGTAGAGATTTATGTTTGATAAAAGATATAATAGCACATCCACAAAAATATTTATGTATGTTCTTAATATATCAGCAATACATTATCTTGATCGGGTATGAATTTCTAGGCAAAATTAAATTGGAAGCTTCCAAAATTAAAGTTGGGATCATTTGAACTTCGATTTTAGCAAACTTACAGTCGAATTAAACCTCTCAAAAATGCGAACCCGACGACACCAAATTCGACTTAATCCGAGCCCAAATGAGTTCAAATCAAAGACCTGAAGAACATTTGAAAGGTTCAAACCATAATTCGGGTTACTAAACGATTTCCAGACGAGACTTGCTTATAGTCAAATCGAGTGGCTAGACGAGACGAATCTAACAAGCTAAATATCGTCAAATTATGATATCAATAAGACATTCAAATCTCTAGTAAACAGTCCACGATCAAGGGAATTGACACCCAAGCAAGGAAGCAAGAAGGAAGATCAGAGATGGCTCTTGCCACCTAGCTCCTCCTCGACCACCGCCCGACCAATGCCTGACGCCGAACCTCCGCCTGACCACCCTCAACACCTGACTTCTACCGGACCACCAACTGGTGCCCGAACTTTCGCCAAACCACCGCCTGACACTGAACTTCTGTCAGACCACCACTTAATGTTGGATTTCCGCTGGACCACCACCCGGCGCCAAACTTCTGCCAGGCCACCGCCCGAGACGAATTTCTAGCGGACCACTGCCCAACGCAAGACTTCTATCGGACCACCAACTGACGCCCGAACTTCCGCCGGATCACCGACTAACACCGAATTTCTGCCAGACCACAGACTAATACCAAACTTCCGTCCGACCACCGATTGACATCGGACTTCCGTCGGATCACCGCCTGAAGCCGGACTTCTTCAGATCACAACCCGACTTCTACCGGACCACTGCCTGTCGACGGACTTCTGCTGGACCACCGCCTGACACCGGACTTCTGCCGGATCACCAACTGACGCCCGGAATTCTGCCGGACCACTGATTAACGTCGAACTTCCGTCGGACCACCGAGTGACGCCGGACTTCCGCCGGACCTGTGAAGGCTGTTTTCCTTCCAGGATTGTCTAGGACGAAGTTGGATCGTCCCGGGACGATCAATACAGGTTGTGAAGAAAATTCTGGTAGAGAAGTTCGTCCCAGGACGAACTGGGGTTCGTTTAGACGAAAATGACTCCCGAGAGCAAATCGTCCCAGGACGATTTGGGATAGTCCAGGATGATCTGGATTGATATATATGGAATGAGATCGTTTTGAAGAGAGAGAAAAAGTCATGAGAGAAAATCGAAGGAAAAAGGAAGAAAAGTGATTTTTGGGCGACTTCTGCCCGTTTCCGTCTGTAGCTGCAGTTGAGAAAGTTGACCGACACGAGGTAAGGCACATTCCGCCTTTCTCAATTTTCAGAAACGAGGTTTTTGACGACTTTTCTGTTTTGAATTTCGTTTTCTTTAGCGAATATTTGGTTTTATTTCGCACTAACGAAAGTTTTATCGCGTAACTTTTGATATGTTTCTGAGATGATTATTGTGCACGTTTTGAGTATTTTCTGGAAGATTTTTACCGGGTATTTTGAATTCTGCTGTGTTTTGATTGAATTGCGAATTATCATGATGTTGAAAAATGTTGCTTCAGTACAATGAAAGTATTATAATGCTGTTGTGTATATTATGTGTAATTAGATAAATTTCTGAATCTGTGAATTCTGTGTAAATTCCGTATACTGCCGTTATGCCGCTGACGATTTTCTGACGTACTCTGATTTTCTGATTTGAATGTTTCGATGTGCTGTGATATCAGAAGGGAGTTATAAGGGGCCGAAATCTCTTATGATTCCGTTGTCTGGGTCCAGGAAATCTGAAAATGTAACGCCCCAGGCATCCATAGTGAAAGGATTCGTCTGACATTCTGATCGAACTCCATTCCAGCTCCTTTGCTCGGACCTGAAATTGTCAACCATATATAATGAGCTTTACAAAGCCCAGCAGGTCACCTAATACCTATAACTGAAATCAAAGCACGGCGATGCTATCAATATGCATGTCAATCTATCAATCTGAATCAGTCAATGGTCAATGAGTCTATGCAGTGGAAATCAAATCAGTAGTCGATGCAATCCGAAAATCAATAGTCAATAAAACCAGTCAATGCAGCGGCAGGCAAATCAATCATTTCAATTCAATCAATCAATATCCGTCAATCAAATCAATACGGTCAAATCAATGAAATCAGTCGAGAAAAGCAATACGGAACAATGAATCTATACGACAGTCAATACGGTACAGAAACAGTAGCAGTAGTACGATGTCCATGTTCATGCTATCAATACAGTATCTATATCTATCAATGTCCATATCAATGCTCAGTAGTATCAATGTTCAGTAGTCAATCGATGAAATCAGTGAAATCGTACGATACAGTAAACCCGATCAAATCCGTAAAATCCGTAAATCAATACATTAAACATGCAATCAATACGATAATACTGAACAATGTATAATCAATGGTCATGTTGCTGTTGTAGAATTCATATTGCTGTTGTAGATATCAATACATTGGTTCTATGAAAAGAGTCGTCACTCTATTGCCCGTCGGCCGCCCGTCGGCATATAATCTCCTTATGACTCCCATCGTTATATCCATAATCCATGATCTATGATTTAAAGGAAAGCCCGTCGGCCCACCATCCTGTACAGGTATCATCTCCAACCAATGTTCAACCAGGTTATACGTGTTTCAGTATCAATAAGCAATCAATAATCAATATTAGAGCAATCATATCAATAATCATAGGGCATATCGATTCAATCTATCAATTCCAGTCAAATCAGGAATCATACAAAAAATCGGGCAGAGTAACAGTAGTCTATCGAATTTACACAAAAATCCTGCAAAAAGACAAATTCTGAATTTCTCCAAAATTACAACAGAATAACCACGGCATCAATGCAAGACTATCAATCTATAGAATCCAAATCAAATCAAGTCCTGATAATTTTCTATTCAATTAAAATCGCGTAGAATCAATTCCGACCGATAAAAATCATCGTAGAAAATAGTCAAATCGTGTACAATATTCATATCTATAACATACTAAAAGTTGTGCGGTGAAAGTCGTGTCAATACAAAATCAGGTCAAAAGTTCGACTACAAAAACACAAAACAGTGCACAAACTCGATCAAAATACAAAATCTTCGAAAACAGAAATAGGGTTCGGAGTCCTTACAGCGAGACAAACAAATCTTCTAACAGCGTCGTCGGACGAAAAGCGCTCCGTGGCCTCCAAAACCAAGCTTCCTTCTTCTCTTCCTTCTCTTTCTGTCTCTTGCCTTTTCTCTCTCTCCAAAATGAATCCAAAATATCTCAAATCCGATATTTATTAACACTGATCGTCCTGGACGATCCAGAATTTCGTCCTGGTACGATGGGTTCTCTGGACAAATTTCGTACAGACGAAATCCAAATTCGTCCCGGGCGACTTGCTCTCTGGACAGATTTCGGACAGACGGATCGTCCCGACTGCTCCAGGTTCGTACAGACGAAAATGGCAGATTTCTTCACAAATTTCTTCAGTTCGTCCAGTACTAAATCCAGTTCGTACAGACGAACTGCACTAAAAAAAATCAGCTTTTTGAAGGGTTTTACAATCTACCCACCTAAAAAAAAATGTCGTCCTCGACATTTCTCTTAAGGGATCGAATGCAAAATCGATACAAAGCAAATCCGTCCAATCAAATTTCAAATCCAAATCAAATCAAATCAAAATCAAAATCAAAACTTGTCGGAATCCATACAAATCACACAATCCAGTCAATCACATGTCATTCAATATGTATGCAAAACGATACACTTGAAACAATCCATTCTATCAAACTATCAATCAAATCCTTTCACTACACTTGCTCTGATACCAATTGTAACGCCCCAGGCATCCATAGTGAAAGGATTCGTCTGACATTCTGATCGAACTCCATTCCAGCTCCTTTGCTCGGACCTGAAATTGTCAACCACATATAATGAGCTTTACAAAGCCCAGCAGGTCACCTAATACCTATAACTGAAATCAAAGCACGGCGATGCTATCAATATGCATGTCAATCTATCAATCTGAATCAGTCAATGGTCAATGAGTCTATGCAGTGGAAATCAAATCAGTAGTCGATGCAATCCGAAAATCAATAGTCAATAAAACCAGTCAATGCAGCGGTAGGCAAATCAATCATTTCAATTCAATCAATCAATATCCGTCAATCAAATCAATACGGTCAAATCAATGAAATCAGTCGAGAAAAGCAATACGGAACAATGAATCTATACGACAGTCAATACAGTACAGAAACAGTAGGCAGTAGTACGATGTCCATGTTCATGCTATCAATACAGTATCTATATCTATCAATGTCCATATCAATGCTCAGTAGTATCAATGTTCAGTAGTCAATCGATGAAATCAGTGAAATCGTACGATACAGTAAACCCGATCAAATCAGTAAAATCCGTAAATCAATACATTAAACATGCAATCAATACGATAATACTGAACAATGTATAATCAATGGTCATGTTGCTGTTGTAGAATTCATATTGCTGTTGTAGATATCAATACATTGGTTCTATGAAAAGAGTCGTCACTCTATTGCCCGTCGGCCGCCCGTCGGCATATAATCTCCTTATGACTCCCATCGTTATATCCATGATCCATGATCTATGATTTAAAGGAAAGCCCGTCGGCCCACCATCCTGTACAGGTATCATCTCCAACCAATGTTCAACCAGGTTATACGTGTTTCAGTATCAATAAGCAATCAATAATCAATATTAGAGCAATCATATCAATAATCATAGGCATATCGATTCAATCTATCAATTCCAGTCAAATCAGGAATCATACAAAAAATCGGGCAGAGTAACAGTAGTCTATCGAATTTACACAAAAATCCTGCAAAAAGACAAATTCTGAATTTCTCCAAATTACAACAGAATAACCACGGCATCAATGCAAGACTATCAATCTATAGAATCCAAATCAAATCAAGTCCTGATAATTTTCTATTCAATTAAAATCGCGTAGAATCAATTCCGACCGATAAAATCATCGTAGAAAATAGTCACATCGTGTACAATATTCATATCTATAACATACTAAAAGTTGTGCGGTGAAAGTCGTGTCAATACAAAATCAGGTCAAAAGTTCGACTACAAAAACACAAAACAGTGCACAACTCGATCAAAATACAAAATCTTCGAAAACAGAAATAGGGTTCGGAGTCCTTACAGCGAGACAAACAAATCTTCTAACAGCGTCGTCGGACGAAAAGCGCTCCGTGGCCTCCAAAACCAAGCTTCCTTCTTCTCTTCCTTCTCTTTCTCTCTCTTGCCTTTTCTCTCTCTCCAAAATGAATCCAAAATATCTCAAATCCGATATTTATTAACACTAATCGTCCTGGACGATCCAGAATTTCGTCCTGGTACGATGGGTTCTCTGGACAAATTTTGTACAGACGAAATCCAAATTCGTCCCGGGCGACTTGCTCTCTGGACAGATTTCGTACAGACGGATCGTCCCGACTGCTCCAGGTTCGTACAGACGAAAATGGCAGATTTCTTCACAAATTTCTTCAGTTCGTCCAGTACTAAATCCAGTTCGTACAGACGAACTGCACTAAAAAAAATCAGCTTTTTGAAGGGTTTTACAGAAAATCTAAGAATCAGTTCTGTTCTGAAAATTCTGTATATCTATTATGTTCTTGTACTATAAGCACAAAGGGAGACATAAGGGGTCAAAATATGAGATTCTGTCAGTGTCAGGGAAGGGAGGCATAAGGGGTCAGAATCCGTCGAGATTCTGTCAGGGTCAGGGATATCTGATATCTGATATGTGAAATGTGTTATCTGAAATGTGATGTTATCTGATTTGAATTTTGATTTATACGATCCGATAAGTTCTGTGATTTAAAAGTTTTATAAGTTTTATAAGATCTGTTCTGCACTCTGATTTGAATTCAAGTATCTGTTTCGTCTGATTATATGAACTCTGTCTGATATTCTGATTTCTGTACGATTATTTGATTTATGTACTGCTATTTGAATAACTATTTATGATGTGTTTTCTGATGTAAATTTCTGGAGATTTGGATTGGTGAGTGTAGTCTTGCTGAGCTGTTAGCTCATCCTTGTTTTCTGCGTGGTTTTCAGGATCTGGGAAAGGGAATGAAGTCTGGGATTAGCCGTTCAGTGTCTGATCAGTGATTAGGTATTTTGTACTTTTGATTTTTGTACAGTCATGACTTTTCTGTTCTGTTCTTTCTGTCTGTAAGCCATGACCTGTAGTGTACATGATTATTTTGATGAAGGAAAATATAAATGATCTGTTATGTATATTTGGAAGTGATAGTATCTCTGTGTTTCTGTTTGGTTTGTATGTTTTGATGAAAGTTCTGACGCAAGTCCCAAAACTATATCCTGGATTTCAAGTTATGTAGCAACTCGATGCGAGCGGGATGCGTCCCGGTCGGGTTGGGTCGTGACAGGACCACCGACTTACGCCCGATCCTCTGTCGGACTTTGACCCGACATTGAAATTCTATCAGTCATTGTATTCCAGCCCGACCATCATCCTTAGGTGGACTTCTGCCCGGTCACCAATTGTAGACGGACTTATACCTGACCACATAAAGTCCTTCCGACCATTGTCGCCATACAATGATCCTTCCAATCTCTGTCGCCAAAATACGATGCTTTCGACCTCCGTCGCCAACTAACAACGATCCTTCCGACCTCTATCACCGGATTATGGTCCTTCCAATCTCCATCACCTGCCAAATATGGTTCTCGCGACTTCCATAGTCCGACATCGATCATTCCTCGTCGCCCACCGACAACAATCTTTTTGACCTTTATCGCCAGATTATGGCCCTCCGACCTTCATCACCTGCCAAATATGGTCCTCCTGACCAACATCGCTCGACAATGGTCCTTTCGACCTCTATCACCAAACTATGGTCTTTCCATCCTTCGTCACCCTCTACGATTCTTCCGACCTATATCACCAGACAACGATCTTCCCATCCTTTGTCACCATACTACTGTCTTTCCAAACTCCAATGCCCGTCGATTATAATCCATCCGAACTCCGTAGCCAGATAACAACCCTTTTGACCTCTATTACCAGTGAACTACAGTCCCGTCAACTACCGTCACCCGACTATGATCTTTCCGACCTCCGTTGTCAGTCGCCTATGATCTTTCTGACCAAACAAACATGTTTATATTCCCACCATGTAATGCACTCTATATGATGTACAATCGTTACATCAAGCCAAGTCCATCTCTCAAAGAAGTGTCTCATTTGTAATCGATTGAAAATACTAGTAAATTCCTTCAAACTAGGCCAGGCCCCGTGGGATTCCCCCCATATAAAAACTTTGATGTCTCTTACAAATGCTGTACACCCTATCTCTTATCTAATTTTGTTGAATATTTGTACAAAACTAAAATATAAAAATTATATTTCTCTATCATTGTAAATATTTCAAGACGCAACAATTCTGTAAACCCTAATAGTCTTGATTGAACCGAGTGAAGCTGATAGGCTGGCTACGTCTGGCCCAAGTAACCACGTGGCAGTTTCTTAGCCACGCAACTTTTTTTTTTTTTTTTGGGAAAATGCCACGCAACTTTCAAAGCAACTTGGGGCAGCCAGTATGGCCCACAGCCAATGGCGGCGTGCCCGTGTGAGCGGTAATTGGCGGCTTCAGTTCAGTATCCATCGTTGCTTGGCGTGTAAGCTGTCCCGCGGGGGACGCACCGAAAATGTTGACGCGTGTGGAGAGTCTCGTGCTCCGCGTAACTCCTTTCGGTGAGACTTGAGAGCCAGCACTTCCACATCTCCCTCTCTGTCTCTCTCGTCTCTCTCTAACTCTCTAATTCCATTCCTCTCTTTCTCTCTCTACAAATATCAGAGCTATAGCATAACGGCCTCTGATCCGCCCTTAGGGCCATTGACCTGGCTGCGATAGGAATAGAATCTCGGTAGTCAAAGCTTGGGCCGTGTAAAAAGTCAAGTCTTTCTTCATTTTTCGTCTTATATTCTCTCTCCCATGCACCTTCTTCTCTCTTCATTTAGAGAGAAACAACGAGGATGAAGAACCAAAGGGCTCAAGAGATTTCAAACGCAGAGGTTCGCTTCTATTTCTTCTCTGTGCTTTTGATTCGTATGCTCTATCATTACTCTTTTTTTGTATTTTTAAA
The DNA here is from genome assembly GCA_019514585.1 of Dendrobium officinale. Classification (NCBI taxonomy): domain Eukaryota; kingdom Viridiplantae; phylum Streptophyta; class Magnoliopsida; order Asparagales; family Orchidaceae; genus Dendrobium; species Dendrobium officinale. Next base: position 40,608,821 of record CM033694.1, read on the forward strand.
TCTTGATAATAATGCTTTGATAAAAAAGAGAGTTTTTTTTTTTTTGTTCTTTTTGGAATTTATGATGATTATTTTTATTATTAGCGAATAAGGGGAGGAAGGTTGCTTCATTTTGGCTTTTGCCAGTAGGGATCTCATTAAATAGTTGGTTGAGAGGCAGGTGGTGAATCTCTCTAATTATTTATTTTTGCATTGAAGGTAACAGCTGTTTCTTTGCAGTATTTTGATTAAAAAATTGGTTTTTGTCTGACTATTTGCGAATCAAGCCATGCTAGTTTTTTAAATCATTCTGTTTGAAAGGTAGCTGTTTGTCAAAATGCCTAAGAGAGTTTTTTTTTTTTTTTGTGGTGATTTTGCCAAAATTGTAGATTTGCTATTGAATCGATAAAATTTTTAAATTTCTTTTTTTTTTCAACTACTTATGTAATGGTCTTTTAATTTTAAAGGAAAACCACGTCTTTGCTTCAAGTTTCCAGCTTTGTGTGTGGTTTTTAAGTTTCCCGTTGTTTTCTTTGAAAGAATTATAAAAAAGAAATCTCAAATATGATTTTTACATGTCTTGGTGCCCCAGTTATATTTATCTGTTGTTTGTGTGTAGGAAGAAGAACTGGTTTAACTCGTTAGTTCAATTTATTTAGCTGTGTGTTCTGCAATTGAGTTCTACAAATTTCCATATTTCTTACATGGTTTCTGATATCGCCATTTTTAAGAGATTTGGATTTTGGATTTTGGATTTATTTTTTTTGAGCAAATAATGAGAGATTAGTTACCGTTTACGCATAAAATCATTCTTTTGGGGTAGTTTAGTGATGCGGACATCGGCACGAAGATTTGTCGCATCTATCACAGGAGGCGTCGTAAATCGACGGCTATAATTTAAATTGTCATTTAAGAGTTATTTTATGAATTTTTGCTTTTATTTTATGTTATTTCCTGTTTTACCCATATGTTAGTTTATTTGAGTGTTGTGGCCCAAGGGGAAATTTTGTAATTTTTCTTTTCTTTCTCATGTTGTGGCCTATATATAGGGCATTTAGCTATTGTAATAGGATGAAGAATTGATTTAAAAAAATTGTGTCCACACTTTTGTTCTTTGTGAGAGAGCGTTAGTGAGATTCCTATGGAGAGGAATCAGAGTTTTCACCAGCCGCAGGATGGGTCCGGGCTCGTGAATTGAAGTCCCTTGGAGAAGGGCAAAGCATCACCCGTCAGTCGTCGGAAGAGTCCGAGACTCGCGGTTTTTATTTTCTCTCTATCGTTTGTTTCTTATCTCTTCTTTAATTGTTTTTCCATCGTCTTCCTTCTCCCCATCTTCGTTTGGCCACCGAATTCACCTCCACCCGAAATTCCACAAATTTTTCCCCATAGCCGCCGGCCACCCTTGTTTGTCTCCATGAATGAGGAGTCAATGTCATCTTAAAGCTTACCTAAAGAGTTCAAATAATTTAGGATATTATTTTCATCCATTGAAATTCAAATTTTGAATTTCAATTAATTTCCTAAATTAGGATGCTATTTTAGGGAAGTATTGAATCTCATTCGTGATGTAATTTAAATTTACTTGAGTGATTTAATTTTGGGTAGTTTTAAAAAAATTCAAATTCCACTAATTTGAAATTTGGATTCTTTCCTAATTTTGTCATTCTATTTTGGAAAGTTCTTAAATCAATTCTTTTGAATTTCAAATTCAATTGGATTTGGTTAATTACTTTCCTAATCCTAAATTTACATTTATGCAAGCATGACACCTCACCCCCAAATTCCCTCTTGCCCATTAATGCCGCTGGCCCCGACCCCTTCATTAGCTTGGATTTAGATTTATTTCCTTAAGTCAAGTCTCTCTTTTGGAAATATTTCAAAACCCCTAAATCTCCTCCTAACCGAAATTGTTCAAAACCTGAAATTAGCTTTGGAAATAAATCCTCGCCCATATTCACGTCACCCTCACATTCCAAGTTCTGTTGCCTAAGCATCCCATCATTAAATCTTGCCAAACTCATTTTTGATTTGAAATTCCCTCTCACCTTTCTTTGGAAGATATTGCCTCCTTCCTACCAGCCGTCAATTTCAAAGATCAAGCCCTTAATTGCTGCTGCTGTTGGCCGAAACAATCAAAGCCCAATTATGTGAGCTTCTTCACGTAACAGCTTAGGAATTTAATTTCCCCCTTCTTTCCCCTTGGATCCCGCAGCCCCTTTACCTTTCCCGTCTCCCCCTACTGGTTGAAATTCTCCAAGGTCTTCCCACTGGATTTCCTACACTAAACCTCTCCAAAACTCCACAAATCATGGGTTCTCCAGCTCTCCTAAGCCTGCAGTCAGAAAAATTCCTGCAGTTATCCATTCATTAGCAAAGCCTCCGTTTCCGTTCTACATCATTTAGTTTATAATGTTATGATATTTAATGACAGTTGTTCGATGTCCTACAACAATGGCATCTTGGTGAAGGTCTTGTTGGGCGATGGCTAGGATGCTTACTTACATCTTATAACTAGCATACAATTACAACTTTGGTCATCTTGATGTCTTTAAAGGAGAAATTATTCCGTGCGAAGTCCGGACGGTAAAGAACCGTCCGGATGTGAGTGTATATAGTGCTTGTACATATTGTGTATAAAAAAATCAAATTATGTACAAAATTATACTCAGTTTACACAATGTGTACACAAAAATCCAGACTGTTCTTTACCGTCCGAACTCCGCACGGAATAATTTCTCTTAAATATGACAACAATAAACCAAACATACAATATTTCACAAAGGACACTAACATCTTAATAATATTGAACCAAACTTTTTTATAGTCTTTTTGTTATGAGAGCGCCAAATTTCATGTAAAAGTGTCACCAATATTAAGGACAATGAGCTACAACATAAAAGCAAATATATAACACTCCACTAATAACACTAACATCTTAATAAATCTGAATCAAACATTTTTGTATTCATTTTGTTGTTACGATAGCATCAAATTTATTGTAGAAGTGTCAACAAGTTCAAGGACAGTGAGTCACAGCATAAAAGATAAAAGGGAGATAGAAAGATTATATTGACACCAAGATTTATTCTATTTTGTTGCAACTAAATTTATATCCATAGAGATAAGTGAGGCTTCGATCATCTATGATCGAAGAAACTACAAATTGGTTCACACAATGAAAGAATTTTTACCAACCTTTCTCAAATCTCAAGTACACTTGTACTCACAATAATGAACCCATGAAATTCTTATTGGAGAGATTTTATCTTTTAGGTACTATGTGAAGAATAAAATTTCCTTCAAAAATTAATCTTTTCATATATATTATATATTTTTCTGATCATTGTAAAATTAATGATTGAGATTTATTTGGACCTTTTGGGAGGGAATAATTTGAAAGAATTTTGTATTTATTTTGGGAGACATTTGAGATCTTTTTACTTTTTACATATGGAGTTAGGAGAGTTTCTATATTTATGTATTTACTTATCTATAAAAATCACACTTGTGACCTCTCAAGTGCATCCATTGTAAAAATAGCCATCCATGAGTCATGAAAAAGATAAAAAAGAAAAAAATATATTCAAATGAGAAAAGGAGGAATAGGTTAGGCGAGCGTTGCTGGAAGGAAGAAGATCAGGAGTTCCATCTACAGAGAAGCTTGAACAAGAAGGAAAAAACAAAGAAGCAAGTTCTCAAGCAGCTTTTAGATGCCTCAAGTCAGGAAAACTTTCGCTCTTGTTTTCTCATTAGTGATAACTAGCGGTTGTATGTTTTCTTCTTGATTTGTGGCAATAATAAGGAGATTTATGTTAGTCCGGTCCAACCTGGACCGGCCAAGCCGGTCCGGGTCTTCTCCAGGCGACAAAAAATCGCGGGACAGCACGCGATCGCGAGACAGCGGACGGGCGGAAACGATGGGGAGCTCGGGAGTGGGGTCCACTTGGAATTCAAACAAAATTGAAGTATTGTTGGAGGGAGAAGGAAGGGTAGAGAGGTCCTTTTGCTTTTGTTTTGAATTAGAATGCATTAAGTAGGGAGTAAGAGGGGGATTAGGGTTATGTCATGTTTTTGTGAGAATTTCTTTTGTCTTCTTGGATAGTGAGGGCTCTAGATCAAGATCTAGAGATTGGGAGAGTGCGATCCTCCTCTCGAATAGAGGATCCTTGTATCGTTACTATTTTCCTTGCATCTACTAGTAATATACAAGTCGTTTCTTCAGTTTTTTCGCTCAGATTTTCCCCATTTCCTACTGTTTTTTTGGCTGTTTTACTGTTGTGGACAGCAATTTTCATCTTGGATCTAGTTGGTTTTGGTGAGAAACACTTGGAAATCCAAGTGTTTCCTATCAATTTATTTTTCTTCTTCTATCCTCATGAAAGTTGTAACATTTACTAATCCCCTAATGTATGAAGAAATCATTCATGTACCTGCTTTTAAAGCTTAGTGAAAATATTCGATCTCCGTGAAGTCATGGATGTAAAGCTTAATTTAAGCTAACTGCATAAACCTTGGTGATTTTTCTTTGTATTTTATATGTTTTTTCAGTTATCATATGGTCCATCATATTTGCTCAGAAAGTTAAAGCCTCTCCAATTTAAGTTAGTTCAATATAAAAGCTAGCCTAGGCTTTTTCAACATTCAAAGCTGTCGATCACTCTTATATGACACAAAAATCGATATATGAAACTAGGCACATTTTTTTAGAGGTGTAATTCTCTTTTTTTTTTTTTTTCTTTTCGGGTAGTTTTTGGACTAACTGGGTTAGAGTGGGAGGAATTCCTTGCCATCAACCACTGAGCCACACACTCGCCCTTAGAGGTGTAATTCCGAGGATAAGATTTTTCTAAAGTTGCACACAATCCAAGGTTAGTCATGATCCCTGTGCATCCCTATGGTCCTGACCTCTTGTAAATCAAAATACCCAATCCTAGTTATTTGAAGTTATCTAATCATAGAAGGGAATAAGCCATCTATATACAAATTGAGTTAATAGATGACAGTTTTGAACGATATGTTTTTTTAAACCATGGATTACTCTTCAAGTTTAAATCTTTGTTGAATTATCTATTTTAACTGACAGAAAATTCTACTTGACAATTACTAGTTGTCGCTAATGCTTAAAAGATTTCTTTTTTTTTTTTCTCTTACAACGCATGGAACTGTTTTAATGTTTGAAGTTTAGGAGCTTTTGTGCTGTGATGTATACAATAATACTTATCTCTTATTACGTTTATGCAGAGGATATTTAAGAGGAAGATTACCTTTAAGTTGTAGAGAACAGCTAATACATCATCTCACTTTAGTTGATAAAAATATATTGAGGCAATTACTAGAAGGCTCTGCTCATTAATTTCAGTCGCCAAAGATCATGGAGAACAAAATTCCAGTGGTTCGTTTTGTTAGATGCCCCAAATGTCTTAAAATTCTGACAGAGTTTTCAGAGATTCCGGTTTACAAGTGTGGTGGATGTGGTGCCATACTTCGAGGTTTGTTCTTCTATAATTACTTTAATTTTTTTTCTCTATTTCAGAGATCATTATTTGCTAATGCTGTTTGCCCAAAGCAGCTAAAGTGCGTTCAAACAGTGGACAAAATTTGAGCTCTGTGCTTGCCATTCCTGCATCCCAGAACTTACCTCACAATGATCCTTTAAGCAATGGATCTAAAATTCCTGATTCAGATGTGGCTACAGTGGTAGAGCAAGCAGAGATTAAGAATCTCAATGTTTCTGACTCAACTGGTGGCAATATTTGTGAAGAGAAATCCTTGGGACATGAACAAAATGAAATTAAAAATTTAATTGAATCGGACTTGGATGGCGATGTTAATGAAGCCAAGACGGAGCCTTTGGGACTCGAAGGAACTAGCATTAGAAAGAGATTGGAAGAAGGAAATGAAGAGCTGGAGAAATCTCCCATTGTTAACTCAGAAGTCTATGATAGTAAAAAGTCAAGTGATAAATTGGAAGAATCTTCAGAACCTATGGGACATTGCTCTACATCAGACGAGGATATGATGAACATGGAATTTGGAGATGACACTCATTTCAGAACGACCACTAGAAGCTCATCTCAAGCTTATGAAGGAAGTGTCTCTTCCACTGATGGAGATAGGAAAAATCATATTTTTCGGCTATCAAGAAGAACATTTCGAAACAAAAATATGTCAAATTCTACCAATATTACAGATGCAGAAGAGAACTCCGTAAGGAGATTTTCTGATGATAGATTACGATCAGCCACCAATGGCAAACTGAGCTCAATTCTTTATGGTCAAAACATAGATCAAGACCCATTTTTTACCTCTCAAGCTGTTCGACAGAAGGGGATCGAATCAGAGAATCACAGTTCTTCAAGTTCTCTTGCAAAGGATGTTAAAACTAACATTTTAAGTAGAGTTGATGAACTGAGAAATGAGCTTACAGGATTCTTGAATGAAACAGATAATAGCAAAGACTCATCTCTCTTCGGTGTAAAGATATCCCAATTCCAAGGAAAAGTTCCATCAAAAGAGTATCGGTCCTCACTAATTCCTTTGTCCAGAAAGCCCAGCTCTTCCTATATCCATAACCATTCTGGAGAGACATGTTGTCATAATGAACATTGCAGGCCCTGTCCTCATAATGTCTGTTGTCACTTATCTGAACCTAGAATTCTACCTCCTCACATGCAAAACAGAACTATCAACCAAGAACCACAAAAAATCTGCAATTCAAGGTTCCAAGGCCGCAAAATATCGTTCGTCTTTGCCGCCCTGTATCAGGTGGTGCTCCTTTCGTCATGTGCTACAAATGCTTCAAATTGCTTCAGCTACCTACTGATTTTCTTGTGTCGCCGAAGAGGGTTAATAAGCTTCGCTGTGGTGCTTGCTCCCAACTACTCATGTACTTCTTTAGACCCAGATCTTCTTCCATGCCGCCGACTCCCGTTGAGAACCAGCATCCACCGAGCGAGGAGAATGATGAGGTCAGTGTGGTTGCAGTTGATGAGAACTTCAGAGAGATTACTGCCTGGGATCCAGTTTCTACTTCAGAGAGCACTTCTAGTGAGGTTGAGCCAGCCTTGCATAAATCAAGGAGTTTTGATGAGAGAGTAGAAGAAGAACAAGGTGAAGATGGATGTTTGAAAGGCTTAAGGCTACATAACCTCATGGGTTATTCTTCAGCTAGTGAGATATTGTTTCATAATGGCTATTCTCATGATGGATATCAAAGCACTGAAACGCTGAAAATTTAGTAGGCCTGATGGATGGGAAAAGAGGGGAGATGGGCACTAGTAAGAAGAAGATGATTCATCTCATAGATAAGTAATTTGAAATTCAGGTTGCAAATTACAGCTTCATGTATGATTGAAAATTGAGAAATTTTTGGCAGTTTAGTTCATATCTGGCGATTAAAATAGTGCTAGAGTTAACTGAATAGGTGCGAAAAAATTGCTTTCATTTATTTTTATGATTAAAAAGATGTATTCTTTTGGATTTGTAAATAGGAATTTATGTATTGGCTGTGCTTGTTTTTCTTCAATATGTGAGTTTTTGTATATTGTCGATCAATTTTTTTATCTTTTTTTTTTTCTTGTGTGAACTTTTGAGTACTTTTTTTTTTTCTGTTTGCAGTAATTATTATTGTTTGATTTAAGGCATCTCCAACTGAAAATCTTATTTTTCACTCCAAAATGTCGTGAAACTAAAAAATGTCATGATTCATCTCCAATCGAACTCAATTTTGCGCGCTTTTGTGAAGGTAACCGTCTTCTCCTCTTTCACGCGTTTCTTCGACAAATCCGGTTGAGATGGAAAAATCGCGTAGGTGAAACTATATTGGCGTCGCACTCTTCACCCTCCACCAATTAGCGATTTTTTTCTCCGTTCGAATGGAGCAAGCCAGCTATGCCTTACAGTCGTTTGGAGTTCGGTTGGAGACGCCCTTAGTCTCAAGTAAAAAATTTCCAAACTATTATCTGTAAGTAGACTAAGATCTGTTAAAAAGATTAAATGGTTTCAAGGTGAGGACTTATGTTTTAATTTTGAAATGCAGCTATTCTTTTTTCCCTTCTATTCAATGGGAATTCTGATAAATTATCAAACGTTTCATACAAAGCTATGCAGTAGTAAATATATATGAATACAAAAAAAGTTGTTAGAGACTTAGATTAGGTGGTCAGGATTATCATTACCATTAGTCTGTTCTTTGACTTTGAAATTTCATTAGAATTTATTGCCATTTGTCAAAGTTGAATGTGAAGTGCATTTGTTCTCTTATTGTAAGGCCACAAGGTACAGATCATTATTATAGGATTTCTTCTCTCTTATGTTAGCACTTAATTGAGTTGTTTTTGTCAAAACATGAAAATAATCTTCCACCTATTACATTTAGGCCACTTGCAAATTAAGATCTGTATAAAAAAAATTCTTGAAATTTGCTAGGCCATTGTGATGACAACTCTTCAAACTTTTCGTTGACGCGCATGACTTGATTTTGTTGTCTTATCTGTTAAAATAAGTTATATATATCGTCATGCGTGTTAGTCAAAATGAAAAGTTTGAAGAAATCTCAACATTATATATATATATATATATATATATATATATATATAAAATTGCATGCTAGGATATTCATTGTGATCGAGAGAAGGCGTTTAATGTTTTAGACAGGTAGGAAAATCTATCACGCATATTGATAAAATAGAAGTTACAAAAAACACCTCATCTTTTACATGAAAATTTCTAAAAGAGAAAAAAATAATGATAAATGGCCTAGTTGAAATGATTCAATTGGTGTCGTTGGGCGACCATAGTTTGGCGACGGTGGTTGAGCGATTGTAGTCGGATGACGATGGTTGGAAGAACGCAGTCAAACAATAGTGGTTGGTGGATCATAGTTAGACAATCGTATCCGTAGACCGTAGTTGGGTGACAATGATTGAAGGATCATAATCGGGCGATAATGATTGGAGGATTTTAATTGGCTAGTAGTGGTTAGGCAATGGCGGTTGAGCATCGATGATTGAATAAACATTAGTTGGTTGATGTGGTCGGAGGATTAGTCGGGTGACACTTGTTAGAGGACCATAATGTGAGACCTCGTTCCCTTACTGTTCCTCTCTGGCTTGGATTTTCCTCCCAGAATCGTCCGGGACGATAGTGAGATCGGCCAGGCCGATCCGCACTGTTCAAAATACCGTCCTGAGATAAGTTCTGGGAACCGTCCAGGACGATCGATTTTGGTCTGATCGTCCTGGGACGATTTGGCGATCGGCCGGGCCGATCAGCCTAATGATATAAGAAAATCAGCTCGTTTTGATGAGAGAGAAAATCTTTTTTAAATCAAAATATCCGATTTTAGAGAGAGAAAGAGAAAGGAAAAAAGAGGAAAGCTGGATTTTGGTGACCGTGGAGCGCTTTTCGTCCGACGCTGCTGTTGGGAAAAGTGTAGATCTCGTGGTAAGGACTCCGAATCCTATTTCTGTTTTCAAAGATATTGAGTTTTGACCGAGTTATGATCTGTTTTGTGTTTTCGTAGTCGAATTTTGGACGTGATTTCGATTTGGCATAACTTTAACCGCACAACTTTTGGTATGTTATAGATATGACTATTGTACACGATTTGAGTATATTCTGCGATGATTTTACCGGTCGGAATTGATTGTACGCGATTTTTATCGAATAGAAAAAATATCAGGACGTGATTTGATTTGGATTCTATAGAATAATAGTCTTGTATTGATGTCGTGGATATTCTGCTGTAATTTGGAAGAATTTGGAATTTGTGCCTTTTTGCAGGATTTTTGTGTAAATTTGACCGACTGTCGTTACTCTGCCCGATTTTCGTACGGTTTCTGACTTTCCCGAAATTGATAGATTGAATTGATATGTGTATGATTATTGATATGATTGTTCTAGATTTCTTTATTACTGCTTATTGCATCGATTATTGCATTGAATTGATTGTTACTGAAAGACAAGTGGGAACCTGGTTGAACGTTGGTTGAAGATAGACTTGACCTGTACAGGATGGTGGGCCGACGGGCTTTCCTTTAAATCATAGACCATAGATCATCGATATAACGATTGGGAGTTATAAGGAGTTTTATATGCCGACGGGCGGCCGACGGGCAAAAGAGTGACGACTCTTCTTGATAGAACCAACGTGCGGATATCTACAACAACAATATGGATTCTACAACAGCAATATAGATTCTACAACAGCACTATTGATAACAGCTAGTGTTTGTGCTTGTCTAGTAAGACCATTGTATGGAATTGCATGTGTACAATATTGCATCGTATGGATTTCCTGATATGCATTGATTTATTAATTTCCGATTGATTTATTGATATTGATGGATTTATTGAATTGATTTATTATCGTATGGATTCATTGATTTCATTGATTGATCATTGAGCATGGCTACTAATTATTATTGATTATTGACATTGATATGGACATATGGATACTATTGATACGACAGATCCTGACATGATATTGATACATTGATTCGTCGTACTGATTATCGATTGATTGATTGAATGGATTGTTGCCGTTTGGATTTGATTTATCGTAGAATAGATTTCTTTATAGAGCTGATTTTATTGATTTTTACTGACCTGATGATTTCATTGTATTGATTTGATTTCAATTGATCTTTCGCCGTATTGATTTGACCGTTTATTGGGATTTGAGCCGATTGAGATAATTGACTGGAAAGTGCTCTATTGATTGAGATGATTTCCCTATTGTAGCATCGTACGTCGTCATTATTGAATTTGTCATAGTGTCAGTGAAGATTGTATTGATATCGAGTAAATCGTATTGAATAATTGGATTGACTGATTTGCAAGAGTACGTTCTGACACGAGTCCCTTATTGAATTAATTGATGCTATTGATTGCTATTAGTTGACACAGACATCCTATTGATTTGATAGATGATATAGATTCAATGAATTGACTAGACGACATAATTAGATTGAACTGATAGACACTGCTACGATGATTGAATATTAACTAGAAGCACTTACTGATTTGATTGCTGAGGCGTATTGATTTATCGATGTTTTTACCGCTGTATTTATTATTGACTATTGATGGATTTGAGTATTGATTATTGATTTCCGTACTGATTTGATTTCCGCTGTGCAGACTTAATTTCATTGACTGGATTTCCGCATTGCATAGACCCATTGACCATTGATTGACTTTGACCTGCATATTGATAGCATCGTCGTGCTTTGATTTCAGTTGTAGGCTTTGGTGACCTGCTGGGCTTTGTAAGCTCATTATATGTGGTTAAAATTTTCAGGTCCGAGCAAGGCAACTGGAATGGAGTTCGATCAGAATGTCAGACGAATCCTTTCACTATTGATTTCTGGGGCATCACACATAATAGGACAATGATGGTTGAAGGTTGTAGTTTCAATACAATGGTTGAACTATGATTGTCAAATGACAATAGTTGTCAATAGTGATCGGACTGGGGTGATTGTGATATAAGTGATTTAAAATTAAATAATTTCAGTTAATTAATTTTTTTAATGTATTTATCCATTTATTATATATTAGCTATTTCTTTAATTCAGAAATTAAGCTTAACTAACCTTATCCTATTTCTTGTTTATCATTTAAATGAGTTGTTTGATTCCTAACTCAAATTAATTCCTATTTTGTATAAGTGAAGTGGGGGGACTGAAAAATAGAGGGGGCTTCGGTGCTTGTGTTCGAGTTTGAGAGCAAGGGTTTGCAAGAAGTGGTTAAGACTTGGTGGTGTTGGATTTCTTGTGCAAGAGAGAAGAAATGGGGGTTGAAATTGGTGGATCTCTAGCTTGTTCTTCTTCTCCGCAAAAAGACTTTCGTATGCGATTGTTGGTTGGAAGCCGGGTTTGTACCGTAAGAATTATTCCTTTGCAAAATTAAGCTATATGCTGGAAATGCAGGTATATTTCTCTTATTTAGATCATGAAGATTGTTGTCTTGCTTTGCTGCTATGAGTTTGGGTGTTTCGTTCCCTGGTTTACCCTATATTATGTTTTCTTTTCTTATGGTTGAAAGTCACATGTTGTTCTTCTTATAAAGATAGGTTTAGATCTTGGTGGTGGAGTTAATTATTGCTATAAGCATTTGTTTCTTTCGACTATGGTTAAATATCTGTTTCAGATATTTGAGTTATTTACTGTTTATAAGCAAGTTTTATATTGATTTAGGCTAGTGTAGGCTGCTGTTGGAAAAGTTTGAAGCAATTTCTATATATACAAGTCTTATATCTTATTTTCTCCATATATTCGGATAAAAGGATGATGAACGAGATTACCTCGTAGATGTAGAGTTTGTAAGAAATCGAACCACAAAGTTCGATTTGCAAATAAATTATTAGAACTACGATCGAGTTATAAAAGCTCGAAGATTTGGTGGTTGATTTATTTCTTCTTTGCACAACAGATTGGACGTCAATAGTACAATGACAGTGGTGATCCTACATCGACAATCCGATAGCAATGATCGGCAACGGCAGTCTAGCGTCGAAGCTCTATCCAATTTTAAATCCCCCCCCCCCCCCCCCCCCCCACCGGCGGTTGTTGAGAATGAGAGGCTATTTGAAGACTTAGAGAGCAAAAAATTCAAAAAAACTTTATCAAAAGACCTGTATTGATCCTCTCAATCATAGAGTATTTTTTCAACATTTGAGAGCGTGAATGATATCAGGATTAATTAATTCAGAGCTCATTGGATTCGTCTGGTCAAGATGCTTGATTTAACTCTAAGAATACATGATTTAAAGATCTTTTGGTTATCTAACCAATGTCCCTGTTATGTTTGGTCCAAGGTTTATCATTGTCTTTTCTTTAGTTAGTTCCCTTTGTAGCTGTTTTGTTTTGGTAAATGTCTTATCTTTTGGTTTTTCATTGTCTTATGATTCTAACAAAGTTTTCAGAGATTCCTGTTTGTAAGTAGGGTAGATGTGGTGCCATACTTCGAGGTTTGGTCTGCTGCAATTACTTCAATTTTTTTTCCCTATTTCGCAGATCGTTATTGACAAATGCTGTTTACCACAGCAACTAAAGTACGTTCAAGCAGTGGACAAAATTTGAGCTTTTTGTCTAACATCCCCGCATCCCATTACCCGAAAATGATCCTTGAACCAATGGATCTAAAATTCTGGGAGAGAAAATTCCTGATTCGGATGTGGCTGGAGTGGCAGTGCAAGCAGAGATTAAGAATCTCAATGTTTCTGACTCAATTAATGGCAATAATTGTCTGGAGAAACCCTTGGGACTTGAACATGGACTTCAATGGTGAAGTTCATGAAGCCAAGAGGGAGTCTTCGGGAATCAAAGGAACTACCATTAGAAGGAGATTGGAAGAAGGAAATGAAGAGCTGGAGAAATCTCCCAATGTTAACTCAGAAGTCTATGATAGTCAAAAGTCAAGTGATAAATAGGAAGAATCTTCAGAACCTATGGGACACTGCTCCATCTCAAGCTTATGAAGGAAGTGTCTCTTCCACTGATGGAGATAGGAGTGCGCACACAGCTGTGTACCTACGCGATTATGAGTACACAGCTGTCTATTGGCCTGAGTGCGATTACAAAACTCTGTGTTCACACCTCCAACATAAACAATATTACATATTTTTTTTTTGCATCTGGTACAGTAAGATCATGTTGTAGAGGCTATGGAAATGAGAAGGAAATCTCACCATGATTATGGAGCTCAAAAAAATTCCTTTTGAGGCAATGCAATTATAAGTTTGTTCAATCAATACGATTGTAACTGTTGGGGATGATGAAGTAAACCACTCAATGAAACAAACAAGAAAACAAAGGCAACGGAAATACGGAAATAAAAGGGCACCAAGATTTAACATGAAAAAAATCTAAAATCGGGAAAAAAACTACGGAGCCACAACACAGCAAGAAATCCACTATAAAATTGGGGAGAAATAAGTACATATATCTCTTCTCTTGCTCTCTCCTTGCTTTTCATCTCTCTTACACCATTTTCATATTCAAAACAAAAGAGAAAGTCAAGTATATACCACCAAGGGACGCTACCCTTAAGAAAAACGAGAAAGAAAATTGTTTGGTTCACCTTGAAGCACTGCGGCACCAGTTTGGAGTGTTGTGGCGCTGAAACCTTTGATATCAATCCATTTGACGAAGTTATGGCGCTCAAACCTGCAGCGCCGCAGCGCTCAAACCCGCAACGTTGTGGCGGCGAATCTAGAGCGCTCCCCTCTATGTTGTTTCTCCCAACAAACTCTATAGTGTCGGGACGCTTGGATATACAACGTCGGGGCATTGTACGAATTTTTTTTTTTCAAATGAAGCCTAAAGCTAAAATTGATTTGAGGTCTGAGGCAGCAGTACGATCTGATTGATTGACACAATCATAGTCCACACAGACTAACAATACCAATGATTCGCACAATATATCTACATATTCCTTTGAATGAAGGTGATCATCCAATAGTACATTAGCACCTTACTCATAATATTTTTTTATCCATCATGATAATGTATTCTTTGATTAACTGGATGTGTGAGCTATCACCAACAATCAAGTGGAAGCCTGTGCTTCTGTCCATCATCTAACTTTTCCTACATAATTTCCAGCAACCACACTGAAGAGCTGTGCTGAGGCTGATCCCACCAAGACCACAAGCAAAGAAACTAAACCTCCAAAGCTTCACTTCTACATAGATAACATTGACAATAACCTGCCTAACTTTTAATGTTTGCTGACCAATCTCTCCACTCAAATTCATTAATATATAATCATCTCTTCCTCTGTATGATCAAATTAAGAGTGGAGATGAACAATTACTCGTTGGATCTGTTGCTAGTTCCCTTCAGCATCTTCATCAATGCAAGCTACCATTTCTACTTATGGCAGAGCTGTAAGTCCAAACAGCCTAAGACCACCATTGGAGTAACCATTGAAAGGAAAAGAGTATGGCTTCAAAGCATCATGTCGGTAAGAAACTTTTCATGTTGATAGCAAGCTTGGTTTTTTTTTATCATATTGTCAGATTTCAGATTTTATTGATTATAGATTATTTATCTTGCAATTCATGTTTTGTTTAGGATGATTTTTTTAATACTTCTTAAAGCAGCTGTACTAAAAAATTACTTTAAAAAACAGTAAGAAAGTTGTCTCAAATAAAACCTCAATCTATTAATATATGTTTCTATGATTTATTTTTATTGTTGCTTGTATCTCAAATAATTATCATGCTATTGTAGTTTTTTTTCTTTCTTTACTAGCTAGGAAGATAAATCATGTAGTGCTATTGACCTCAAATAAAATTATATTAAAATTAATGACATATTAGTTATATTAAAAATATTAATTAATATATTGTATTTTTATTTAGAATTTCGAGTGAATCTAATCCTAAACTCAAACTCAAACTCATACTCGAATATGCAAGATCTAAAACCCGAAATCTATAGAAATAAAGCCGAAGCTTTCAATTACTATAGCTTTGTTTGAGACAACTTTCCTACTTTTTTATAATTTTTTGTACTAGAAAACTGTTTTAGAAAACAATATTAAAACTGTTTCAAACGAACCGTAACGCTAAAATTGCTACTTGCTATATTATAGTTTTTATTGTATAGTGTTTTGAATTAATCTAGTAAAATATATGAATACAAAATCATAGATCTTGAATCCATCTTCTCATCCCTACAAAATATTCTAATACAAGTTCTAAAAGTTCATGAATGCAAACAGGTAAATGACAACAAGGTCATCCTTGGAGTCCAAACCTTCCGCAACTCGATCATGTCGACCATCTTCTCCGCAGCCATCTCCATCGTCATCAATGCCGCCCTCGCCTCGTTCGCCAGCAACTCGTACACCTCGAGCCACCTCTTCGCGGGCCGCCCGACATTCGGCTCTCAATCAGAAGCAATGCTGGTATTCAAATACTCATCTGTTTCTCTTCTTATGCTCTTGAGCTTCCTCTTCAATTCCATGGCTGTGGGATTCATCATAGAAGCCAATTTCCTGATTAATTTAAATGAAGGGGAGGTGTTCAGGGCTAATGCAGAGGGGATGATGATGAAGGGTGTGGTACTGGGTGTGGTTGGCAATAGAGCTTTGTATGTTGGGCTCTCCTTACTGATTTGGATGTTTGGGCCGTTGGCTTTCGGTTTGTGTACGGCTGGGATGCTTTGGGGGTTTTATAGGCTTGATTTTACCATGGGAGAATAATCAATTATTAGCTCAAATTTTTATTATTTCCAAGTATTCTTTGTCATTTTTATAGTTAAATTAAATATTTATTATTTTTATCATATTTTTACTTCTATAATAATAAACATAAAACTTTAAATAATAAAGAATAAAATAAGTTATCAAATAAATAATTAAATAATATTAACGAACCTTTTATCGAACTTCTAAAAATTTATTTATTAAACAACAAACAAATATATACACAAATATAAATAAATAATTTTAGAAAAATTTTATTTAATTATTTTTTAATGATGATAAATTTATGCATGGAATAAATTATTACAATCAAAATTATTGTTGATTGTGTTATTTATTTCATATTCAGTAGGCCTAACATGACATATATATTTTTCCTATTTATATTTCGAATTCTTCACATATTTACACTAAATAAAGAAAATTTTCTCTTCTTATTAAATTAAAATATTGATATCCATCACAACATTTATTTATTTTTTAGTAAATTTGAGGGTCAAAAATATAAATTACACTAAAATATTAAAATTTTAATTGTTGGCTTCAAGAAACAGCTAGAACATTCTAGAAAGGAGCCACAATTTTTATTTGCTGCTCACTATCATGTTACAATTTGCTCTCTCATAAAATAATAATGTAGATTTTTTCCTAATAATGATAAAAAGATAAAGTTTTTAATTTTTTTTATTTTTCTTTATGATAATTTGGTGGCAAATGGGCAATTGACAACCTATTTCTTGAGTCTTGACAACAAAGTCAAATGTTAAAAATTAAATAAAATTCATGCACTTAGAATGCAACAATCTTAGAAGTTTTCTTCATGTTTGATTAACACAAGAGGATAAATAGAAAGGCCAAGTGCCACATAATTGAAATGTAAGATAATTTAAAAATTCAAAATATATTCATTTATTATATATAAAATAAAAAATAAATATATATCATAATAAAATTTTGATGAAATTGAATTTTATAATCATAAAAATTGCTTTAAAATAATTTAAATTTATATAAATAATCATTTATAAATTACATAATATTCAATTATTCATCTCAAAATAAATTATATAGTTTTAATATTCATCATAAGCCAAAAAATAATTAGGCATTGAGAGATACATAATGTTATAAGTCTCCATCATAATTGAAAATTACAAATATATAAACAATTTCTATGTCCATTTTTAATGAGAAAAGGATAAGTTTTCAAAATTAATCAAATAATTAACCTAATGATTTTATTTACAAGATGAAGATTTTAAATTTAATTCATGATGACTGATTTTTTGTATCCTTTTGTCTCAAACCTTGTCCTTAATGCCTGTGATTCATTTTTGCATTCAACCATATTTATTTGTTAGCATAACTAACAAGCATATAAGCTAATAAAATCATCAAGCTAATTAACCTATTATCAAATCATAATCATGTTTAGCAAGCTTCCCTTATATTTTTAATTTTTTTTTACTTGTACTATATATTTTTGTATGGCATATTAACTTTCTTAATTTCTAGATGAATTAATAAACTTTCATAGTTTAGCAATATTCTTAATTACATTACAAAATCTAGTTAACATAATTTGCTAAGAACTTTTCATATTCTAATGTCTCTTCTGATCTTGTACAATACATGCTACATTACAGTAAAATCGTCCATTAACAACTACAATTTTTGCCAGTTAACACCAATTTTCCTAAACCACTGATATAAACTGCGTAAGAAATGTATTCCGACGGCAAATTTCAAGTGGTTTTCCCGTGGCAACTTTAGCCGGAAATTATTGGACCAAAAATCGCAAGTAAATCGTCGAAAGATTCCAACACAAATACTGTCTGGTCATTACTAGCGGTCAAAACTGCACGTCTTTCCGGCGACCAAATCACCAAATAGCTGCTGGTTATTACCGGCAACACAATTAAATAACCGATGACGAATTGTTGTCTCAAACCTTATTCCTATATTTCATGATTCTTTTATGTTGAAATCACTTCTTGATAAGCAGAGTTAATCAATGTAAAAATAATGGGATATTACCATTATTTTTTGAGCTCCTAATTTCGAGATGATGAATCATTTCAATATTATTCTCAATAGTACGACTACTAAATCTTTAGCTTGCTATAACCATCAAACTTATGATATCATGATCCATGACACAATATATTTGAAATACTGAGTAGAGATATTATTAGCACCAGTAAAAGTCGAACCCTCATTATCAGACATCTGCCCAATATCATATAAAAGGAATGTTTTGCATAATTACTGAAATTTCATTTGCCCAATATCATAATATATAGCTCTTATTCTGTGCATTGGAATATATTTTACAATGGGGGAAAAACCTAAACTCGCAACATCATCAACTTAATAAAATTACAAACTCTTCTCATTTAGTCCCACATCTCATGAAAATTAAAAATACTTTTGGTTATAGACAGCCTAGAGCAATTTTATGAATTGGAGCTGTCCTTTTTTTTGCCGAGTTTATAATATTGAGTGCATGAGTTTTCTCAAGCGATATTGATGTATTTATTACAAAGATATATAAAGATTTAATAAGCTTAAACTAGGTGTTTCAATAACTAGCTAAATTAATTTGTCCTTTTAATTTAAGATTAAAAAATTCAGAGAAAAAAAATAATTTTATTTAGGATAAACAATTAATTAAATTGATATTTTAATATAAAAATTTGAGAATGATATTTTTTGAACCTACTTCATAATTTGCAAGTTGAGATAATCCAAAGCACAAAATTAAATCATTTCTAACCTCTTTTATTTTTCAAGAAAATAAAAAAAAAATCAGGAAATTTTTATTAAAATTTTAGCAATTTTAATCTATAAATTATTGTATTTCTTTTAAAATTAGTGTAATAAATGTATTACATTCATCTCACAATATACTCAACAACGTTAAGATCCATCATAATTAAAAAATTTGATCAATATATCAATTTATTCTATTGCAATAAATAGTATGTCAGTAGATAAAGATTAATTTCCTCACAAATTTTAATCATGATGAATTACTAAATTTTTTATTTGTTTCAAGATAGAATATAAGCATCAATTTCCAATAATCTTATAAAAATCTTATGAAAATTTTAAAAAGTAAAATATTTTCTGTTTTATACTTATCTTTACCTATATATCAATATTTAAATCAAAATTCAATCTTAAATAGCACACAAATCTCAGAAATTCGTTCTCTTTGAAACCAAAAAAAAAAAAAAAACATTCAGAAGAAATATATGCGAAGATCCACTGCATTAAAAAAGACATTTTCGATCCACCAACACATTCTTAAAAATATTTTATAATTGCGCTTAACATTTTGATATATTACACTGCAATCTAATTTATTCTCATCCCCACCTTCTTCCTCCTCCTCCTCCTCCTCCTCCTCCTCCTCCCGATCCAAAGACAAATCGAACAAATCCACAAAAGTAAGTACAGCAGTTTGAAC
This sequence comes from Dendrobium officinale, assembly GCA_019514585.1. NCBI lineage: Eukaryota > Viridiplantae > Streptophyta > Magnoliopsida > Asparagales > Orchidaceae > Dendrobium > Dendrobium officinale. The sequence continues at coordinate 40,628,490 of CM033694.1, forward strand.
AAACCATCAAAAGCTCCTTGGCTTGGCGACAACGGTCGAATGCTTAAGTATATGAAGACTGAACTGCCCTCCCTTCTCAGTAGTATCAATCCTCTCCATACCCGGCGGTGGCAAAAGCTCAAAGTTCTGGACCAGACGGCCGAGTGTGATTCCGAGGATGGGGAGAGCGAGAATAATGCCGGGGCAACTCCGGCGGCCGACGCCGAAAGGAATGTAACGGAAATCGTTGCCGTTAGCCTCGACCTTGGCCTCTTCTTCGAGGAACCGTTCGGGCCGGAACTGGTCCGGGTTTTTCCAGTGGGCCGGGTTGTTGGCGAGCCACCAGGCGTTGACGAGGATCTTGCTCTCGGCTGGAATGTCGAAGCCGCCGAGCTTGGCGTCGTGGAGGTTCATGTGGGGGACGAGAAGCGGGATGGCCATTCGAAGGCGGAGGGTTTCCTTGACCACCGCTTGGAGGTAGGGGAGGCGCGGGATGTCTGGCTCGGTGATCTGGACGCCCGGCCCGAGAACTGAGTCAAGCTCGGCCCGGACCTTACGCTGGACATCCTGGTGGTTCACCAGCTCGGCAAGGCCCCACTCGATGGACCACAGGGTTGTCTCAATGGCTGCAAGAGAAAGATTTTTTTTTTTTTTTTGTTATAAGAAAATTTCACGAGTGAAGCCAAATTATAAAATATTTTTAATTCAATATATTCATAAAAAAAATAAATTAAATTTGATTCTTTTTTATAGTTAAATACTAAAGATTTCAATCAAGAGAAATTGTTTTATAATTAGCAACCAAAGCCGCCTTAAAGATAGTCCAAATGATACTCTTTCCTTCTTAAACTCAGTATTTATTTAGGACAGATTTCTAATTATTTTTTATAGTACAAAATTTTAAATTTTATACTAAAAATTTATTTTAAGAAGCTATAAAAAAGTTTAAAAAAAAGTAAATATAACTTGATGCTAAATCACTAATTATATATAGAAAAAAGGTTAGATTTGAATAATGTCTAAAAGACTAAGATTTCATTTGAGATGACTTTCTTACTGCTTCTTAAAGCCGCTTTTTAGTAGAAAAAAATAATTTTTATACTAAAAAACTGTAAAGTCATCCAAATCGAAGCCTAATGTTTCGTTTGTGACAGCTTTTTTAGTTCTTCTTAAAGCAAACTTTCTAGTAAAAAAAAATTAATTTGTGTACTAAAAAACTGTTTTAAGAAACAGAAAGAAAGCTGCCCCAAACGAAGGCTAAAAATAGTGATTTCTTAGTCTGTCGGTTGTGAGCTTTGACTATCAACTAAGATGTCTTGAATTCGAGTCTTACGTATTTGATGTATATATGACTTTGTCTTAATTGGGCTAAATGTCCCTAAAAAAGACTAAAAATACTCTTAATTATAAAGTAACTGGCTCACCTAACCCAGCTGCCATTCTTTTTCTAATTGATTAAAAATGGAAAGCAATGCATCCACCAACCAACCTCTTGACCACTTGCTCCGAAAATTCATGATGCTATGGAAAAGGATAGATGCCTTAGTGCTATTATGTTGTTTTTTGTATTATTCTGGCTTATATAAGGAAATTTAAAAGTTTCTTATTCATTCTTATTTGAACAAACTTAATTTGGGATGTATAAAATTTTCTAAACCAACCCCGGAAATTTATGATATAATAATTTAGGCTGCTCATGGTAGGTGATCTTGCAGCCACCGAGGAGCGCTCACCGACCATTCAATAAGGCTATTGACGGGCCGATGAAGGACCGATTTATTAGAAGGAAAGGAACATTTATACTTAGCCAAATATTTTAAAATTATAATGAACTCATACTATATGTGTTGACAGACTGGAAGGAATAGTACTGGCAAAGGATAGGATATTGTTAGATAATTTTCTTAAAGCTCTACTTTATTAAAGTGTATTACGCAATACTTTAAAAGTTCTTAAAAATTAATATTTCTGATATCACTGTTAGGTAAGTATTAAAACAAGCACGTGCGAATATGGTGAAAAAATCACCTGTTTAAATAAATTTATTAATGAGTATGGCTAAAGTAAGATTAAGTTTTAACATAGAAATTTATTATTAAATATATACTAATTATTCAAGTTAATTCATTTAGTTAAAATATAATTAAACCATTTAATTTGGAAATAATTAACCCGATGAAACACGAAATTAATCTATTTAAACGGTATTATCCTAACAAAAATACAATTATGCAATAAATGAAATTTTATAATTAATTAATTGATAGTTATTTAATAAATAATTACTTAATTAATCATCTAGGTCAACAGCGCCTTATAAGGCATTAATAAATAATTACTCAACAGATAGTCAAACAATTTATTAGAAGTTGCTCAGATTTATAATAATAATCTACCCAATTTGTGTAAGAACTTGACACAGTAAAAATTTATCAAATACAAATTACTGGATTTGCAGCCCAAGAGTTTTGACTTTCCCTTATGTGAAGGTGGGTAAAATGAGTCAAATTATTATGCTTCATTTTGGGATTAATTATTTTGTGCGGACTTCGAATTTAGTTCGAAGACAAACTAAAATGCACTATGTCACCCCTACACTCGGTATCGTGGCTCGGTTCTACTCGGTACCACGGCTCGATACCGCTGACGTTGGCGCATTCTGGTTCGTCTCCGGACGGTGTTCTGATTTTAATCTCCGCACAGAATAGTGTTTCTTATTTTGGACGACTTTCTTACTAACATACATACAACTTTATTTCATGTTATTTACATATCTAAATCTAAAATATTAATATTATATGTCTACCACCAGAATAAAATATTAAATTTCATAGGATGATATAAGTGGTATGAATAAAATATAAGAGTGATATGTTTAATATTAAAGTTGTACATAGGTGATAGACATGTAATATTAATGTCTTGAATAATAGATATATAAATAGCAAGAAATAAAGTGGTATGTATGTAAATACTCACTTCTAAAATTAGGGTATAATAAATAATTTTTTAATAGTGTTATAGAAAGCAATTTTTAGTATATAATACTTTAAAAGAAAAAATATAATAATTAAGGTTTTGTTTGGGACGACTTTTTTTATTATTTTTTAAAACAGTTTTTTAGAAAATAATATGAAAGCTGTTTCAAATTAAGCCTAAATAAAAATAATAATTATGATCTCAAAAAATAATAAAATTGTTATCTCAATTGAAACCTAAAGCTTAGTCTAAGTTAATTTTTTATTATTTTTTAAAAGCAGGTTCGTAGTAAAAAAAAAATTCTTAAAAACTGGCCGAAAGCAATTAGAAAGCTGTGTTGTTCGTTCGGTTCAGCTTATTAAGGAACCGAGCTAAAAAAAATTATATATATAAAGCCCAGAGCTCTGTCCTGAATAAAATATTTAGTTATTTACGATTCACTTTCATAAAAAATTCAAAATTTATCAGTAAAAATAAAAGAAAGCGGACAAAATTACCAGCAACGTTGATGTTCTCAACGATGTAGAGTACGTTATCCTCGTTGATCTCGCCCTTCTTCTCTGCATCAAGGATGTGATCGATGGCACACTTTAGCCCAGTGGTGTCGGTCGGTTTCGTGTTCCCCAGCTTCCTAAAAACCACATAATTTTTAAACTCATATCAATCAAAGGATCACGCAAAACTCAATTTGGCAAGCCGGCCGGCCAACTGAATGAAGAAACAATACTCACTTTCTCTCCTCAACGAAATAGCTCTTGAAAATGCTAATTCGCATATCCTTAACTTCCTTGCAGATCTTGAGATATCCTCTCAAGAACGGCCGAAGAATAGGGATGAAATCGCGCCGTAATTATATTCAAAGCTCTGTGCCAAACGGCTGCGCTCTCCATTAAGCGCCCTCAGCTTCAGAAACAGGGGATCCTCCTCGCTCTCAAACCTCCGATCGAACATAATCCGATACATATTATTATACATCATCAGCTGCAGCCGGCGCCGGATCACAATCCCTTCAGTTGCCGACTTCGGATTCGCCCTTACATCCTCCACGACCCGCGCGGCCTCATCCTCCCACCCGTATCGATACTGCTGCACGACCTTGTTGGTGAAGAAGGGGACGGTCATGATCCGGCGCATCTTGCGCCAATGTTCACCGTACACGGTGAACACCATATCCTGCCCCTTTCCGGTGAATATATCGAATACGACGTTCCGGGTGCGGGATCCGAACTCGACGCCCTGAGTGTGGAGGACCTCGCGGGCCAGATCAGGGGACGAGACGACGACGAGGTTGCGCTGACCCATTCGGAGTAGGAAGATGTCGCCGAACTTTTTAGCTAGGGCGGCGAGATTGCGCTGGTTCAGATCATCGCCGACCTGGAGCCAATTGCCGAAGATCGGCACGGGGAGCGGCCCCGGCGGAAGCTTGAATCGCTTACCTCGAAGAGTGGAGAAGACGATGGCTAGCGTCACCGCCGCGAAGAGACCGAGGAGAGCTTTCTCCAGTACTAACAGATCCATCGCGCCGAGGCGAGAGAAACGAAGGCTATTTACTTATTCTTATTGTTTTCGGTGGAAGTCTCGGCGGTTTTTATGGAGGGAAGATTAGGTGGGGGTGGGTGTGAACAAACGTCGTTATATTTGACGGCAAGTGGATATAGGACCGTGGTAGGTAAGTAACTCCGTGATGCTGTTTTTAGGCGCATGCAGGTATGCGTTGCGAGGCCGTCTGATCAGAAAGGTGCGGAGATCTGGACCGTACGTGCCGATGTTTAGAAATGGGTCGCATGCGGCGCGGTGGCAGGGGAATCGGTGTCCGAGATGTGGTTTATAGATGGCCGGCGTTGCTGAAGTGTACCGGCCGACGTGGAGCATCGGTGACCGGTTCACTAATGGCTGTTTATAGAAGCCGGTTCGTAATATGTATAGCTTTTATTAGTTTTTTTTTTTTTATATCAAACAACTGATACTATCATACTATATACTTATCATAAAATGTCTGATTTCTGCTTCGATAATATTAATCAGGGAAGAAAAGGTGGGCACTGACCAACATTGTGTTACCATCAAGATTTAAAGACGGCTAAGCAGAAATAAATTTTCCTAAAGTTATTATATTTTGTATATAATTAACATTATGCTTTTGCATTATTTTTTTAAATAGGTTTTTGCTAAAAGAGATAATTTTTATATAAATTTTTGTTCTAAGATGCAATAAAAACCCATCCAAAATAAAATCTTAATTGAATATTGTGAACCCATAGTTAGCTGCATGCAGCGAGAACAAGGAGAAACTATTTTGTATAAACACTAGAACGTCTGGAGGCTAATCAGAATGCTCCACGTTACCTGGTACACAGCCGCGGTACATAGTAAATAAGTGACATGATAAATTCTGATTAGCCTCCAGACAGCGTCAGTATCCGTACAAATTAATTTCACAAGTAATCGAAGTAAATGAGCTGTACTCAATTAATTTGTTAGTAACTACGATCAATTACGATGTTTGTATACACTATGCAGTTGCTTTTTGTGACAGAAGGAAAATACTGTAATTATTACTATAAATTGAGATGAAAACGAAGAAGATTTGATAGGTTTAGCAGCTCGAATGTTCTGATAAGCGCTGGAATACTATCGTTGAATTACTACAAATTCAGTTGAAATTAAATGTTTTTATAATTAGTTTTGTTATGTGGTGATAGTAAATTTTTTAAAAGATTTGAATGCAACAAAAATACAAATGAATCGTATTTAATTAGATGGTTGGTTGATTAAATACTTGGAAGCATAATTTAAAATTTATTAGGGATACAGCATCGAAAATTGTCTAGATTGAGTATGAATATCGAGATATGTTTGAATTGGAGACTTTCAAGATTAAATTTAGGATCATTCGAACTCTAATATTAGCAGGCTTATGGTTGAACTGATGTCTCGACGAATGCTCCAATTCGAGCCCGAATGGGCCTAGATTAAGGGCCTGAAATGTAATTGAAAACTTCAAGAAATTAATTGAATGAACACATGACCTCTACATTTGGCATACTTATAGTTGAATCGAGTTGCTCAACAAGACAAATTCAGAAAGTTCAAGTACACTTAATTTTGACATTACTAATGCACTTAATGTGACAACTCAAAGACAGAAGTATTTTAAAATGAAAAAAAAAATATGAAAATTTTGAATTTATGTTTGAACTAGAGTGCTTCGACATTGTGCTTTGTAGCGCTATGGCGCTATGCTTGAAAGCACAACGGCTCCATAAATCGCTGTTGCGACTGTTCTACAGTATTTTTGAATTCAACATTCAACGCTCCGTCGTTGGGCCTGAACGCTGCCACTAAAAATCCAGGATCTATATTGGAAGAATTATATGTCTTTCATTTTAATCATTTAACTAAAGCTTACCAATGAATAATGAAAAGAAACATTATTGCATTTTTGTCTTGTCTAGAGCCTCGCATCATAGGATCTTTATCCTTTTCTGAAAATATGTAAAACCACGTACTATGCACATAGCCCAAAAAGTAACTAAAATCTTAAAACTGAAACTAATGCAAAATAAAAGAGAATTATATGCTATAAATCATATAAATAAATATATACTGATTATCTATATCAATCTGTCTTTTTATAGTTCATCACATCTCAATTCATACACCATTAGTCACAAATAATAGTAACAGTCAACATTACTAATGTCAAAAATAATATTATAATCATGATTAATAACGTTAAATAGTATTCATGACAATGAATAATATTAATCTCATTCACAATATCAATATAATATTCGTAGCAGTGTCAGTATCAGTAATTAGAAGTTTAATGAGTATATCTTAAAGGTATCTTGCTCCCATGGGTGGATCCCCCATGTGCTCAGGGGATATTTTAGAATATTTTGAATATTTTGGGTATTTTGTCCTCCTCTAAAATTTTTTGCTCTAATTTTATCAATTATAGGCAATTTTGCCCATCTCCCACAAAAAAAAAAAAAAAAAAAAAAAAAAAATTGCCCACCTTGAAAAAAAAGCTCGATCTGCCCTTGCTTCCTTTTGCGCATTTATAACTCTCAATCAATCGCCCCTTATAACTCTCAATCAATTTACTCCTTATAACTCACATTAAATCACATGAATCAGTCGTCCCGTCTACTTATAACTCTCAGTTAATCTCTATATCCTTATGACTCGCAATCAGTGAATCACTTAGATCGCTGGGATATTATGTAGAGTTATCATGTCATGTATGTGATATCATTCAGTATTTTATTTAAAATGCAATAAAATCATACCAAATAGTTCAGAATGATGAAATCTACAATATATCCAAATTTGCACAGTAAAAACTTATGAAATCGAGAGATAATGTATTTTTGACATTATATATATATATATATATATATATATATATATATATATATATATATATAGTGTCAAAGCGCTCTACTTTAAAATTTTCATATTCTAAAAAGAATTATTTTACATTGTTGCGTCCTAGAATATTCGCGGCGGTTGAGAAATATAAAGCTTAACGTCTTAGCGTTGTACGAAGATCCAACACACAATCAGATAAAAGAGAGGGTGTAACATTTTTAAGAGACACCACGATTTTTTATGTGAAAATTTCTAAAAATTAGAAAAACCATGGGTAACCCAATTTGAATGAATCCACTAATATTTACAATTGATTACAAATGAGGCCTTCATTAGAGGGAAGGCCTTAACTTGATGTAACAAATATACATCATATAAAATGCATTACATGGTGGAAATTAGAAGAATCAGTAATTATATGTTAGTTTGGTCTGCATGATCATAGTCTACGGGCGACGAAGGTCAGAAAGATCGTATTCAGATGACGGTGGTCAGAAGAACCGTAGTCTGAGGGCGACGGAGGTCGGAAGGACCATTGTTTAGAGGGCGATAGAGGTTGGAAAGATCATAGTCGGCAGGTGACGGAGAACATAAGATCATTATCTAGCAAAGAAGGTTGGAAGGATCGTTATTGGGTGGAAGTTCAAGAATAATTGGAGATCGGGTGTCAGTTGGCGGCCGGGTGGAAGTCTTGCCTCAGTTAGCAACCGAGTAGAAGTCTAGCGCCAGTCAACAACTGATTATAAGTCCAGTGTCAGTCGGTAGTTGGGCAGAAGTCCGGCGTCACTTGGTGCCCGGGCAAAAAATTGGCATCAGTTAGTGGCCGAGCAAAAATCTTGCATCAGTTGGTGACTGGACAGAAATTTGGCCTTACTTGGTGGTCGGGAAGAAATCCGACGTTACTTGGTGGCCGGGCAGAAATTTTGCATCAATTGGCGGCCGAGTGGAAGTCCGGCAATAATCGGTAGCCGGGATGAAGTTTTTTGAGAGTGTCATGACAAGTAAATAAAAAGGAGATCAATGGCAAGCTGAGAGTGGTTTGAATGGACGGACAATGTTGATCCCCTTTATATAGACCATTTAATAGGAATTTGAATGTCTTAATGATATCAAAATTTAGAGATCTTGGGCTAGGTGGATTTGTCTCATCGAGCCGTTCGATTCGACTATAAGCATGTCACATTTAGAAACCGTTTGATAATCCAAATAATGGTTTGAACCTTTCAAATGCTCTTTAGATTTTTGATTTGGACTCATTTGGGCACGGATTGAGTCAAATTTAGTGTCGTTGGGTTCGTATTCTTGAGACGTTCAGTTCGACTGTAAGTTTTCTGAAATCAAAGTTCATATGATCTTCAATTTAATTTTTGAAATTTCTAACTTGATTTTCTTTCGCGATTCCTGTCCGATCAACATAATTGTTTGATGATATATCACACATCTTTTGAGTTATTATATGATATAGGCGATAGACTGGAATCTTATTAGTAAATCATATATAATTTACTTAATCTCTCCGTGTCATTATTTCAATAAAATCGAATAATTAAAATTTAGGATTCAAAAAACTTAATTTGAACTATTTAGAAGATGTCCATAGAAATTTAGGATTACAATAAAATAGAGATCATATCCGGGCACATTTTTTTATTGAAATATCTCTTTATATTGAATAATCATTCATCTCAAATTACTCGTAAATCATATATTTGTATATGTAACAAATAATACAAAAATATGATGACAAAAAATGATATACAACAATTTATTACACATAAATTATAAAAAATACTTTAAAAAACATAATAAATTATGGTGAATTTAACATAATATGTTTATAATTAGGAAGAGAAAACCCTCCAATTTATTATTTGCTGATGTTGCTCATGCAATTGGGGAAGGCATCGTAATATTATTGTATACTTTCACTGCTTTCTTTGCTCCTTTGATCTTATTTTCAAATTTGAAAAGAGTTCAGTCATGACAAGAAATATCCCTACGTAGCTATTTATTCGCTTACCTACTTTGAATTTTAATAGACTCCAACTTTTTTAAAAATATATATATGCTATGACTTAAAGATAACTCATTTAAAAAAAATATTTAATTCAAACATTCATTATTCAACCTAATTTACATACTTTTTCTCTATCGATCCACAGTGTTAAAATTATTATTTTTAATATAAATGGGTTAGCGAGTTGGTTTCGGGTATAAGGTTTTGATCCATTTACTGAACGGGTTGGTTCGAGCCAGATGGTCCAAAGCGGGTCAATTTTGTAACTACCTATAATCTAATTTAAAAGAATTATTCTTTTATCTTTTGATATATATATATATATATATATATATATATATATATATATATATATATATATATATATATATATATATATATATATATATATATATATATATATATCCAAAAAGAAAATCATTATAATAGAGTCAAAAAGGAGTACACAAGATAAAAAGCAAAAATAATAAAAAGGGCAAAATGAAACCAAATGAGGGCTCAGTAATCAACCAAGGCTCCCAGCATCCCCGAAGCCTCGCACGGACCATTCAATAAGGCGAAGAAAGCGCACCAATCGATCCAACCAAGTATGAGAACATCACCAAAGGTTGCCACCAGCTATGACGATGAGGACACGAGCCCCCCAGCCACATCATTGCCCAGCAATCCGACTATCCTCAAAAAAACGACCAAAAAACTAGATAACCAATCCAGATAAAACAATAGGGACCAATCACTGGAAAAAAGAGACTATCTTCCTCTCCTGCCCCTCCCACGAAATCTCCCACGAGAGTCAACAGAGAGGACAGGTCTATCACAAACCAGATTAAAATTGTGTCCAAGGTCAGAGCCACCGCAATAATCCGAAGAGGAATCAGAATCGGATTTCAATTCAGACGTACAATGCAACCAATCAAGATGAGTCCTAACATCCATTCCTGAATTATCACCCACGTGTACACCAGAGCTTGGGTGTCAATCAAATTCACAAACACATTAACAAAAGTATTAGAGCATACCAACATTCCATTCCCATCAATATTATCCACCCTTCCACAATCCTCGTTCAAGCCCACAAGCACAACAGACTTACCCGAAGCCTCAACACCCAAATCAGAAGAAACAACATTATCCAACCCTCCAGACTCCTCATTAAGATTCACACGCGAGTCAGACATGCCCGAAGCCTCGACACCCAAAACAAGCACAATATGAGACGACAGAACAGTCGAGGGATCAAGATCAGCTAAAATAGGACACGCGTTAAAAGCACAGCCCAATCCATCGCTATTACTAACAACAGCTCGAGGAAGTTTTAGGGCCTGAAAATCCCCACACACCCCAACCGCAGCAATAGACACAACGGCATCCCCCAACACAACAAAACACCCACCAGCCAATGGAGCAGGAGAACCCACAGCAACAGGGGTTAAAATCGGTGAACCAACAGGGGACAAGGCAGCAACTACAACACCAGAATTAGCAATACCACTTCCCAAAACCTCCAACACAGAACGAGCAATGACATTTTCAACACATATGGGAACTAAATTAGCGCCTAACCAAACTTGATGAAGATAAGATTTCGTTATATCAAGTTCGACTAAAACACTAGCATTTGAGGGGCGGGAACCAGCAAAGGTTGCTTCATCAATTTTCAAAGGCTTGCCAAAAATTTCACCATGCCCATAGAGAATCCGAGGGGTGAAGAAATGGGGACGAAGACGTAAAAACAAAATCCAAATCGAAATAACAGGCGACTCAACACCTATATCCAAGTTAGGCGACCATTTCGTTAATTTCATATAGCAATTAAAAATAAGGTAGGATAACTTGATCAAAACACCATACAGTAATCTAGATCATTGGATAACTTGATCAAAATGTGAGAGGGATCCAACAAAGTAATACAAACTTCTCCATTAAGCTTCAAATTAAAGAAAAATTTCTAAATAGAGTCAGGAGCAGGTCTCTTAGAAGGGAAAAAAACTACTAACGAGAATTGAAAGGGAGCAGCTAAATCATTGATTTCCTGGTCGGAAATCCATAAAGAAGGCAAACCACGGAACGTAGAAGTTCGAAAATCTGGATAAGAAGGCTTAGATCCAGCAAGCGCCTCTAAAAAAGAACGAGAATGGGAAACCCCCCATAAAAAAACCAGGGTCCCTAAGTTTACTAGGCGCCATACCGGCACCGCCGGAGAAAGCCAAGAAAACCAACCAAAAAAGACACCAAAACAACCGGAGAACACAGGAAAGGAGAAAACTTCCGTGAATCCAGGAGGTCGACGGAGAGGAAGCCCCAGCGGGGCAAGGAAATCCCCAAAACAGCACAGCAAAATGAAACCCTAGCAGAGCCGAGGGAAGTCGCAGTCAAGCTTATCTTTTGATATATAATAACTAGAGTTACTTAATTTCTTTTATCAATATAAAGACTAACAAAAAAATTGTCGACCAAACCATCTATATATATATATATATATATATATATATATATATATATATATATATATATATATATATATATATATATATATATATATATATATATATATATTCTCAAAAATCATGTACACTACTCAGGATCTATACATTCATATCACAACTATTTTACCTTGAGTATTAAAAAAATGGCTAAAATAACAACATGGACTTCAAAGATTACGATTAATCTCACACTTCTGCTCCTTTGTCATGATCTAAAATTATTTAATCATATATAATAACTAACCAAATCCTACAATTGAACTTAAAACAAGATAAATTAGTAATATGCATGTCAACAATCAAATCATAATAGTATCATTCATATGATCATGAATCAATACAGACATGTAAACTCACATGCGATAACAGTAAGACATTAATAGAGTTCGTAAGCATTATAATAGTACGATAAAGAAATCAGTAAAATAATTCAGTAACATAATACAATGAAGAAACAATGAAATTTGTAACTCAGTAGCTCACTAAATCGGTATAGAGGTCATTTCAATACAATAGTGAAATTACATCAATTCCGTAAAATTATATAAAAGTGACAATAATAATGCATTTTATGATTATTAGATCATTATAGATTAGTGTCAGTTTAATATATAAATCACATGTTTAGTATATCCGACATCTCACGTGCTCGATATACATACCCATCACCACCAAGTAAAGTGGAAAGTGAAGCTTCCTTATCAAGCAAATAATTAATTTTTCAGAGTTTTCTTGTTGCATATACCTACTATTTGAGTAAAACTTTGCTGATATAATTACATTCTATGTGTTTATTTATAGGGGTTTTTACATGTATAACACTTAAAACTATCATATTCACCTATTAAACACCTAAAGTTACCTATTTACTAATATACCACCTCAAAACCTTTAACTTAATAAAAAAAACCACTCCGTTCATTCCCGTTTGCTCCCCTCACACAGCAGACGTCGCAACTCCGCCCTCTCCGCCCTCTCCGACCTCATTCGCCTCTTCACCGTCCGAACTCACCGCAAAGAGTTCTCCAGTGACGTGTTATACGCAGAAGGGTTAAGTCCATGGAGACGATCTAGGAGTTGGAGGTCGAAGGAACCCTAGTGGACGGACTTAATCGGCTTTGTTATACTAGTCCTACTATCCAAGGTTCGGCGCCGTGTTTGTTCCTCTCTTTATGGGTATTTTTTTCATCAATTTTTTGGAAGAATGGGAGACGCTTGACCGATCTGGATGATTTCGGAGAATTCAATCATTTTGATTATGCTTTTTTGTTGCTTATTCCGCGTCGATTGCGTTTATTTTGGTGGTTCATTATGCCTGAATTAATCTTGTGATGATGTTGGTATTCTGATCTTGTTCATGTTAGTTGTAGCTCTTGGATTCCGAAGAGAAGTAAGCGGATTCATCTGCTCCTAAGTTGCGTTACGGAACTGTTTTCGTGTTTGTGATTTTAGGCATTTATGTGTCTGTATTTAGGGAAGGGTTTGGTGATCAAGTGGATTTCTCTATTCTTGAATTCATGGAGGTGTGAGTTATTATGACATAGTTTGTGAGACGATCTCCTGGTCCATGTGTTTCAGTTGACAGTTTGGTAGGGACGGTGAAGAGGCGAACGAGGTCGGAGAGGGCGGAGTTGCGACGTCTGCTGTGACGGGAGCGAACGGGAACGAACGGAGTGGATTTTTTTATTAGGTTAAAGGTTTTGAGGTGGTATATTAGTAAATAGGTAACTTTAGGTGTTTAATATGTAAATATGATAGTTTTAAGTGTTATACATGTAAAAATCCCTTATTTATATATACTTTAAAGTATGTTGCCCTCTGAAATCAATGCATTTCCTTTTTTTTCTATATTTTTATCGTCCCCCTAAAAAAATTAGTTATATATGTCTTTACACATCAACACCAAATAAAGTGGAAATGGAGGCTTCCTTATCAAGCAAATAATTAATGAAAATTTGTGTTTTTAATAAATTATCATAGTGACTTTAGATATTTTTATAATTAAATATCTTAAATATAAATATAATTATGTAAATTATTTAATTTTAAATACAAAGATTATATAAACATTTAATTTTGGAACTAAAAAAATTATAGAAAAGTGTTCATAAAATAGTCCATTATGTTTATAAAATTGACAAAATCTATTTTCAAAACAGACACCTAACATTTCCAAAACTCTCACTTGTACCAACATATATCAAATTTTTAAGGAAATACACAAATGCCCAAAAATTAGAAAAATATATTATAACTAGAGCACAATAATATATCTGCTATGAAGAAGACAATTTATTATTTAGACTTTGACTCCTGAAAAATTTTATTTGGCTGTATCGGAATACGAGTTATTACAAATTTGAAATTTGATCCGAATTTGACATATAATTAACATGCTTTGACACCTGTAAATTCGACCCAAAATTATTATTTATTCATAATTATATAACATATAAAATGATACATGTATACATATCTAATTATTTATATTTCATATATATATTAATACAATTTTATAATTTTTTTTTTTTTTGATATCTTTGCATAAATAATAAGCAGATTATTTATTAAAATTTATTTATAAAACTAAAATATTTAAATTAAAATAATAATTTAAATAGATTCATTCAAATTCAACTCATCATCACCCTTATTCATACTACTAAACGTCAGGCTTTTTGGTCAACTGGCTGATGCCATTTGGCTTTAAGGGAAATTTTGCTTTCAACGAATGAAGAGTCCAATTTGTGCAAAATCTGGATTTTCAACATAATTAATACATTACACGTCATTTTTGAAAAGTTTTTTTCTTTCATTTAAAGATTATAGTAGCGTTAAATTGCCTAATTTGTGGAAATTGCGAGGTTGTTTATGAAAGTTTTTCTTTGTCAAACATAATTAAGATAATGACCCTTTCCGTAATCAAATGATTAGAAGAAGGCAATAATGAATAGAAGTGGTGCTTATTTGAGGAATATCATATTAATGGAACAATTATTTAAAATAAGAGTGTTTTAGGCTAACTAATTAATGAGGCAAATTATATATTTTTTTCTTTATCAGATTTTTTTTTAAAAGTTATTTTCTTTAAAAAAAATTGTGGCACTTTTTCATGCAAAAAAAAAAACTTTTTTATTTTTTTATTATAAACAAAAAAATTGCATTTTTGCCTTCTAAAAAAGCACCTTTTATTGACTTTTGTATCAAAAATAACCTAAAAAACTATCACACATTAAGTTTTGATGAAATTTATTTAGTATTATTACAAAATTTTTTAATTTATTTTGATGAGTGCGCATGAATAGAAATATTTTGAATTTTATGTGTAGGTGTACATTTTTTTTTTTTTTTTGAAATAAAAATAGAATTTTTTGCAGAATGATATTGTTAAACAAAATATGCATGTTGAGTTGGTAATTAATTGTTTAATTATGATTTTTAATAGAGATAAATAAATTAGTTTTATTATTTAGTAGTGGCATAGATTTAAAATTTGTTATTATAAATATCAAATAGTGGTGGATTATTAATATATTTCTATTATAAATAAAAATTTATTTAAAATTATGGTGACATTTGACCCACAAACTTCCTAAAATCGACCTAATCTATATATTAGTTTGACACATTTTGCCCTAATTTGGATCTTTTTTTTCTTTTTTTTTTTTTTGCTTTTTGCTTTTGATTTCAATTGATTTCTAGAAATCAATTGCATTGACACAATTATTTTGATTTATATATGAGAGATCGCTTTTTGGTGGATTTAATATTGGTAAGGTGAAAAATGAGCAATTAGGATCATCAATTCTAAATTTTCAAATTTTTTTAATAGAGATCTTGATGCCTAAGCACTAGACTTGGGGCTTAGGCACCCAACCCTAGTGCCTAGGCGGTGAATTAAGGGTCAGGCCTATTTAGAGCCATTCAAGAACCAATTTAGATTTATTTGTTTATCGCTTATAATCAATCATATATGTTTTATTTTTTTACAAAGCAAATTTTATTAGAAAAAAAACCATTACAACACAAGGCGAAAGCACAAAAAAGGCCAATGAGAACAAAAATACAACAATAGGACTACAATAATCGTAAGGGTCTAACAGTCTGAACACAAATATGTCAGACAGACTCATACCGCCACCTGGTTGCCAGGCTTGGGCCATCCAAGAAGAAACAAAAGGTACCAGCCAAAAAACGAAATACAACAATTCAGATATTGAAAACCTCAACCTAGGTTGTCAACCAAGCCATGGCTATCCAAGGCGCATGCAGGAAACCTACTTCATCATTATCCAGACACAAATTCTATGCAAAAACTTAATCCAATCTCAAAAATAACCAACAAAGCCAAAACCAGGCAAATACCAAAAATAAAAGTCATTTATTTTTGACCTTACATTTTCTATGATTATCATTCTATTTGAAAAAATCAGCATATGCTATTTAAAGAATATTAAGATCAAAATTGTCTCGAGCACCAAATTCTAACTCATTAGTCTCCTCCCCTCCGGCTGAAGAAAATCCATCATTAAGATCTAATCAATCGCATTGCCCCATTGCGTTATCCCCGGTAAGTTGAGCTAACATTTCAGCACTGGAAACAACAACCAACTCCAACTCCATCAATATCCTCCCCATAACTCACATCATCGGAATAACCCAGTCCATCCAAAACTCGAGCACCCCTTGAACCATGAATAGAGCACAAATTCCCACCCGCAGGTAAGTCACAATGACGATCCCCAGAATCATTAGACAGAGCATTATCTCCCTCATTAACATCACCAATAGGATCAGGAATTTCAGTAGGACAAGCTATCATATTAGTTAAATAGTTGTTAGGTTCATCAACCTTAACAACATTAGGTTCATGCGCCACAATCTCCTCACCATTCAAGGGAGAAACCGAAGCCAACACAACAGTAGAATCCAACTTCAACTCTAAAACCTTGGCCTTAACAGACACAATAGTACTCAAATCCAGAGCTAAATCATTTACCCCATAATCCTCAAAAATAGGGGCCACAACCACATGATCAAACGAAATATCCGTAGCACCAAGAAGCACACCCGCGACTTCCCCACCCTCTGGCATCACAATATTATCCTTAATAGTAGGCAAAGGAATAGCATAAGTGGAATTATTAAGGTGAGGATGCAAAATCTGACATTCCACCATTGAATGACCTAAAGAACTGCAATGCACACAATAAGCAAGAAAATCTTTCAAAATCACAAATTGCACGTAACCTACATTATCTGGGTCAATCCAAATTTTATTAGGAAATTGTTTGGTAACATCAAGTTCTACCAAAATGAGAGCAACAAACGGTCGCGAACCAGAAGAAGTCGCATTATCAATCTTTAAGGGTTTATCGAAGATGGAGCCAAAGCCATGAAGAATATGCAGAGCAAAAAGGTGAGGCCGAAGATTAGGAAAATAAATTCAAATAGGGATGACAGAAGATTCAACCTCAATGTCCAAGGAAGGAGTCCATTTAACCAGTTTCATATAGCAGATACTTACAAAATATGACCGATGAGCAAAAATCCTATTGTAATCCATGTCGTTAAATAGCTTAATCAAAACATTCTGTTGTTTTATGATAGTTAGAGAACATTCACCATTCAGTTTAAGGTTGAAGAAAAAATTCCTAATAGCATCAAGAGATGGCCTCTGGCCAGAGAATTTGTTGACTAGGGTGAATTCAAACGGAGCAGCAAGAGAATGGATTTCCACTTTCGAAATCCACAAGGTCGGCATACCACGGTGGGAAGAAACTTTAAGATCGGGAAAGGAGTCGGAAGTAGAAGGCACACAAGATAAAGCTTGCTTAAAAGAAAGAGATGCATATCCATTCAAAAATTTGTGATCCTTGAAGCGGGGAGACGCCATAAATTTGAAAAAGACAACAACAAACAACACATGAAATGGATAAAGAAATAGGGAAGGGGGAATACTTCCCTGAAGCAGACAATGGAGCTCTACCAGGCAAAGAGAGCTCTCATAGATGGAGGAAATATACCCTTACAAGTGCGAGATCGGACCACAAGAGGCAGCTAGGGCGAAGCACTAGCACGCCCCAGAGGCATCGGGAGATAGACAGTTTGGCTAGAAAATGTTCCATACAAATATTAGGAATCCTATATTGTTGAGAAGACGATAAGATTCATTATAAATTTGATTACATGGAATTAAATTGTATTATTTGAATATGATTTCAACTAAGGCTTCGTTTGGGATGGATTTCTTATTGCTTTGTAAAAATTATTTTTTAGTACAAAAATTTCTTAACAGCAGAGACAAAGCAGTGGTCCGAAATTGTCCCAAATGAAACCTAAAACTATAGAATAAGGCTTTGTTTGTGACAGCACAGCTTCTTAAAGTAGCTTTCTAGTACAACAATTTTAATTTTTGTACTAAAAAGTTATTTTAAGAAGCAATAAAAAACCGCCCTAAATGAAGCCCAAGTCTTAATGAAAACTAATATTTAGATCTTAGCCAATTTAATTTACATCCCATACCTAACTAATTTTTTTTACTATTTTTTACAACAGTTTTCTAACACAAATTTTCTGAAAGGCAAAGTAGTAGAAAAGAAATGACTAAAAGTTATCCCAAATGAAATCTTAGTTGTTTGACAGTAGAAAATGTGTGGAATAATAAAAAAGGGTTTGCATAGTTTAGAGAAATAACGTAAATTAGAATTAAATCTCCTTAACCAATAAATATTGACGGAATGAAAAGTAAGGAAATGAGAAAGATGTCTCGAAAGGACAAAAGTTTGAATATTCTCAATAAATTTAATTATATTCATTTTTAAAATTTAAAATTTTTATTTTGAAAGAGGAGTAAGAAATTAATTAGGATATTGTATTTATTTAAAAAAAAAAAAATTCACCTAAACTTTCCTATTTGCAAACATGAAATAATAAATTCATGCACATGTGAATAGTAAATACGGTCATTGTTAGAGTAATGATGGGCTGTTGAAATGATAGTTAAATGACTTTCATATATCCAAAAATAATTCTTTTTAATTATTTTTTGTCAACAATTAATCAAATAATCTCTATAAATGTGTATAATTTAACATTATATATATATATATATATATATATATATATATATATATATATATATATATATATATATATATATATATATATATATATATATATATATATATATTTTTTTTTTTTTTTTTTTTTTTTCTTAACATATTTCTCATCAATCTTAATATTTTAAAAATATAATATATGATATTTAAAATTTTTAAAAATCACATATTTATTGAAAATTTATAAAATTTAAAAATTACAATATTTATTTGTAAAGTATGTTAATTTTGAAGAAATTGTGCTTATAAATTCAAATTTTGTACAGAAAGCAAAACAAAACAAATCATTCATAACTTTTTTTAGTACAAAATAAAAAAAAATAAAAAATATTTATTTTAAATATAAATACTCGCAATAATAATATAAATAACATAAAATTAATCATTTTTTCAAAAATAATTGTCTAATATAATCTATAACAATTTTAAAAGAGCCCTTATTATACCGACAGAAAGGGTTCATTTAGAAAAACTTTCTTACTACTTTCTAAAACGGCTTTTCAGTACAATTTAAAAAAATATACTAAAAATTTATTTTAAAAAGTAATAAAAAAGCGTCTCAAATGAAGCCAAAATGTCATCAAGATAGAGAGCTTTGAATTTGACTTTTACCATTTAATTAATTTTTGGTAATGTCTATCTACACTAAACAATAAATGTAATTATAATTATATTTTGACCCTAGATATTTATGGAGCATGCAAATAAAAAATTATAATGAAGAAATATCAAATAATTATCATTGTAATGACACCACATGTTTTTCTATATAAATGTTATTTATTTTCTTTTATGTTTGTAAGCATGTTAGACACGTATATAGATTTTTGAGATAATTTTAATTGGGAAAAATGAATGATTCCTATGTTTCAATATTTCTAGAATCCTCTAAGTTGTGATAGGTGAAGAAAAATTCTTTGAAATTTTGTAGGTAATTGATAATATGCTAAGAGAATTAGTGAAGTATGTTTATTATTTTTTCAACTCATAACTTATAAGCTTCGTATTTTAGGGTTAAGATTTTAGCTTGAAGATTAAAAATTATTCGAAAAATGAAATTGGTATTTGACTCTGATCAACTCAGATTAGGATCAAAACTTTTGCTCATATACAGCTCTCTTTGGCCTATTGGTTGAGAGCTTAAGCTTTCAACTAAGAGGTTTAGGATTAGAGTCTATGTGTATGTGTTATGTGTGTGAGTTTGTCTTAAATGACTTAAATGTCAAAAAAAAAAAAAGATTTCTTGTTGGCTTTGAATCAGAAAAATTCTTAATTTGGGATTTTTTTTCTGCTTTCTAAGATAATTTTTAGTACGAAATTTTCTTGATCTTAAAATTTTTGTGCTAAAAAGCTTTTTTAGAAAGAAATAATAAAGTTGTCCCAAATGAAGCCCAAATCGGCTTGGGTGAATATCAAAATTATGTTAATTTTTCAAATTTAATATATATATAATTGAAAGCCAACTGAATATGATGAAAGCCACTTGAATATGATAATTGATTAATTGAATAAATAATAATTGATATAACTAATAACCAATTGAGAGCTAGTTGGAGTAAAGATGTTGAAAACACCACATTAAAGCTGAAATTCATGCATGCCTTGCTTTTCCTAATTATACTCATGATGATAATATTTACCTGATAGTACATTAAACTGTTTGAAAGATTAATTGCTCATTCTAGCATTAATATTGATATAAAATACTAACATGATTCATTGAATGATACTACTATTTATCGTTTGTCTAATAGTTTGATAGACCTCTTTTGATTTCACTAATCATACTAATTTTATTATTAATTTTTGATATATTTATTGTCCATATTAAATGATGGTTCATATTAACTATAAATGAATATACATATTGATTCTTTTATTTCACATTGAAAGCATGATAGAGTTTTGATTTTCCTGCTGGGCTTTTAGCTCATTATATATGATTTAAATGATTTCAGGTCATGAAAAAAGTTAGAATCAGTTAGAATGAGGTCAACATAGATCCTCAGGTTTTCTTTAGATTTTGTTTTGTATTGTTCTTTATTTTTTGTAGTCATCAGTTTGTGATAGATTAGTGATAGCTATAGTGATTTCCTGGCTATTGTATATTAATTTTAAAAGAATAAATATATTATAATATTTTGAAATATTAATTGTTAGTTGGTTGTAGGGGTGGCGGAGTCCAAATAATGGTCTGACAAATATAAATGAGATAGAAGAAATAATGCACACGAGAAATAATGAGTGATTGAGCTTGCCTTAATCTGATGAGGATGGTTGTAGACAAAACTCTTCAAAATAGGACAAAATTTTTTTTTTTAGTCAAAATGTTGAACACCATAGAGCCGTGGCCTTTGAAATTCACATCCCAATTTCTAGATAAAAAATTTGTTGAATTTGGTCAATTAATTTGAATTTATTATTATTTTTTATTTATTTTCTAAAGGTTAAAGCAGACCTTCTCTGCATAATTCTAACTTTATCTTATATAAACGTGGCAACATAATCATCATTAGCAAATAAAGCCATGTATTATAATTTTGTCATGTGATCCCGTATTGCCACTTATGCTAATAAGTGTCAAATGAAGTGATATGATATGTATCATTAACTTTTATATTATTATGTGTCATCATTCAATATTATGAATGTCTTCAAATTTAATTAAATTATTAAATAATTTAGATTTTATTTGGGATAGTTTTTTACTGTTTTTTTTTTTAAGTATAAAAATTTCTAATTTAAAATTTTTGTGTTCTAAAAAGCTATATTAGAAAGCAGTTAAAATCCTATCCCAAATGAAACCTTAATTAGAAAAAAATTACTGATATTTTTCTTATTCATGACCCGATTAGGATAGTTGATGTATTAGATTTGACTCATGTTAAGAAAGGTAGAAGTAGATCTAAAAAAACTTGGTTATAATATTAGAAATGATTTTTCTTTATTAGATTTAAAAGAGAATTTGACTTTTAACAGAAAAATGGCAAAAAAGGATTCATGTAGCCGACCCCAAGTAGTGGGACAATGGCTTGAGGTTGTTGTTGTTGTTGTTAGTTGTTGTTTTGATTTAAGATGGACTTTAACGTGCTCTTGGATTTGTGTGAAGATTACGGCAACATATGATGTCCGATAATTGTACTAATCTCAGTTCAAATTTAAAGATTTTGAAGACCGTCCTAACACAAAACTCATCAGAATTATCTTTATACAATTTTTTTTTTTTTTCATTTGGTTATATTGTTTAATAATTTTGTTATATTGAAAAATAACATATAATATGTGTCATAAAAATAGCATAATCTGTGGAGAATTTATCCTAAATTATTTTTTTTACTTGGAATAAGATTTAAAATTATTGAATTTATTTTAAAATTAATATGATATATAATTAGAAAATTAAAATTCATATTACACTTTTCCTTAAAAATTTATTAATTTTAATATTTATCTTCATTAAATTCTAATCAAATTATTAATATAATCTATTTTTCATTACTACATTACTGATCAAAGTTCAATTATTATAAAATAATAACCAAAAAATTAAAAGCTAAAACCTTTACCAGTTTTATATGGGAAAAAATATATTGAACATATATTACTATCAAAAATTACTGAAAATAAATCTCAAAATAATTTACTTAAAAATAATATAATTTAAATTTTAATTTAACAATCTGTCTAAAAATAAATTTAATAATTTTAATTAATTTTTATTTTTTCCCATGCTATACCTACCACTTACAGGGACCGAATCCTGCGAAGATGCATTCACCAACTCCACCAACTCTTTGATTTATATAATAATTATAATAAAACTTCAAATATATGAGACTTTGCTAAGCACGTCATCATGACATAATTAAACGTCATTTTATCATCGAATTTGAATTGTTTGAATAGTTATCGTAGCAAAATTATAATTTGATTAAAATAAATACCCTTAATTATAACCTTAAACCTATTAATTAACGAGATAATCACATAATGAAACCACGTTCAGAAAATCTATGTGCGATTAGGCTTATTGGCTATTATGAAGTAGGTGAACCAAAAACACTTAGGCTTCGTTTGATTTTTTGGTACTTTCGTAAAAGACGGTTTGAAATATTGGTTCAGAAAATAGAGTTTTCTACCGGAGAAGTAAATAGAAAAAGCTTTCTCAAAACAACAAAAAAAAGAAACAAATGAAATTATTGGAAACTTGATTTGACGAACCAAATAATAAAGAAGAAATGAATTTGTCGTTTTAAACTGAAATAAGCACCAAAACTTCCAATCAAACGAAGCCTTAATAGTTTGGAGGGAGGTAGATGCTTCGTTATTTTATAAAATAATTTTTTTTAATAATTTTTTTTTTACAAATCAAAATTTTTGTTCTTAAAAGCTGATTTAGACCGAAATAAAAAAGCTATTTCAAACGAAGCCATAATGCTTTGTTTTTTAAATCGTAGCTATAATTTCTATTTGATCATTGCTATTTCTAATTTTTTTACTACGAAGTAGCTTTCTATAATAACTTTAAAAAGTAATTTTCTCGAGTTTTACAAAGTATAATAAAGGAGAATTGTTCAATTAATTAGGAATCCCTTCATTATCCAACTTAAGGATAAGATCAAAAGGTATGGTTATGATAATGTAAATCAATTTGAATGATTAATAATTAATATACAAGTAAGACTCTTTCATTATTATTAATGTATATTTTTATTGGCCTACTAAAATATTAATGTATATTATTATTAATGTTATGTATATCATAAACATATTTTAGTAATTTTCTTTTATTTAAATTATCTTTACAAATATCAAATCTTAATCTTGACATTCATTGATCTAGTATTTTTTATGTACATAAATTTATTTATTTTTTATTTAAACTAGAAAGTGTCAAATGAAATTTTGGTTATAATCCCTTGGAGTGTGCATCCTTGTGTGTGGAAGAACAAGACACAAGAAAGAGCAATATAGAAGCTTCTTATATATAAATTCATTGGCCTACTAAATTAATATTCCCTCTTATGATTTTTTAAATTATAATTTGTTTATCTAGAAGCTTGATTATTTGATAACTTGTGTGCTTGTTGCGGGCTAAAATATATGTGGCAATAGAGTTAGATTTTATCGTCTTAGCGTTGTACGGATATCCAGTACACAAATAGAGAATTCACAAACACAAGATTTTTTATATGGAAAATCCTAAAAAGGGGGAAAACCACGATCACACTTAATTGAAATAATTTCACTAGTGTTTGCATAGATTATAAATGTCTAATTAGTGCATGAAATTAAGGACCATCAGATTACAATAATCAACAGTTAGATCAAAATCTAGTAACTAATGAAAATCAGACAAAAGTTCGGCGTCAGTCGGTGGTCGAACGGAAATCCAGTGTCAATTGGCAATCGGGCGGAAGTTCTGCAACAGTCATTGGCTGGTCGAAAGTCCGACGATGGTCTATGAGTCGAACCGAAATATAAATATTTCGGTCCCTTTTCCAAAATTTGAGATTTTGTGAAAAGTTATTTACGAAGGTTGATCCTTTAGGTCTTAGGAAGGCTATAAATATGAGAAAATAAAATTTTGATAAAAAAAATATTTTTCCCTAATTTATTAATTAATTTAATCCGAAAATAATTAATATAATTTATTAATAAGATGATGGGAATATTTTTATATGCTTAGGAGATGAAAATAATAAATTTTGAAATTCTAAATTTTAGGATTTTTTATAAATCCGAAAATAACATTTAAATTTAAATGAAATTAAGGATTTTGGATATTAGAATGCATGTGATAATAATTGTAATTTCTTTTCCCTTAGGTTTGAAAAAGGGAAAGTGGTAAGGAATTGTGCGAGGAAGTTTAGCGAAGAAAGGCTTAAGAGTAAGTGACATTGCAAATCTAGAATTCATGTTTTTTCTTTAAGTATGTCATATCACTGTTTTCTTCTAAGTACACATGTTACATTACACCTTGCTTTACTTATGTTACATTACACATTAATGTATATTTTGTCACTTTGTATTTAAAATGATAGATAGCTAATATGTATGCTAAAGTTCTTTTAGTATTTTGCATGTTAGTAGAGAACTCTTCATATGTTAAAGTTCAATTCACATATATGTTAAAGTTCCATTTTATTTATGCTTAGATTTAATGCTTACATGTAGTATGTTAGATAGAAATCTCTTAATATATCAAAGTCCATGTTCATGCACATCATATGTATGTTTGGTCTTAATGAACCACCTTATGTTATGATATGAATCCTTTTATCTTATGATATCAAATGCAAACTTGTGCATGCTGATTTGCGAAGTACCAAATATGGTGTCTTGGCACAATAAGGTTCTTTAGAACAATATGGCTCTTCGGAGCAATATGATAATGAATGGTCAAATATGAGTTTGTATCTGATCAGTATAATATGGGTACTCCGGTATGTGTGTATACTATATAAAAGTTATATCATGTAAGAGTTAAATGAGATAGACATATGATATGTAAGAAGTAACATGTAATATGACATCAACCTTATATATGACATCAACCTTACATGTGACATCAATCTTACATATGACATCAACCTTACATAGACATACGATGTTATCTTTGCATATTAATTCTTCTTCATTGTATGAATTTTAGATTGCAATTTGTCATTTGCTGAGCGTAGCTCACTCCCTAACTTTGGGATAATTTTCAGGAGAACCTACTCATAGGTAATGGCGGAACACCCAAGGTTCACATACAGTCGTCGTACACCGACTGACAGGTTCTTTTGAAGTTTTTCCTAGTTGTAGTTGGTTATACTTTAGGGTGGTTTTGGCATGAATAGTTAAATGTTTGTAACCACCTTGTATATATGAACTCTCTTTTGTTATGACTTGAAAATTTTAGTGGCGCTTTTAAATCCCTATTGAAGTCTTTTAGATTTTTAAATACATGCAATATGATGATTGAAATGTTCTGAACGTCTGATTATGTTCCCGCCTTGTCTATACGAGCTAACCGGATCGGGTCGTGACAAGAGTGGTTTCAGAGCCATCGACAATTCGCTTGTGACATGAGTCAAGTGGCAAGAGAGCTCTCTTCATTTTCTTCTTTGCTTGGGTCCCCGTCCCGGTCCAACATTCCATGAGAAATGAGGGGTCTGTTTATATTTTTTTAGAGTGGCATAGCTTGTAAATAGGGAGAAGATCAATGGTAAGGTGAGAGTAGTTTGAATGGACGGCCGATGTTGATCCCCTTGATCATAGACCATTTACTAGACATTTGAATGTCTGAATGAAATCAAAATTTGGCGATCTTCGGCTCGTTGGATTCGTCTCGTCGAGCTGCTCGATTCGACTATAAGCATGTCATGTTTGGAAGCCGTTTGATCATCCAATTTATGATTTGAACCTTCCAAATGCGCTTCAGCTCTTCGATTTGAACTCATTTGGGTTCGGATTGAGTCGAATTTGGTGTCACAGGGTTTGTCTTTTCAAGACGTTCAGTTTAACTATTAAGTTTGCTGAAATCGGAGTTCGGATGATCCTAGTTTTAATTTTAAAAATTTCCAACTTGATTTTGCCTTGAGAATCATGCCCGATGATAATTTTTTGATGATATATCAGTGCTATTTTACAAAATCTAATCTCTTTTTAATAAGCTTAATCTCTTTGTATAATTAAAAAGTGTAATCGATGGGGAGATATACTAATGGTGGTTATTGCCCCATGGAGCGTAAATCATGCATTCTTATATGTGCAACAACGAGACACGAAACTGTGATTCAATCCAATGAACTGATTCAAATTAGTTCCAATTGATTTGAAATTCATTTTTAAGGTTGTAATTTACAATTGAAGTTGTTGGACATATAATAAAATCTATGTTTATTCACTTTGCTTATATTTCCTGATCTCATTTATTGCTTATCATTTTTTTTCCCAGTGTGAAATCATCTGCGTCTCATGATAATATTGGAGGTTTCATTTCTTGAACTAAGAATTTATTTGGAAGTTTTTTCCAAAGTATTTTTTTTAATACAAAATAAAAATATTTGTACTAAAAAACTATTTTAAGAAATAGTAAAAAAGCCTAAGTGTTAAAATTTTAATATTATTGACATGTATTATAAATAAGGCTATCAAAATCAGGTCACAGGTGACAGGTCGGTTTCGAGTCCAACCCAAAACTGACCCAATATTATTCAAGTCAACCTGAACCCAACCTGGTTTTACAAATGGTTTGAAATCTCTAACCCGAACCTAACCCAGTTCGGGTTCGGATAAACCCAAATCCAAAATTTCCGGATCAAGTTCAAATCAGATTTTCTAATCATGTCAAATATTGACTAGCCTAATGATAAAATAGTTTTACGGAGATCATTTTTTTTTTGTTGTTATTCAAATTACTTCAATCATGTCCCCAATGATTCTTAACTAAACTATTGCATGATTGTTCATTCCTTCTATGTTAGCTTGATGGAGAAGATGTGTGGGAGCTCTAGCGTTTGTGAGAGAGCCTTTTAAGGTGAAAGGGCCATCATGCTATTATATCTGATGTTGAGATTTCATGTTGCACTGCTAATATAATTTCATCCCCTAATCTCATACTATTTCTCAAGAGAACA
This sequence comes from Dendrobium officinale, assembly GCA_019514585.1. Classification (NCBI taxonomy): domain Eukaryota; kingdom Viridiplantae; phylum Streptophyta; class Magnoliopsida; order Asparagales; family Orchidaceae; genus Dendrobium; species Dendrobium officinale. The sequence continues at coordinate 40,656,076 of CM033694.1, forward strand.
ACAGCTAGTGATAGACTTGTCACTAATGCTAACTCCTCTCAATTGCTAACTTAAAAACATAGATTTGCAAGTTTGGCACTCTTAAGACTGTGCTTCCTTACAAGTTGGAGTTTCTTCTATTAAAGATAAACAAAAGTCAAACAAAATATAGTGCGAATGATTGTAATTCCATAATGACACCTTATGGGGCTAAGAGTTTGCCACTATAGAGAACAGTGAGGAATTATAGATATGAATAGATACAGAGTAAAGACAGCTCATTCTGAAAGGAGAAGAAATTATTAGGTGCAAGGTTTAGACGTAGCTCTGCGTCCGGACTCCAATAAAATTGTGAGACATGAATTGAACACGTAGATTGGACACGTGAATTTCGTATTTTAGTTTGCTCTTGCCGGCCCGACCGACCCAGCCTAGAGGTGATATTTAGTATGTATTGTACAATATTAAGTCTTGTTTAAAAAAAGGGAAATAACAAAATAAATACATAGTCAATACACAGCTTGTACACAATCAATCAAAAGCTTGTACAATATCAATACACATATGAACATAGCTTGTATAAGGTGTATACAAGCTTTCATATATTAATACAAATGTGTATTGATTGTCTACATGTTTGTGCACAATGTGTTATTACAAAAAACCCTAAAAACTTAGGATGAGTTTAAAATTTACCGATAAGTTGAAACCTACAACACCTCCAACAAACGTAACTTCCTCTTCATACCATAAACCTATCAATGCTTAAGGCTGCAATTTTTTCAACATCAAGTCTTCCTGGACGTTTGCATACTGTTTTTCGGCCTTCACGTCTTATGGGCATATCATCTACTCAAAAATTTTAATGTCCTCCTCCAAACCAATCTTCATGTTCATTGATTGTTCCTAATTTTTTAAAATCCTAAATATTGGAGAGCTCTCACGAGTTTTTTCTTTAAAAAGGAGTGTCAATCCTAAGCCCTAAATTCGAACGAGACGGTGAAGGCCTTTTTCAAAAATTAAAAACGATCACCTCTAGGCCGGATTAGTTGGGCTGGCAAGAGCAAAATAAAATACAAAATCCACGTGTCCAAACCATGTGTCATGATTTCATTGGAATTCAAATACAGTTATTCTTGAACTTGTTCGAATTCCGCACCTAATAATTTCTCGCACCAAAGATACTTTCTTCCTGGTCAGTAACATCACCTCAAACTTCACATGCATGCCTCATAACCAAAATAGTTTTATAAATGAATGCTTAAATAAAATACTATAATATAACAATATGCTCATATCCATGTACAGGAGCTACTGCAGTTGCGCCTACTGGAACTTCTGCAGCTTCCCGGAAAAGGTGGAAAGGCTCAACAGACCCATACACATAAAAAGTCACCTATTGGAGGATTCCACACGTTCAAATGTATCTCACCATCCCCTTCACTTTCTCAAGTGAAGATCAAGTTCGATCCATTCCGATTATAGTTAAATTTTAATAGAATCTGAAGGTTAACACTGTCGTTGTCAGGTCTCAAGTCTTGGATGAGAAAAATGAAGAATTGCGTTAAGTAGTCGGCGGCCAATAATCATGACATGAATACAACAACATCATCAAGCCTTTATCCCACTACGTGGGATCGGCTATATGAATCCTTTTTCTCCATTGTGTCCTATTAAAAGTCAAATTCTCGTTTAAATCTAATAAAGAAAGGTCATTCCTAATATTTTTTAACCAAGTCTTTTTAGGTCTACCCCTACCTTTATTAACATAAGTCAAATCTAATACCTCTACTCTACTAACCGGGTCATCAGAAGGCCGCCGTTTTATGTGACCAAACCATCTCTCTAATCTTATCTTCTACTACAGCTACTCCAACCTTTTCACGTATATGCTCATTTCGTATCCTATCTCTAAGGGTAAAGCCACTCATTCACCTGAGCATCCTCATCTCTGCCACACTTAACTTAGCATTATGCTTTTCTTTTAATGGCCAACATTCGGCACCATAAAGCATTGCAGGCCTCACTACCATCTTATAGAATTTTGCCTTAAGTTTGAGGGGTGCATTTCTATCATATAACAAGCCCGATGCATTCCTCCACTTCAACCATCCAACTTGAATTCTGCTGATAATATCCCCATCTATTTCACCATCACTCTGAACAATAGATCCAAGATATCTAAAACGTGTACTCTTATTAATGACTTGATCACCCAAAGTCACAATCCCCTCACTAGGTCTATTACTACTAAAATTACACTTCATATATTCCGTTTTAGATCTACTCAAATGAAAACCTTTAGACTCTAAGGTTGACCTCCATAATTCAAATTTACCTTCAACTCCCTCTCTAGTCTTATCAACAAGAAGAATATCATCAGCAACAAGCATACACCAAGGTACATCCTCTTGCAAATGTCTAGTGAGAACATCCATGACTAAAGCAAAAAAGATAAGGGCTTAAGGCTAATCCTTGATGTAACCCAACCGAAATAGGAAAATACTTGGTCAATCCACCTTGTGTTTGAACACAAGTAATAGCTCATGCATACATATCTTTAATGATTTGAATATAAGCATTATTGGCTCCTTTCTTTTCAAGAACTCTCCATAGCGCTTCTCTTGGAACTTTATCATATGCTTTTTCTAAATCAATAAATATCATATGTAGATCCTCCTTATTTTCTCTATATCTCTCCATCAAACTTCTTAATAAATGTATGGCTTCCATAGTCGACCTACCCGGCATGAATCCAAATTGATTTTGAGAAACATTAGTATCACGCCGCAACCTATGCTCCAAAACTCGCTCCCATAGTTTTAAAGTATGACACATTAACTTAATACCTCTATAATTCGCACAATCTTGTGCATCACCTTTATTCTTAAAAATATGAATTAACACACACTCATTCTCCACTCATCTGGCATCTTTTTAGTCTTCAAAATAGTATTAAAAAGTTTAGTAAGCCATGAAATTCCTTCATCTCCTAAGCATTTCCACACCTCTATTGGAATATCATCAGGTCCAACAGCTTTTCCACTCTTTATTTTCTTTAAAGCCTCTCTAACTTCAATTTTACTAATACGCCGATAAAAACAGAAATCTTTATTTTCATTTAGGGTGCTAAGGTCACTATAGTCAATCTTATTTAGCAAAATATCTTTCTCCCTCTTTAGTATCTAATCTATTATATAAATCACTAAAAGCTAATGTTTTTGCATCGCATATTGCTTTCTTAGCATCCTTACGAGCCACTTTATATATTTCCCCATTATCAGAATTTTTAAAAATTAAATCAATTTTTATAACAAAACTTCTTATTTTTAATCATGACATGAATCCTTTAAAAAATTGTTTAACATGACACAATGGCGAAAAATGATTCAGATAGCCGACCCAATGTAATGGGACAAAGGCTTGATGTTGTTGTTGTTGTTTAACAAAATTTAAAGGTGTGGGTTATTGGGAGAATGACCTCAAAAGTTATGGAGATGGCTAATGGCATATCCAATTCTGGAAGAAGCAGCAACAGCCTAGAAGCTATTTTCAAAAAAGAAGAACAGGATTTTGTTGATTTGATGTCAATAAGTGATAAAGTTGAAGAAATAAGAGGACCAATGAGGTATATATCATGGTTGCTTTCATTTTGAATTTATAGAAAGCCCAGCTTGTTATAATATTAATTTTGCTATAATAACAATGGTTGTTGTATAGCCATGGGACTAATTAAATTCATCTAGCAAATGGCCAACAGGTCCGGATACCAAACGGTTTCATCTAATATATAATAATGGAAGATACACCCAAAAGTCTAGGGCAGAGGAACCACCCCAAATCTCGATACAAGAACTCCTTGCAATAGTGCTAATAGTCTCATTGAGCTCATTATGAAGGGTAGGAGGATGAGAGTCATTGCAAATAAGATCCTACAGGTAATCAAGAGGCTTCAAGAAAGGGAGAAAGAACAATTGGAACATAAAAATGGTGGAAATTTTAAAGAGTTTGGCAAAGGGCACAAACAATTAATTAAAGAGATGTAGAGACCAATGGTGCTGATCATACTTCTTGAGATATGAATCATAAGAGAATCCAGGCTAAACAAGTCTTGAAGGAAATAAAACGAGTCTTGAGCCGGTAAAGGTTACAGCAAAATTGAGGTTGCTATGTAGGTCTTGAAGAAGGTTGTTGTAGCACAGGAAATGCTAAAACTTCTTAAAGCATGAAGAAAGCAGCTCCAGCAAAAGCAAGATTGTGCACAAGTCTTAAAGGAGCCGATTGCAACAAAAGCGAGATTATGACACAAGCCTTAAAGGAGATGATGATTCAAATCTCAAGCAAGTGATGACTACTTGATTGACTATCCTAAGTTGCTAAGATTATGGACTCGATGGCTCCTCCAATCTTGGAAAATCCAATGTCTCAATGAAGATTAGCTCATACTGTTTCCCTTAGATTTGAACTCCTCCAAACTTAGATATAACTCTACAACTCCTTAATGAAAACCACTCGCATGATTTCTTAGAAAACTTGTGCTCCTTTAGACTTAAAAATACCTACACCTCATAATATCTCAAATGAGTAAAATTGAAATCTATTTATAGATTTTTAAAAGCGAATTGTAGTTCTAATTCGAAAAAATTTGAAATATTACCTAAAATTATCAACAACAAATGGAATTGATTACACTATCCAATTATCGAAATGAGATAAAATGATATTGCACATGTGTTGAGACGATTGTCCAGCCAAGACCAAGGCTGCCTTGAATGGACAACAATGATCCGACATTGGCAGTTCAATGGAGGCTGTCATCGGTGATGTCTCGAATTGTCAAACCAAACAGGACAACTTGTAGATCTAAAACGATGAGTAAAACAAAAGTGAGAGATCAACATTTCAATGGTCATATTCACAGCACCAATTATGAGAATATTCATTGCTTAAATTTAAAGCTAGTAGAAAATACCTTGTCATTTTTATATCAAACGTTCATCGATTTAAGAGTAGTTAATAGCAACAAACATATCACAAACAAAGGTTCACCAAGGCCTCAAAATCACCAAGAAGTTAAGAACTTATCGAGCAAACTACACAATAATGAAGGTGTGTTGGCCTACTAGAATGACATCAATGCATTACTCTCAAAAAGACCTCTACAACCCAAATCGAAGGGCTGGTGGCCCTCATGCATTGGTTGACTCCAGGCTAGATCAACCCAAGCTGGTCGATCTCAGTTCTAGATTCTTCCATTCAAGCCATTTTAACCTATTTGAGGCCCAAAAAAAGTGATATTGATGTCAATGGACACATCTCAACGAGTAGCACCTTCTGACAGTATATTTATGATGTTATAAGCTCCTCTGACCTTTGAATTGATTTTACAAGTAAACATAAACATTAAAATAACTTCATGAATTTCCTTAGAACTCCATGCTTTGAAAATTGCATTGAATAACATAACAAATTAGGTTTTCACATTCCTGTACCATCCCTAAATATGAGATTAGTCCACTACATCTCAGAATACCGACTCAAATCTTACAGTTCCTACAAATAGTATAATTTTAAAATTCCAACCTTTACTTCTCGGACGAGTTAGGCCCCCTCTTCTTTCCAAAGCCAACAACTGTAGAACAACAATGAAGATCAGTAGCAGATATCGAAGCCATAATATCATTCAATATAAGAAAAGGTATAGCAGCTCACCTGCAGTCACGAAGCGACGATTATACTGCATCCGCTTATAAGCCCTCCCCCTAGGCTTCTTCTTTTTGTCCTGCTTTGCAACCTTCGGCGTTTGCCCTCTCACCTTACCGGCGCGAGCCAGAGACCCATGCACCTTTCCTACAGAGCAAAAACAACAACAAAAAACGAATTAAAAGATGAAAACGAAAACTTAGTCAGAACAAGAAAAATACTGTCCAAAAGATGAAAATTTGAAAAGGAAAATAAGGAACTCGGCTTACCCATGGCGTATTTCTGGATTCCGAATAGGAGGGATTCCTACCTCGCAGTTCCTCTCCTGTGAATTCCGGCGGTTCGGCGTGTGATGCGTTATGCTTACGGATTGATCACAATAATTTATACATACTACAGAACCCTAGTTTTATTCCACGGGACCCTAACATCGGAGGTGTGGACCGTCCAGATCAAAATCAACGTCTGTTAAGAGATGGACACCTAATTTGCTTCAAAAATAGGGTGATGTAAGAAAAAACTTCAAATTATATTTATTTATTTCTTTTTTTATTAGGAAATAATTCAAAATGAATTTATCATATATAATAGAATTATCAATTATATGAATAAAAAAATTACTAATGATAATGTTAGTATCTTCTTATAAACATAATGCAATTATTAAAAATAATAAATAAAGATTATAATATCATGTTATTAGTTATTAATACAGATGTAATTGTTACTTATTTTTAAAATTTTTGTATATTAATGTAACAAAATATAAATATCTCTAAATTAAATATATTTATTTTGTAAAACATATCTTTTGTTTTAAGAAAATAATATAATATTCATTAAAACATATTTAAACAAACTGCCTTTAATTTATTTAAATTACCCCAACTTTCTAATCTTATTAAAACCCCAATTTTGTTTATAATTAAATTAAAAAAATAGTAGAGTTTATTGTTGAATTTAAGAAGCAATGAGAAGCAATTGGAAGAAATATCACTTAGCTATTTTGTTGATAAAATAGTGACATATACTTCCAAGTCATTTTCAAAGGGAATTATGACTGTATACATCTTATAATGCATCTGTTTGAATATAAACGTCACGTATGTTTTATTTAAATAAATAGCATCTAAATTTATTTTGATATGAAGATATTCTTACATTGTAACATTAGGGAACAGTTAGGTCATATCTCTTCCAAACATTTTTATCTATCTCATAGCTCATTTGATCTTTTTTGCTACTTTTCTTATTATAGTAATCTATCTCATAGACATAATATCATTCAATTCAGGATTAAACCTTATTTTATCCCATTCTCTAATATAGAATTGATTCATTTGATTTATTTTGATATGTGTATAGATGTCCAGATTAATTATTCTTATGAAAAGTCATTACTTTGCAATAATGACATACAGAGCTGGGGTGATAGAGAAAGTGATCAAGTAGTTTGAAACATATGGTCTCTTTGATAGGACCAAGCAATATCTCTTCAAGTATTATATCATCCTACCAAAATTGTAGTTCTCGGGCGCCATAACTTGTTAGCTTCTATTAATAGGTTAGGTTTGGTGAATTTATGTATAAGAAGAAATTTTAGTTAATTATCACAACAAGAAGACTCATTGAGATTTATCTGAACAGTAATAACAACTTCAAAAAAAAGTTGAACTTGAAAAGATCTTCATGGAGTACACATTTAGATAATATGTATGAAATCTAAGTAACATTTAATTGTTCATGGGCTACTCTTTAATAGCAAGAATGATCGTATTTTTTTACGGATATTCCAATAATAGCTGAAGAAAAGGGAGATAATTTTGCATACTTATTGGGAAGGATGTCATGGGAGAAGAGAATTAAGAAGTTGAACTAAGACATGATTCACATCGACTAGAATTTACTAAAGGTGGGAAGAAGAATAAAGTTCTAAAAGAACATGCGGAACTCCTTAAAAGAGAGAGCCCGCAAGATGTTCAGTTCGAAAAGAAACATGGTGTTGCAAAGTAAAAATTTATTGTCATTTTTTACCAATAAGGACGTAAATCATATGCACAGTATCATAGCTCAAATATTAATTAGATTAATTACAGGTTGTGCCTAACTTAAATTTCAAGTTAATTATTTTTATAGATGATGGTTAACTCTACATTGATGTATATAGCTAAAAAGAAAGAATTTTATAATTTTATTGTATATACTTAATTTGTAGCCTCATCTAATTAGGTTGTGAAGGAGAATAAGACCGCCATATATGTTGTTGGAGAGTAGGATGGACTATGGAAGAAGAAGAGTACGAGCATAGAGAAATGAACCAAGATGAGTTCACATCATCAGGTAGTTAATCTATGCCCCCTACTAATCAATTATATGAGCCTTTTATTATGGTTAAAGACTTAAAGAATAATCAACTCAGAAACATGCAAAATTTGGATGTTAAGATTGAGTTTATAAATAAAATGGAATTAATATATTTTGTCAACCAAGTATGTTGGACAGTGAATAAAGACTTATACACAAATAATAAGAATTTTGTTAAAAAGACTAAATAAATTACTCCATTTATCGATATATAAATAAAGAGAACTCACAATACCAAATGAGATGGTATATTATAGATCCAAAGGTCTAATAGACAAATCCTTCATGACACACAATGAGGGTTCTACGAGTCGAAGTGGAAAGGAACAATTACAATGAAACCTAACTACATGGACTTGATATATGTCATCAAATATATGACATATTTGGTCAATTAGGTGCATTTATATTCTTAAATATAATAATATGTGATGAGAATTGCATTCATTAGGAACTCTTAGTGATACCTTCGGTATAATTAATACATTGATGGTGTTCATATGTCCGATGAATCAATATTTTAGGTTTCTTTTGGGATAGTTTTCATACGGCTTTTTAAAGCAATTTTTTAGTACAAAAATGTATTGAAATGAAAATTTTTGTTCTAAAATGTTGTTTTAAAAAGCATAAGAACGCTATCCTAAACAAAACATTGGGACAACCTTCTTATTGTTTTCTAAAGCTGTTTTTTAATAACAAAATTTTTAATTTAAGAAATTATCATATTAAAAAAATTGTTTTAAAAATAGAAAAAAGTTATCCTAAAAGAAGCCTTCGGCTTCATTTGGGACGGCATTCTGATTGTATCTTAAAGCAATTTTTTAGTATAAAAATTTATTTTTTATATTAAAAAATTAATTTAAGAAGTAATAAGAAAGCTAAGTGATATATTGAGTTAAAATTGGCCCAACGACTCCAACTCAAGATTTCACTTAAGTAAAAAATGTATTAATTTTCCTACCATAAATCAAATTCAGTCCTATACCCACCGATGCTTAGCTCGGTTAGGAACCCCCAATCCCGAGTTCGATTCACTCGAGCAGCAGTCGGCTCTTAGGTGGGGGCTCCAAAGCGCCGGCTATGAATTTGTGACTTGAGTGGCCCATTAGGTTGGCCGGGATTTATGAACCTCCAAACGCACTCATGAAATCGGATGTGACAGCGGACTGTTCCTCTTCATCAAAAAAAATTTTTCAGTCCCATTTATCCGCAGCCAACCACACGCTCGCTCGCGGTGAAGATTGTTACGCAACGTGCGGTGACCATATGCGTCTTTTTAATTGTTGTTACAGCTCCCTTCGTTCTCGTAACTTTTCTTCGGGCCTTCTAGGGTTTGCTTGTTGTTGGAGATTTTGTTCAGCTTTTGGTTACAATTACTCATGGCGACAGGATCAGTGGCTTCGAGATCTGGATTGTTCAAGTTCCTGAGGCCTGGGCTCCGTCTCCAGTCGACGGACGTCTCCGCCGCGGTCACATGGGGAGTAGCGGCCACCACCACGGCGCTTTGGCTCGTTCAGGTCAATAACGACCGATCCACTTCTGATTATACTCTTTCTTTTCACATTTCAATTCCGTTGCTTACGAATCGGCATTTTTCTTCAGTTTTTGTTTACCCTTCGCTTTGATTCTTGGACCGTGGATGCAACGTTTTAGGAATTTTGCTGATTCCTGGTTTGCTTGTTTTTTTCTTTTCTTCTTTTTGAACGTTTATGGTTGTGTAGGAGATGTCAAGTTGCGATTCGTAAACGGGCAGTTTTGGATTAATTATTCAGAGCACTTTCTTAAACCGTGTTTTTGGGTTGATGATTTGGGATATAAAGACGTAATGCATGCTTTTTAATCGGGGTGATGCTCCTATCTGATCATTAGATCAATCCCTAGCCACTTACAATATATAGCTTTTTCTTATATCTGGGCCTGATAAGTATTGGATATTGAGTCAATCTGATTCTCGATTAAGATCGACTAAAATAATACATTCCAATATGTTAAGCCTTGTTCGATTATAAGCTGGCCTGATTTGATATCTATTAAAGCAAAATATTTGTTTAATTTTGATCAATTTCTGATCTTCCATGATAAATTCATGGCACGACATGCATGCGCGTACTCACATAAATTCTCAGGCACACGCATGTGAAAGTAAACGTTTTTGATGGAATAATCTCAGAAAATATGAAAAGACGTGAATTTTTTTTTTTGTTTTGCTTTTGTTTTAGAAATGTTGCATGAAGGACATTGAACCGCTAGCCATAATTAAGGCATTAGAATCATGGATACGTCAATGCTAAGTCATAATAATAAAAAAAAAGAATACTGGGAGACATTAGACCAAAGGAAATAGCTACACTAATGCTCAAAGTTGTCGTTTGACAAAATATATAAAGATATGATTACGTAACACAGTAACCTTATCTAAGTCTTAACTTTTTTGTCCTTGCTCTTAGCATCAATCACCCTCTTTGCTCTTATGATGTAACAAAAATAATGGTGTTTAAGGTGGAATTTGATGATGAATATTTTTATTTGATGTGAGGGGATGTAGGGGAACCCAATAGAAGTGATTTCAAGCTTGGAAGGCGTTTGGAAGATGGAGATACAAAGATAATTGAGATCTACTAAGGGACAATAGGGTTAGGGGTGGGTTGCTAATTTTGTTTGGAGATTAAGAGAGGTTTATATGCTGAGATATGATGGGTATAAATACTCTGTGGAAAGATAAGGACGTTAGGAATAAGGATATCTATTATTTTAGAGCGGTTATGTGTAGATTTTGATGTTGAGAATAAACAAAAGATTAGTTGGTTGAGTATTGATAGATTTTTTGTGGATCAAGCATTTTGTAAATATTTTGGTGGAGTGTGGGAGTGAGAAGTTGCTTTCTTTGTCTTGGACTTTAAAATGACTTGACAAGGTGAGATAATAATAGTGATGTGGTACTTTTTTGATAATTCTAGCTCATATTATATTTTTTTTATTTTTAATATTTTACATTGCAAATGACATTTTCTTGAGTTCAAATGAAAACCAACATAAATAAAATAATAAAACACCATAAAGTGTAAGAGAATCTGTCTACTAGTAGTAATGGATTTGGTTTGGTATGTGTTGAACATGTTCTGCATCAATTCTCCTCTACTTCAAGAATTCCACCTTATAGAATTAAACTAGCGATGTTGAAAAAAAATTGAAGTTACCAATACAACAACAAGCATAATATAGTAGGAAATTAAAATGCGTTGATTATAAAAAGGAAAATATGCAGATATTAAGATTCAAATGAAATAAAAGGAAAATATGCAGATATTAAGATTCAAATGAGATAAAAGGAAAATATGCAGATATTAAGATTCAAATGAAATAAATGCATTCAGGAAACCTAAGCTAAGATAACCATTTCATCTTTACCAACAGAAAGAAAAATATATTATCTAATCAACCATCAAATAAGGGTAATTCATATCAGCAAATCAATGATTAACACAAGTTGAAGAAGTGATTTGAAAAGAGAATTTGATATTTTTTGGTGACGGATAAGTGAAGGGATTGAAATTTAAAAAAAAAAAACCAAGAAAAAGAAAAATATACAATATTTGAGTTTAAAACTCACCGAAATTCTTTATGAAAATAAATCACAAAACTTATCTTCATATGCATGTAAATGAATCATCCTTAGACTCTGATGGCAAAATGATGAAAAAAATTATTCCAACAATGATTTTAATGGTTGGGCCATGAAGGTTATCTATCATAACGAGAAGAACCCTCCCAAAAAATTCTGAAGTTATATTTGATTCCAAATGCTATAATGGATATAGTGGTGTTTGAGGTGGAGTTTAATGGTGATTATTTTATTCAATGTAAAGGATGTAGGGTAGCTGAATGGATGTGATTTGGGGCTTGAAAGGCTTTTGCAAATTGGAGATCCAAAGATAGCTAAGATCTATATATAGATAGTGGAGTTTGGGTTGATTTTTAGGCAGCTGATTTTAATATGTAGCTTAAGAGGGGTTAATATGCCATATGCCAAGAGGTGAGGCACACCTCAGTTAAACTGAGATGCATGTCTCATAAAAAAAAAAGCATGAGGCATAAGCCTCAATGCATTTTTCACTGGCAATGAGGCTGGCCTTAAGGCGAGCCTCATATTGTGCAATTTTAAATAATATTTACATTAGATCCTTCATAATTAGGCCAAGAGCAATCATGAGTTAGCTGTTCGAATCTCTTGCGCCTGAGCAATTAATGTGAATCTGCTATACCTCATTGCAAACTTAGCTTCATACTCGGCCACCATCATGTCTTCTTGCATCAAATGGCGTAGTGTCATTTGCATATGATAATATTCTTCTGTTGACAAGCACTAATTAATGAAAATATCGTTGAACTCCTCTTATGTGACTTCTCCATTCAGTTGATCCTCAAATTGAATGCGCTTTTGTGCTATCAATCATTGTTCAGCATCTGCTATCAAAACAAAAGTAGTTGTAGTCCTTTCCATTAGACAGTCCATGGGCAAGATCATCTCTATCTTTGCAAGCTAGTCTTTAGCCTTTTTAGGGTTGGTTGCATCAAAGAAAGGTGTGGTTACAACTTTACAAACCTATTAAAAAAATTGATCTTTCATTTATGACAAGCTAATTGTGCTGTTAAGTTCCTCCCATAGCTTTGTAATATTGAAGAGAATGTGTGTGACGTGGACTATGGTATTGTGCTGATAGGTTTGGTAATAAAGGAAATTTCTGTTCTTAGGCTTGGAAATTAATTATGATCCGAGTTTTCTATATTTTAACCTTCATGTGAAAAAAACGTAAGAATGATGAGATGATAAAATTAAGTTGACATAGAAGTTTCATAATACGTTTGCGTTTCATCAATTAAACCCATCAATACATTCTAAGCATTATAAACTACCCAATTGTTGAGTCCAATCCATTTTAAACGCCCGACGTTTGAAAATTGTAGAAGCAATTGGATCCATTATTTAAGAAATGTTTGATCCATCGATGAGTATGATCATTAGTTGATCCTCTCTCTCTCTCTTAGAGACCGGTACATATACTTGGCTTCATTTTAGACGGCTTTCTTATTATTTTTTAAAACAGATTTAATTAAAAAATTAAAAATTTTACATTAAAAATTAATAAGAAAGCTGGTAAATTATTGCATCCGGTCACCTGACAGAGAGATCCGTTCTCTGTCTACAGTAAAGCGCAGGTACTGTAGCAACTGTAGCAGCTACTACAGTACCTGCGCTTTTACTGTAGACAGAGAGAGATCCGAACGTATCTCTCTGTCAGGAGACCGGATGCAATAATTTGCCGTCCCAAACAGAGGAAGTCAATTAACAAAAGCTGATGTGATGAAAATTTTTGAGTTGCGAACATAATTATCTGTCCAGACTTCTAATTACTTTTTTCACATTTTTGTGCAGCCATTTGATTGGATAAAGAAACAATTCCAGAAGCCAGAGCCCGAGAAATGATTTCTATCATACCATTTTTTAGTCCTGATAAAAGTGGGAAATGAGGTGGTAGATATGATGATCCTGCGGAAGGAAACACCGAGCACTTTCTTCTTTTTGTGAAAACCATATTTTAGCAGTACTACTTTTGAATAAATTCGATGAACTTTTTTGTTTTCCCATGATTTCAATGTACAACTTTTTCAGAGGAAGTCTCCTGCGTTCATTTAAGAGCTTGTACTGTTTAATTGATCTTTGTAACAACATCCATTTGTTTTTTTTTTTTTTCCCATGGCAGCGTTGGTTTAGATATTCAAGTAATCACCTTGAGTATAAGAGTTGAAATGGAGCACTGTTACTTTCGGCTATTGAATAATTAGGGTGACGAGCTATTTTGTACACAATTCTGGCTATGAATTTATTTAGCTTTTTAGGTATTGTATAAGAAATTGTGAGTTTCTAAATTTATAATGATTATAGTTTTAAAATGCATAAGGTTCTGACAATCTGATGTGGGGAGAGATGGGTTCTAACAATCTGATGGATTAATTACTATGCGATCGTTTTAAGATCAATTAGAATGTATGACATCACTCTGTTGATTTTTAGACAATGTTTTATGTTTGATCTCTGCACATAATCTTTTATCATGTGGAGAGGAATGTATACTGTTTTTTTTTTTACCGTTGCATGATAGATAATTGTTGTCACATTAAAATCAATCAGTTGGAATGCTAGAAGGATTTTTTCTGAAGGAAACAATTTTTCATACCAGTATTAATTATTACTTTTTAAACCCATTTATTTTTTTTTAAATAATTTCTCACAACTAATGAGTTATGCTAAATGAATTCATGCGCTGGTACCAATATTCGGAGAACAAAAAGCAATCATCATCGCCCACAAGTGCCAAAGTCTTTCCATAGAGATTTGATCCTTAATACATTACATGTTAAATGTTTCCCTACATGTTCATTGGATGGGTTAAGGCGTGCATTGATAACATTCACTTTTCAATCTGCATCAATAGTAATTTGGAAGGTTTATTATTATTATTATTATTATTATTATTATTCTTCTAGCCTCAGGCAATGTTGCCCTCTACCCCTTCTCTATTCTGCATTGCTGTGGATGCACTCTCTGCTTCTTTCTATCATGCTGTGCAGGATGGGTATCTTATTGGTATTAAGATGGTTGATTCTTATATCACACACCTCTTAAACGTTGATGATATTTTTGGTGTTTGATAAGGCATCCATGTTTAATTCTGAAGGTTAACTCTTCCAAGAGCTCTATTATGTATTCAAAGGCTACTACTAGCCATGCTACCTTAAATGTTATTCTCAATTTGCTTAATGAATCTTCCATTTTTACTTACATAGGTCTCCCTATCTCTACAAAAAAGGTGCCACTTATCTAATTTTCAAGTTAATCTCCTCTCTTTTGGAGGGTTGAAAATGTAAATCCCTATCATTCTTTTGCCTGGAGAATTCAATACTTGAAATATATCATCTAAAAGGTGCCACTTATCTAATTTTCAAGTTAATCTCATCTCTTTTGGAGGATTGGAAATGTAAATCCCTCTTTCTTTTGCCAAGAGAATTCAATACTTGAAATCTACCATCTCATTTACCATTGCTTATTGGATAAGAAGGGTGTCATACCCAACTCTTGTATTAAGCACCTGAGTAAGGCTTCATTTGGGACGACTTTTTTACTGCTTTATAAAACGGAGTTTTAGTACAAAATTTTTAAATTTTATACTAAAATTCAGTTTTAAAAAGCAGTAAAAAAGCCGTCCCAAACAAAGCCTAAGTTATGCGCTCAGTTTCTATTTCACAGTGACATTAAAGCTAAGAAGTTGCATCTCATCTCTTAGAAAGACACCTATATGCCTAGGGAGAAAGGGGGGCACGGCATTCCTTTTATTCATGGTCTCATTTGTGCTTATAATTGTGCTTTTATTTGGCAATGCATTACTAGAAAGTCACTTATGAGCGATTACTACTACAAGCAAAAATATTCCTCCTGGAGAGGCAATGAGGGGTGTTCCAAGTGGTGGAATTGCATCAGAGCTACTACTGCAAGGATCTCTTCATTGATGTTGGATATCAGTTTTCATATATTTACAGACGTAAAAATAATTTTTTGCATGTATGAGAGTGTCCATAATAAAGCAAATATAGGGTAAGTGAGAGGGTAAACCTTATCTAAGCCCAATTGAGGGAGAAAGGAAATCATTAATACCACCATTAAGATAATGCAAAAAAGAACATTTGTGATGTATAATTTAAACAACGAGTTACGCAGATTCAACAACCTACAAGACTTATTAAGACGCCATGTTAATTGCATCGAATGCCATTAGAACAACACACAAAGGTGAGTCAGATTTTCTCTGATTAAAATCTTTAAGGATCGAAGCCTAGCTAGTTGTCAGAAATATGCACAGCTTTGATAAAAGTTTGCTTGGTATGAATAAGGAGGGCTTGACAGTTATGAATCTAATTGATAAGGTTTTAACCGTAAAATTCTATTCATCAGAACCTGGATTTTGCTAAAGATAACTGAATAATCCAACTGATCTACAGTTAAATAGTCATATCAAATTTATCAGTAATTTTATTGGCTTTAAAATATAGACGATTATCTTTCAGATTAACAAGTACAGTGGAGAGGGTTTTTTTTTTTTTAATTGAACAGGAGTTTTTCAAGGTGGATATAACCGTTTCAGTCTCTTATCTAGCACAGATTAGGTCAACACTAAAAAACGTATCCCATGTAGAAGAGATCAGAGGCCAAAATTTTGCTGGACGGTTCTTGAAGAAAATTCTGTACTATGTTTAAGTGTTGTGTCAGTGAAGACTGAAGACAACTATAGAGAGATCACATTGGGAAATTATTCTGTGCGGACTCCGAACATAAAGAAACGTTTGGATTGCTGCTTATTTATTGAGTATTTACTGTTTATTTCAAAATACACAGTAAATAATCAGCAAAAGTCAACAAACGCTCTATCAATACTCAGCAAAAACTCATCAAATACTCACTAAATTCTCAACAAATATTTACAACTGAGGATTTGCTAAGTATTTACTGCATATCTAAAAATATGCAGTAAATATCCAGCAAATCCGAACGGTCCTCTGCGTTCGGAGTCCGCACAGAATAATTTCTCGATCGGGGGTAGTATTTTCACTTGAGAAGGCAACAGTCCATGATTTTAGATTTTCACAAGCTTAATACGATGGCTAAAGCAATCTAATTCATTATTACTTTTTACCTCATACGCCACAATCAGCAATGATCTTTATAAGGATAAAGAATTATCTACATAACCATTATATATATGTACTCTAGCATATATTAAGTGACACCATCTAATTTACCCTGCATTTACTGATAATCTATCTCCATGCCTACGACTGTCGTTTGTGGAGATTGCAGTAGTTAACTAATCAGAGCAGAAACAAATGGAATTTTGGTTCCATGACTTACAGAATGATGCATGTGCTTCTTCTATCTTACATGATTTGATGTATGTTGAGAAGTGACGGACAAAATTGCACATATAAACATAAGAGGAAAAAAAATTTACAAAGTGAAGCAAAGCACCCAAAAGAAAAATAACATGATCAACATAAAGGTCTGATGAAACAATCTAATATTTAATTATAAATTTAAATTGTCATCAATAGAATATCAAATTAACCTTTTCAGATTAATGAAAGGTTCTTAAGTAATAAAATTTTTATTCACAAAATAATACATGAGAAACAAAAGAAAAAAAAATATATGGTAAGTATTGATTAGATAATATTTAAGTTAAAAAAACCATAAAATTAAGCTGATTTTGACTA
Source organism: Dendrobium officinale (assembly GCA_019514585.1). Classification (NCBI taxonomy): domain Eukaryota; kingdom Viridiplantae; phylum Streptophyta; class Magnoliopsida; order Asparagales; family Orchidaceae; genus Dendrobium; species Dendrobium officinale. Next base: position 40,673,446 of record CM033694.1, read on the forward strand.
TAACACTATAATTTGTCATGGGAGATTTCTAGCCCTGGTTCAATGCGCCAAATTGATGTCCTCACTGAGGGGAAGAGGGGGCATCTGGTGCCACAGTACTTCAGTAGATCAAAACTACTTTCTCAAAATCTATAGCCATGTCCAGGGGCTCAAGAACATTTCATTATTTACTAAATAGGGCCTAAGTAAGGCTGGCATGTAATGGTAATCCAATTCAAAAAAGGGGACACCATCCAAAGCATGAATGGATGGGGCTAAGATTTTGAACTTCAAAAATAAAATTTCCGATTAAAATTTATATTTCAAGGAAAGGAACCATGATAGATAATTTGTTATGTGAGGTCTGACCTTTTTTCCCGATAAGAGGATGAAACAAAATGGCCAAGAGCAAGAAACCTTTGCTTGCTGAGACCTGTAAAAAGAGAAATAAAAGGCTTCAAGTAATTCTGACGAGGCAGAAATAGAAAAAAATATATATACAATTGAACTTCTGATTCAAAAAAGAAACAGTAATGTGGCATCCCAATTTATATGTTTGTGAGCGCAGATGAAAAAGCAAAAACGGAAAAAAAAAAAAAAAAAAGAAATATCAACAATCATACAAACGTAATGATGAATTAGAAGTTAAGATTTGATGCAAATAAAAAAAGATAAGCCTACTATGTATGCAAATAAACGCTTCCTTTCTAAAAACTTAAATCAAACACAACAACACTTCAAATTAAAAAGACACAACACATTACAATCTTTTGAGAAGAAAGATACAATGGAATGGTAACTTGCGGAGAGAAAAAAAATAGATTAGAAAACAAGACGAAGTCATAGAGGGGAAGGGGATAGAAGCTAGCTCGCAAGCTAGAGAAAACCCTCAAGTTTTTTCTCCAAAAATCAGCACCTATTCTTCATTTTTTAAATAGCCACAAAATAGCCCTATAAATAGAAAATAAAAGGAGGCCAAAAGCCATGCTCGGCCGCCCACTACAGCCAACCAAAAGGAGAGAAAAAAACAACAATAAAGGCATGTTTAAACCCCCACATGAACAGCCACAGCAAGGGAACCGGGACAGCTAGGGAGAAGGAACCGAACAACCAACAAGGGGAACCGGGAAAGCAAGGAGCAGGAACAGAACAGCCCAGCAAGGGAAATTGGGAAAGCACGGAGCAGGAGCAGAAACCGAACAACCCAAAGCAAAGTAAACCGGGAAAAGGAGGGGGAGCATTGCTTACATCAAGATTTTAAAGGATCGCATGTGAAGCTTTAAGAATAAGGAACACCATTAGTATCTAAAAGGCGTGTGTATGGGCAGGGGTGTGGTAGGCAATTGCCGACGAAAAGGAAACTTTTTGTTAGTTTGATGGGGACATCAGATTTCGACACGTGTACTATCGCCGACGGCGCAGATCGACGGCTACGATCCAGAGCCTCTACTTTTGAGTTTTACAGCTTATGTCATGTATTATTTTCTTAGTTTTCCTAGTTTGCCCCTGAAGGCATTGTTTGACTTATGTAGCCCCGAGGGCATTTATGTCTTTTCTTTTCTTTAAGTTTGAGCCTCCTTATATGAGGCATTATGCATTGTAATCTTTTAGCTTTTGATGAAATGAAATTTGCCACTTATGTTCTCTTTGTGAGTTCACCCTCCTCGATCTCTTAGTGAATTCATAAGAGGAGACTAGATCTCTTAGTGAGTTCTAGGTGTTCTTGTTCTACTATTTTCGTGAGTTCTTTTGATCATTTCGTCGACGTGGAGATTTGGATCGAAGCATTTGTAGAGTTGGAATTCCCGTTTGAAATCCTCAATTTTTCCCCTACCATTTCTCCATCTCCTTGCTCTGCCGCCGCCTCTTCCAAGCAATCCAGCCAGTCCCCCCCCGCCGGCCATCTTCCCTCCAAGCATTGGCCACGGATCCAACCCCTCCCGTGCAGCCCGCGCCCCTCTCCTCCCCCGTCCTCAACCCAACACCACCCAGCCGTGAGCCCTCTTGACCTCACAGCACCGAATTCCCCTGCACCCGTGACTGCCGTTACTCCCTGTTGCCAGCCTGTGAAATCAAGCATTCAAGGCCTGATTAATTGGCTCATTCAATCAACCATAATTGAGCAAATAATCACTAGCCTTGGATTTCAATTTGAATTTCAAAAAAAGGGGTTGCTTATTTGTGTACATCTATGAAAGGAAACTTTCCTTTTAGTGAATCCTAATTTTATTACAGGATTTATGTAAAATCTGTTACGTATTTATGTGGGGGCCCATTTTGAGTAAACACCTAAGCCTTCTCTCCTCCATGTGGCTGGCCCATTGATGGGCTCTTCTCTCCTTCTAATTCGACAACAATAACACCCCAAAAATCAGCCCAAAATTATTCCCCTCTCACCGCCCCATTAACACCATTTGAATTAATTTGAATCCATCAATTAACTCCCTCCCACCTCTACCAAAAACCGAAATTCCTGCACCCAAATTTTGGTCTCTCCCTTGGCCGAATTCTCGCAAGCCCGCCAAAGCTCGCGTGCTTCTCCCGGGAATCCTCGAGCCACTTCTCCTTTGCTCTTGAGAGCGTATTGCAGCGACCACTTACTCGTATCCTCAAGAATGTATGGAGGAACCCGAATGGAATTTTCGGGTTTGAGTACGACAACCGCGGAAGGGTCAATATTCTCCGATCGCCTTTCTTCGACGTCGGTTTCAACTTAAAACCCGAAAATCCTAATTTAGGCATCGCACGCTTTTTAAAGCGCCGCGACGAGAATTTAAGTAAAATTTTCAAGGTTATCGGAATGCATTAATTTTAGAAAATCCTACGCGAAATTTGATCGTTTTGGTATATAGAAGTTAAGCCCAATTTTGCCTAATTTTGGAGTTATTAATTTTAGAAGTCCCTAAATGCCAACTTTGCCCCTAGGTCTTTCTTAAGCCGAATTTGTTTAAGTAAGGGTAAAATAGACATTTACAAAACCCTTTCTCCCTATTATAACACACCGGCCCCCCCTTATCTCCCCATTCGCACGAACCGAACGAAAACCGAGCGGAACAGGGAGCGGACGGGCGGACGGACGGCTTCCGCGAGGGGCATTTCGGCGGCGATCTTCCGGCGAGAACTTTACGTCAAATCGAAGAGGTCGACGAGAGGATCACTCCGGTACGATTATTTTGTAACGAATCCTTCTAAATCTCAAGTTATTTGAAATTGAAAATTCTAGGGTTTTTAGGATTTTGGAATTTTCTTCGAAATCTTTTCACGAAATCTTTAAGAAATGTTTAGAGGAATATTTTAACGTTAAAAACATAAAGATTTGAGGAAAATTTTGGAGATTTACAAGTTAGAGTTTTTGACCTAAATCTTAATTTTGTAAGAATCCTTTATGAAAATGATTCCTAAGGGTTTAGGAAATGTTTTTAAAGAAAAATTTTGAGTTTTTAATGAAAACTCCATTTTCTTAATTTTTAGGATTATTTTAATCCGAAAATTATTATTATATTATTATAATATATGTTAAGGATCTTTTTAAAATAAATATTGGGGTGAAATTGAAGATTTATGAATTTCCAAATTTTAGGTAATTATTAAATCCGAAAATAAATGCATATTTAATTAATTATCCTTTAATTGTCGTTAGGAATGGTTAAGGGGGAAAATGCCAAGTTTAGCAATTTGACTTAGGAATTTGACTTATGATTGTAACACGTTTACTTTATAAATCTTCCTTAGGTAGTGACCATTAAAGGGTAAGGTGGAAGGACTTGTATCGAAGCGACGTACAGTGCTTAAATTGAGGTAGGTATTCATACCCTTTTAATTTTATAAGTGTTAGATTTTATTCATGCTTAGAATGCAAATTTCATATGTTTAATTTTACTGTTAATATTTTTTTTTACTGTCAATATTTTGATGTTACGAATTTTAAGAATACCCAGTTCATGTTTTCTTTTCATGCATTAAGGTGAAAGACAATTAAGTATATGAAATGATTATGAAAGAAAAAGGAAAGAATTTAATGAAATAAAATTTCATATGCATGTTGATCCGGAAGTACCAATCTAATGGTAATGGGGCTTTCAAAAGCCAAATGGTAATGGGGCTTGTATAAGCCAAATGGTAATGGGGTTCTGCGGAGCCAAATGGTAAAGGAAAATGGCCAAAACTTTTGACTGCGTACCTGATCAGTACGAAAACTGGTACTTCCCGGGACGGATGATACATTTAGCATATTCATTTTTACATTTTGCATTGCATATGAAAGAAATGAAAGATATGAATGAAAGAAATCAACTGTTAAAGAAAAGAATGAATGGAAGAATGAATAGTACATGTTATGACTCGCTCAATGAAATGAATTAGTTTTCATTTGTAAATATTTTTTTATATGCATCTTATGAAATTAAATGTGATATGGATTACCTGCTGAGCGTTAGCTCATTCCACGTTTTTGGAAATGTTTTCAGGAGATAAGTAATGGCTGCACGACGACCTTTCACCTATCGTCGTAGGGGACCTCAGGAGGATGAAAGGTTCCATTTATTTTATGTTTTGAGTCTAAGGTTTGAGTTAGTTTCTGAGTCTGAACAGTAAGTGAAGTTTATATGTATTGGTGTGTTATAAGTTTTTATTGATCTTGAGATATTTGAATAAGTTTGGAACTATCTGAATTTAATGTTGTTAGTGGCTCTTTCTATTATGGATGATGTTTGAAATTTGGATATTCATGTTTTTAATTAGAACTGTTTATGATAAATGTTCATTTCAGTACGACCTTTTTTGTTCCCGCCCCGTTAACTCGGGCTAGCCGGGCCGGGTCGTGACAAGAGTGGTATCAGAGCAAAGGTTTAATACTGATCAATGAAAGAGCCTATAGGATGATTAATTGAGTCCTAGAATATATAGGAAGTGTAATTTTATGAATTATGCGCCTTATGATTGATGTGTTTTATCTCAGGAGTATGGATCCTGAGCAGAATGCCACTGATGGCATTAATATGGATGAAGGAAGGGAGCTACCAAATGTAGCAGAGCCTCAGAGAAACAATAGTATGGAGTCATTCAATCAGATGATGGAAGCAATGACTCAGATGATTAGGACTTCCCAAAATCAGGGAAGTGGCAGTGGAGGTGGAGGTCGGCCTATGGATAAGAGCCTGAAGTTGTTTCAGGATATGAAACCTCCACTGTTCTCAAGTGGTGGACCTATAGAAGCTGAAGATTGGCTAATGCGGATTGAGAAGATCCTGGAGGGCATGTTTTGCCCTGAGGAAAAGAGGGTGACATTGGCTTCTTATGCCTTTGATGGCGAGGCTGAGAGGTGGTGGAGGAGTCAATTAGAAGAGACCTTTGGGAGGAAGACCCAGCAGCCAAGTTTCCTGGGAGGAGTTTGTAAAGGCATTCAGAGATTGGTATGTACCTGCGACCGCCAGGAGACAGATGCAGGATAAGTTCAACAGATTGATTCAGGGAGATCGATCTGTTTCTCAGTATGAGGCAGAGTTCACGATGTTATCCAGGTATGCACCTCACCTGATACCCAATGCTGAAGAGAAGTGCAACCGCTTTCTAAATGGGTTGAAGGACATGATAAGGCAGCCTCTTGTGCCTTTTGGAATTGAGGATTACCCTACTTTAGTGGAAAGAGCCAGAAGGATTGAGATGGACATGCAAGCAACACAGAAAAGGAGAGATTTTCAGAAGAGAAAGATGGAGGGCAGATCAAAGCCTTCCCAGTTTACTCAGTCAGGGGCTTCTACTTGGAAGAAGCCCAGGTCCAGTGATTCTGATAGCAGTGCTTCAACTGCTACCTTATGCAGTAAATGTGGGAGAGTGCATAAGGGAGAGTGCCTTTCAGGCACTAATACTTGTTACTGGTGCCATCAGCCTGGGCACATGGCGAAGTCCTGTCCTCTTTTGGGACAGAGATCTACTTCAGAGGTGAGGTCAGGCAACAACACTCAGAGGACAGCAGGTAGACCAAGAGCTGTGGAGTCTACTGCTTCTGTTCCTTCTCAAGGTCAGACTCGCCAGAATGTTCAACCTCGAGTCTATGGATTGTCCCAACAGGAAGCTAAGGGATCTCCTGATGTGGTTACAGGTGCGTAGTTTAATTAATTGCAATGAATTTTCTTTTATGAATATGAATGAATATAATGAATGAAAATGAAATGAACCAATCAATAAATGATATGTTTTGTAATGAATGTTGCACCTGTTCATGTTTAGGGACACTCCTTATGTGCGATAGACCCGTTAGAATCCTGTTTGATACTGGAGCGTCACACTCTTTTGTTTCAGAAGAGTTTGTTAGATCTGCTAAATTGATTCCTACCTTTATGTTGAAGTCTCTATCAGTCTTGATGCCTAATGGGAATCATATGGAAGCTAAGCAGAAATGTCAAGTAAATTTGAAGATTTGTGATAAGAGTTTAGAAGCAGATCTGATTGTTTTGCCTCTGGTTGAGTTTGATGCAATCTTAGGCATGGATTGGTTATCTTGCCATTTCGTGACTATAGATTGTAACAAGAAGGAGGTTAAGTTCTGTATGCCAGGAGAGGAGAAGTTCAAATTTCAAGGAGATAGAGGAGTAACTGCAGTAATTGTGTCATCCTTGAAGGCCTTTCAGATGTTAAAGAAAGGTTGTGAAGGCTTCTTGGCTTATGTTAAGGAGGAGAAGAAGGAAGAAAGAGAGCTGAAGGATATTCCAATTGTTCAGGAATTCCCAGAGGTGTTTTCAGATGATCTACCTGGTTTACCTCCAAGTAGAGAAATAGATTTCTCTATTGAGTTAGTGCCAGGAGCTGAACCTGTAGCTAGAGCTCCTTACAGAATGGCAATTAAGGAGCTTAAGGAGTTGAAGGAGCAACTGGAAGAGTTGCTTGAGAAGGGTTTCATCCGACCTAGTACCTCTCCTTGGGGTGCTCCTGTATTGTTTGTGAAGAAGAAGGATGGAAGCCTGAGACTTTGTATAGATTACAGAGAGCTGAACAAGTTGACAGTGAAGAACAAGTATCCTCTTCCCAGAATAGATGATTTGTTTGATCAGTTGGAGGGTGCTTCAGTGTTTTCTAAGATTGACTTGAGGTCAGGGTATCATCAGCTCAGGATTAGAGAGGAGGACATTGCAAAGACTGCTTTCAGTACCAGATATGGGCATTATGAGTTTGTAGTAATGCCCTTTGGTTTGACAAATGCCCCTGCAGTATTTATGGATCTCATGAATAGAATCTTTCAGCCTTCTTTAGATCTATTCGTGATTGTATTCATAGATGACATACTTGTGTACTCCCCAGATGAAAGGATGCATGCAAATCATTTAAGGTCAGTATTGTATACCTTAAAAGATAATGACTTGTATGCTAAATTCTCCAAATGCGAGTTTTGGTTGAAGAGTGTTAAATTCTTGGGGCATGTGATTTCTGAGGGGAAGATATCTGTGGATCAGCATAAGGTGCAAGCAATAGCAGACTGGCCAAGACCTGCTACAGTGACTGAGGTTAGAAGCTTTTTGGGATTGGCAGGCTACTACAGGAGGTTTGTTGAGGGGTTTTCACAGATAGCAATGCCACTATCCAGATTGACTCAGAAAGCAGTAAAGTTTGATTGGACAGCTCAGTGTGAGGAAGCTTTTCAGAGGTTGAAGCAGTGTTTAATAACTGCTCCAGTGCTGACTATTCCCTCAGGGACAGATGGGTTTCAGCTTTACAGTGATGCCTCACATAAAGGGTTGGGTTGTGTATTGATGCAGAATGGGAGAGTCATTGCCTATGCTTCTAGGCAATTGAAGAATCATGAGAGGAATTACCCAACCCACGATCTGGAGTTAGCAGCGGTAGTTTTTGCCTTGAAGATCTGGAGGCATTACTTGTATGGAGTTAGATGTGAAGTTTTTACTGACCACCAGAGTTTGAAATATATCTTCACTCAGAAGGAATTGAATCTGAGGCAGAGGAGATGGCTAGAACTCATAAAGGATTATGAGTTGGATATTCAGTATCACCCGGGCAAAGCAAATGTGGTTGCTGATGCTTTGAGCAGAAAGAATTCAGGTAGTGCAAACTGGATGATTACACAGCAGCAGGAGTTGATAAGGGATTTGGAGAAGTTGGAGATTTCAGTGGTTCAGCCCAATGATGCAGAAATTATAAGGTTGAATCAGACTATAATTATGTCAACCTTTCCAGAAAGGGTACGAGAAGCTTTGCCACTTGATGCAGATTTTAAGAAGATACTGGATATGGTTAGTGTTGGACACATTGAAGATTTTGAGCTTGATGGTGAGGGATTGCTTAGATATAAGGGCAGATTGTGCATTCCAGATGTGGATGATTTGAGAAAGGAAGTTCTTCAAGAAGCTCACTACTCCAGTTACACCATTCACCCAGGCAGTAATAAGATGTACCAGGATTTGAAGGAAGTGTTTTGGTGGCCAGGAATGAAGAGAAGTGTAGCAGATACAGTATCCAAATGTATTTCATGTCAGATGGTTAAAGCTGAGCACCAGAAGCCAGGAGGATATCTACAGCCCTTACCCATACCAGAGTGGAAATGGGAAGACATTGCTATGGATTTTGTGGTTGGCTTACCTAGATCCAGAAGAGGAAATGATACTTTATGGGTGATTATTGATAGGTTAACTAAATCTGCACATTTTATACCTATCAAACAGTCTGATCCTGTTGAGAAATTGGCAAGCCTGTATGTTGATCAGATTGTTAGATTACATGGAGTACCGAAGACTATTGTGTCAGACAGAGATGGGAGATTTACTTCCAGATTTTGGAAGAAAGTCCAGGAAGCTTTGGGCACCAGGCTTACTTTTAGTACAGCTTTCCACCCTCAGACAGATGGGCAGTCAGAAAGGACAATCCAGACCTTAGAAGATTTGCTGAGATTATGTGTTCTGGATTATGGTGGTAAGTGGGAGGTATATGTGCCTTTAATTGAATTTGCCTACAACAATAGCTTCCAAGCAAGTATTGGTATGGCTCCATACGAGGCTTTATATGGGAGAAGGTGTAGGACACCTTTAAATTGGGCTGAGACAGGAGAAAGAAAGGTAATTGGTGCTGATTTGGTGGATGATGCTACAGAAAAGATTAGATTGATCAGAGATAGATTGAGGGCAGTGCAGGACAGACAAAAGAAATATTATGATGCCAAGCACCGATCAGTTGAATTTGATGTGGGAGAGTTTGTATTTCTCAAAGTCAGTCCAATGAAGGGAGTGAAGAGATTTGGCAAAGCAGGAAAATTAAGTCCCAGATTTGTAGGCCCTTTTGAGATTTCAGAAAGGATTGGAAAGGTGGCCTATAGGTTGATTCTACCAGCACATATGAGTGGAGTACATAATGTGTTTTCACATTTCCTCCTTAAGGAAATATATTTCAGATGAGGCTCAGAGGATTAGTACAGATGTGGTAGACATTCAACCTGACTTGACTTTTGTTAATGAACCAGAGAAGATTCTTGACTTTGAGGTTAAACAGTTGAGGAGCAGAGCAATTCCTTTTGTTAAGGTGCTTTGGAAGCATAGTTCTGAGAAGGATGCCACTTGGGAGAAGGAGTCAGAGATGAGGGAGACCTACCCTCACCTTTTTGACTAAGGTATGTTTTCCTAAGCTTGTTTTAAATTTCGAGGACGAAATTTTTATAAGGGAGGGAGAATTGTAAAACCCGAAATTCTAATTTTAGGCATCGCACGCTTTTTAAAGCGCCGCGACGAATTTTTTAAGTAAAATTTTCAAAGTTATCGGAATGCAACGAAATTAATTTTAGAAAATCCTACGCGAAATTCTGATCGTTTTGGTATATAGAAGTTAAGCCCAATTTTGCCTAATTTTGGAGTTATTAATTTTAGAAGTCCCTAAATGCCAACTTTGCCCCTAGGTCTTTCTTAAGCCGAATTTGTTTAAGTAAGGGTAAAATAGACATTTACAAAACCCTTTCTCCCTATTATAACACACCGGCCCCCCCCTTATCTCCCCATTCGCACGAACCGAACGAAAACCGAGCGGAACAGGGAGCGGACGGGCGGACGGACGGCTTCCGCGAGGGGCATTTCGGCGGCGATCTTCCGGCGAGAACTTTACGTCAAATCGAAGAGGTCGACGAGAGGATCACTCCGGTACGATTATTTTGTAGCGAATCCTTCTAAATCTCTAGATATTTGGAATAAAAAAATTCTAGGGTTTTTAGGATTTTGGAATTTTCTTCGAAATCTTTTCACGAAATCTTTAAGAAATGTTTAGAGGAATATTTTAAACGTTAAAAACATAAAGATTTGAGGAAAATTTTGGAGATTTACAAGTTAGAGTTTTTGACCTAAATCTTAATTTTGTAAGAATCCTTTATGAAAATGATTCCTAAGGGTTTAGGAAATGTTTTTAAAGAAAAATTTTGAGTTTTTAATGAAAACTCCATTTTCTTAATTTTTAGGATTATTTTAATCCGAAAATTATTATTATATTATTATAATATGTTAAGGATCTTTTTAAAATAAATATTGGGGTGAAATTGAAGATTTATGAATTTCCAAATTTTAGGTAATTATTAAATCCGAAAATAAATGCATATTTAATTAATTATCCTTTAATTGTCGTTAGGAATGGTTAAGGGGAAAATGCCAAGTTTAGCAATTTGACTTAGGAATTTGACTTATGATTGTAACACGTTTACTTTATAAATCTTCCTTAGGTAGTGACCATTAAAGGGTAAGGTGGAAGGACTTGTATCGAAGCGACGTACAGTGCTTAAATTGAGGTAGGTATTCATACCCTTTTAATTTTATAAGTGTTAGATTTTATTCATGCTTAGAATGCAAATTTCATATGTTTAATTTTACTGTTAATATTTTTTTTTTACTGTCAATATTTTGATGTTACGAATTTTAAGAATACCCAGTTCATGTTTTCTTTTCATGCATTAAGGTGAAAGACAATTAAGTATATGAAATGATTATGAAAGAAAAAGGAAAGAATTTAATGAAATAAAATTTCATATGCATGTTGATCCGGAAGTACCAATCTAATGGTAATGGGGCTTTCAAAAGCCAAATGGTAATGGGGCTTGTATAAGCCAAATGGTAATGGGGTTCTGCGGAGCCAAATGGTAAAGGAAAATGGCCAAAACTTTTGACTGCGTACCTGATCAGTACGAAAACTGGTACTTCCGGGACGGATGATACATTTAGCATATTCATTTTTACATTTTGCATTGCATATGAAAGAAATGAAAGATATGAATGAAAGAAATCAACTGTTAAAGAAAAGAATGAATGGAAGAATGAATAGTACATGTTATGACTCGCTCAATGAAATGAATTAGTTTTCATTTGTAAATATTTTTTTATATGCATCTTATGAAATTAAATGTGATATGGATTACCTGCTGAGCGTTAGCTCATTCCACGTTTTTGGAAATGTTTTCAGGAGATAAGTAATGGCTGCACGACGACCTTTCACCTATCGTCGTAGGGGACCTCAGGAGGATGAAAGGTTCCATTTATTTTATGTTTTGAGTCTAAGGTTTGAGTTAGTTTCTGAGTCTGAACAGTAAGTGAAGTTTATATGTATTGGTGTGTTATAAGTTTTTATTGATCTTGAGATATTTGAATAAGTTTGGAACTATCTGAATTTAATGTTGTTAGTGGCTCTTTCTATTATGGATGATGTTTGAAATTTGGATATTCATGTTTTTAATTAGACATCTCTGAAGCTAGGAAAGTAAGGTTCGCCGAAATGAAGCTCATTGGTCGAGCCAACCTGTACTGGACCAACTTAGAAAACATGCGGCGAAGCTCGCGGTGAACACCCTATCAGCGATTGGAGGACCATGAAGCAAGAACTTAGGAGAAAATACCTCCCACCATCCTACTATCCTAAACTCCTAGACAAGTGGAATAGACTGACTCAAGGAAGCAAACCTGTTAAGGACTACATCTCTGCCTTCGACGATTTCTTGATTCGTTGCAACGGAGAGGAGTCCGCCACCCCAACCCAAATCCTATCCATGTTTAGAGCTGGCCTTAGGGAAGATCTTAGAACCGAACTGTTTGCTAGAGGAATAGACACCTTAGAGGCCGCTTGCAGCCTGGTTCTTGACCTAGAAGAATCCAAGACCCACTCCCACACTAGGAAGTTTGATGTCCGTCCTAACCCCTATCGAACCTCTACTAGCCAGACCCAAAATCGATCTACGAACTCGATAGGTAGTCGACTCACTGCCAGTTCGACCCCACCTCGCCCAGACTCTAAAGGTAAGGCCCCCAAGTGCGAGACGCCCAAAACCAACTCAGGAACCAAATGTTATAGGTGTCATGGGTATGGGCACATTGCGTCCCAATGCTCCAGCCCATATAAGGTTACCATTATAGAAGAGGCTGATGATGATGAGGACGAACCTGAGACTGACATAGTTCATCATGTTGATGAAGAAGAAGACTCCTTTATGGAAGAAGAACCTGTTACCCTTCAGGTTGTTAGATGCGCTTTGACACAACCCAAGTTAAGCGATGATTGGCGTAGGACTTCCATTTTTCATACCTTTGTTAAGATTGGGGAAAAGAACTGCAAGGTTATCGTCGATAGTGAAAGTTGTATCAATGCAGTCTCTTCTGCTATGGTTTCCAAGCTCAACCTCAAGATGACCCCTCACCCGAATCCGTATAAGGTTGCTTGGATCAACTCGACTACAATAGAAATTAAGGACCGCAGCCTCATTCCCATAGAATTCGTGGGATATCAAGACAAGATTTGGTGTGATGTTTTGGCCATGGACGTAGGTCAAATTATCCTGGGTCGCCCATGGTTATTTGAATTGACGTTCATATCTATGGGAGGTCGAACACCTGCGTGTTCGAACACAATGGAAAGAAAATTAAGTTAATACCCTCCCAACCCAAACCCCCCAAGACGGAAGCCAAGCCTACTCCTGCTAAACAAAGCAAAGGGCTACACCTCTTGACTGCTAAGGAAGTAGAAGATGAAATCACCCAAGGAGCACCAATGTATGCCCTAGTAGCTATAGAAGTGGATGAGGATCAAAAAGAGCAAATCCCCGAGGAAGTTAAACCCCTTCTTGAGAATTTTGCTGATGTGTTCCCTGATAACTTACCTAACCAACTGCCACCCCTTCGGGACATACAGCACGCCATAGATTTAGTGCCGGGAGCATCCCTACCCAACCTCCCTCACTACCGTATGAACCCGACCGAGCATGCGGAACTGAAGAAACAAGTCGATGAGCTCCTTCAACGAGGATTCATTAAGGAGAGACTTAGTCCGTGCGCTATTCCTGCACTCTTAACTCCCAAGAAGGACGGCTCGTGGCGGATGTGTGTTGATAGCCGCGCTATCAACAAAATAACCGTCAAGTATAGGTTTCCCATTCCCCGTTTGACACTCTTTTCCAAGATAGATCTTAAGAGTGGATACCATCAAATTAGAATCCGTCCAGGAGATGAATGAAAGACGGCTTTCAAAACAAAAGACGGGCTGTATGAGTGGATGGTCATGCCATTTGGCCTTAGTAACGCTCCTAGCACATTCATGAGAGTTTTGACTCAAGTCTTGCGACCTTTCTTAGGAAAATTCGTTGTAGTGTATTTTGATGGCATCCTAATCTACAGTCGCTCCGTAGACCTGCATTTACATCACCTAACTCAAGTATGTGAGGTTTTGAGGAAAGAAAATTTGTACGCTAACCCAAATAAGTGCGTATTCCTCACGGACCGAGTTACCTTCCTAGGATTTATCATATCTCCTCAAGGAATCTCCGCAGACCCCGAGAAAGTCCAAGCAATTAACGAGTGGCCTGAACCCAAAAATATCAGAGATGTTCGGAGTTTCCATGGATTGGCCACCTTTTACAGGAGGTTTATCAGAAATTTTAGCACGATTGTAACACCCATAACTGATTGCCTGAAGAAAGGAGAGTTCCGTTGGACTGCGAATGCAAGCAGGGCTTTTGAGGATATTAAGCTAAAAATGGTAGAAGCCCCTGTCATGCGCCTACCTGACTTTTCAAAAGTCTTTGAAGTAACTTGCGACGCCTCAGGGATTGGAATAGGTGGAGTCCTATCGCAAGAAGGCCATCCCGTGGCCTATTTCAGTGAAAAGTTAAATGACATACTTCAACGATACTCTACCTATGACAAAGAGTTTTATGCGATCATCCAAGCCCTCATATATTGGAGGCATTACCTCCTGCCACAAGAATTTGTGATATTTTCGGATCACGAGGCTCTACGTTACATTAATTCCCAAAAGAAACTCAATGCCCGCCACGGCCGTTGGGTTGAATTCCTGCAAGAGTATGCTTACACGATTAAGGCTGCTGACGCCCTCAGTCGAAGAATGATGACTACCCAGGAAATGAGGACGGAAGTAATTGGTTTTGAGAGACTAAAAGATGACTATTTGGACTGCCCCGATTTTAAAGAAACTTACACCGTACTGACTAACGGTGGTGGGCCTTTAATAAGTGATTTTCTTTTGGAGGATGGCTATTTGTTCAAGGCCCAAAAACTCTGTATTCCTAATACTTCTCTGCGAGAATTTCTAGTCTGGGAGCTGCATGCGGGAGGACTAGCTGGCCACTTTAGTCAATCCAAAACCATTGCCGCGCTAGAGAATAGATTCTATTGGCTCACCCTGAAACGCGACGTTGGCAAACTTATAAAGAGATGTCACACCTGCCAACTTGCCAAACAACGAAAGCAGAACACGGGCCTCTACACCCCACTCCCTGTACCAAATTGCCCTTGGCAGGATGTAAGCATGGACTTTGTTTTAGGTTTACCCAAGACCCTCAGAAAACACGATTCCGTTTGTGTCGTCGTTGATAAGATGGCCCATTTCCTACCCTGTTCAAAAACTTTTGACGCATCCCGGGTTGCTAAGCTATACTTTGACGAGATTGTGAGACTTCATGGGTTACCTAAGACTATCGTATCCGACAGGGATGTTAAATTCACAAGTTATTTCTGGAAAACACTTTGGCATAAGATGGGTACAAAATTACAGTTTTCTACAGCCTTCCACCCTCAGACCGGTGGTCAAACCGAAGTTGTAAACAGAAGTTTAGGAAACCTCTTAAGAACATTAGTTGGGGAAAACCTTAGAGACTGGGATTCTAAGTTACCGATCGCCGAGTTTGCCTATAATAATTCTGTCAACCGAACCACGGGTCTGAGTCCTGCCGAGATTGTGTATGGTTACAAACCAAGGAAACCTATAGATCTTACTCCCATGGGTCCTAAGTCTAGGTCATCTGAGTCAGCATCTGCATTTGCATCGCATTTACATGAATTGCACAAAGAAATTAATAAAAAAATTGAATTGAGCAATGCCAACTATAAACTTAATGCGGACCACAAGAGAAGGTTCAAAGAATTTGATGTGGGTGATTATGTGATGGTTCGGATTCGTCCGGAGCGGTTCCTGCAAGGGACCGTTAAGAAGTTACACGCGAGAAGTGCGGGCCCTTTCAAAATAATCTCTAAAATTAATAGTAATGCTTATGTGCTTGACCTTCCCGAAGGTTTTAACTTTAGCCCCACTTTTAACGTTGAAGATCTTGTAGCTTATGAAGGTCCAGAGTTTAACCCACCCAACCCATTACTTAATGAGCCTTGTGAGTCCCCACCTGGTGAGATCCCCAGCCTTCCTCCACTCCCAAAACTTCCCACTTTACCTACTGCGGAAAGGATCGAGGCAGTGCTTAGCGATGAAATCATTTCTACTAGAGACGGTGGTCGCCGGAGGTACTTAGTTCAATGGGCAGGAAAGTCGGAGACGGAGAACGTGTGGATCGACCGAGATGAGCTATAGAGATTAGACCCAAACTTGCTGGAGTGGTACGAGGCTTCTAGAGACACTCACTCGACGAAGTCGAGTTCTCTCCCACCCGGGGAGAATGATGGGGACATCAAATTTCGACACGTGTACCATCGCCGACGGCGCAGATCGACGGCTACGATCCAGAGCCTCTACTTTTGAGTTTTACAGCTTATGTCATGTATTATTTTCTTAGTTTTCCTAGTTTGCCCCTGAGGGCATTGCTTGACTTATGTAGCCCCGAAGGCGTTTATGTCTTTTCTTTTATTTGAGTTTGAGCCTCCTTATATGAGGCATTATACATTGTAATCTTTTAGCTTTTGATGAAATGAAATTTGTCACTTATGTTCTCTTTGTGAGTTCACCCTCCTCGATCTCTTAGTGAGTTCGTAAGAGGAGACTATATCTCTTAGTGAGTTCTAGGTGTTCTTGTTCTACTATTTTCGTGAGTTCTTTTGATCATTTCGTCGACGTGGAGATTTGGATCGAAGCATTTGTAGAGTTGGAATTCCCGTTTGAATTCCTCAATTTTTCCCCTACCATTTCTCCCTCTCCTTGCTCTGCTGCCGTCTCTTCCAAGCAATCCTGCCAGCCTCCCGCCGGCCAGTCCCCACCGCCGGCCATCTTCCCTCCAAGCATTAGCCACGGATCCAGCCCCTCCCGTGCAGCCCGCGCCCCTCTCCTCCCCCGTCCTCAACCCAACACCACCCAGCCGTGAGCCCTCTTGACCTCACAGCACCGAATTCCCCTGCACCCGTGACTGCCGTTACTCCCTGTTGCCAGCCCGTGAAATCAAGCATTCAAGGCCTGATTAATTGGCTCATTCAATCAACCATAATTGAGCAAATAATCACTAGCCTTGGATTTCAATTTGAATTTCAAAAAAGGGGTTGCTTATTGTGTACATCTATGAAAGGAAAACTTTCCTTTTAGTGAATCCTGATTTTATTACAGGATTTATGTAAAATCTGTTACGTATTTATGTGGGCCCCATTTGGGTAAACACCTAAGCCTTCTCTCCTCCATGTGGCCGGCCCATTGATGGGCTCTTCTCTCCTTCTAATTCGACAACAATAACACCCCAAAATCAGCCCAAAATTATTTCCCCTCTCACCGCCCCATTAACACCATTTGAATTAATTTGAATCCATCAATTAACTCCCTCCCACCTCTACCAAAAAACCGAAAATCCTGCACCCAAATTTTGGTCTCTCCCTTGGCCGAATTCTCCCAAGCCCGCCAAAGCTCACGTGCTTCTCCCGGGAATCCTCGAGCCACTTCTCCTTTGCTCTTGGGAGCGTATTGCAGCGACCACTTACTCGTATCCTCAAGAATGTATGGAGGAACCCGAATGGAATTTCGGGTTTGAGTACGACAACCGCGGAAGGGTCAATATTCTCCGATCGCCTTTCTTCGACGTCGGTTTCGACTTTGACGATACCGTCGAGGAATACTTGGAGAGGATTCTACCACCACTAGTGGAGGCCATCGACGACCACTTCTCCGTCTACACGTGGATCATTGAAGGACGACCACCCACTCCTCCGATTCCGGCTCCCTCCCCGGCGACGAGTCCCCTCAAGATCACTTGTCTACACATAGCGTCGCTAAGCCTACTTACGGTCCTTTTCCGCTAAGCCTCCACTTCAAATTGAGTGACAGATCCTAAGGTGAAGGATCTAAATTTTAAATTTGGGGTTTTGTTATTTTTAGCTATTCGCATTACTTGAAGTTTTGATGTTATTTTGAAAAGCCTTCTAATCTCTGACTGTGATTTCTTATTGTTACTTAATCATTCGTCTTCTAATTCTTTGACTTCAATTGATTACGCATAAAGTTTTGGTAGCAAGCTATGATTCAATATTTCTATTAATTTTTAAGTGCAATTCACATTTTATCGCATGATTGATTCACATCATAGTTGATCTCGACGCATGCATATTGTCCTTGTAAGGGGGGTCGAGAAGGTGGAGGAAGGCTGAAGGAGAGATGGATGGAGATTAAGAGGGTAAGGATTAAGCAAGAAAAAAATAAACTGCCCAGAATCCCAGTAAAGACTGGAGGAGAGAAGGCTGAACGAAAGTTTATTTTCAAAACTTTGCCCCTCAGTACAAAACCAACAATTATTGCTCTTTCGTCATTTCACAAAATACAATAAAAAAGTTATTTTATCTAATTAGCAAGAGAAAATTCTTTAGCTTTCAAGTCTACATATAGTTTTGAGAATAAAATAAAAAGACAAACCATACCGAGTATTACAAATAATAGGGTATACAATATTCAAAAATCAATCCACCTACATCCAATAGGCAAAAATATTTATTAGTTCCTTACATATTATGACACTAAGAAGAAAATCGTCGTAGGAACACAAAGAGAGGGGCTGAAATTTCTATTTATCCTTCAAAAATAAATGCAAGATACAATTGATTTACTATTCGAGAGCTAGATAATCTCTACCACAAACCCTACCCACCACTAGGAGCCCTCGATGAAACCTAGAATAATTTTAGCAAAACAAAGATAACCTAACCCTAGCCAATAACCCCTTTAAATAGCTATAACCCTCATGAAACACAATAAAAACCTTCCTAATTCTTTCTCCTCTTATTTTTCCTCCTTACATAGTGAATATTAACTTCCCTAGACCCTACAAAAGGGACCGAAATCCCCTCCCTGCCTGCTAACTCCCGCTCTCTCTGGTTCAACTGATCTGAGCCGGATTGCTGGATTTTGCGTGGAATTGTTACACGCATAACAAATGTTAAAAAGATAAAATAAAATCATTGCAAATTATACATCAATAAAAAAAGGATGGAACAACAACTAAATATAAAAACATTTACAAACTTGTATAAGAAAGTTAAGAAATGGACAGCTACACATCACTATAGGGACAACCAACACCTACATTTGATGGTGGAAGTTGAAAGGTGAAGAGAGATAATTTCAGAAGTTTATTAAAACTTCACTATGCTAAAATTGAAAGATGATGTTAAAAATATATAATAAAATCATTGCAAATTATACATGAATAAAAAAAGGATGGCACAACAACTAAATAAAAACATTTACAAACTTGTACAAGAAAGTTAAGGAATGCACATCACAATGGGGGCAACCAACACCTACATTTGATAGTGGAAGTGGGGATGCAAACTTTAAAATGTGATAGTACAAAAACTAAAGAGATTGCATCCCATACAATCATAATTCACGAGTTGCCTTTCTTTTTTATAAAGTGTGAAGTATTTAACATGTTGATAAAGGTAATTAGCCAGCACTATGAGAGGATTTCACACGCAATGGTTAAACAAGATTGTCTTAACAATTATGAGATGGAAGAGAAGAGGTTAAGGGTTGCCAAGTTTAGTTAGAATGGTTAGCACAACAATTAACTTATGAAAGCTATGATAAAAATTTAATATAAGGTTAACACAAAAGCTGTGCAAACAAAACCAACCAAGCCAAACTAGAAGTTGTTCTAGCTAAAGCTCACTTACACAAAGTCTGTTCAAGCTCAGCTTGAACTCTATTTGAGCTTTTATGATAATTTTCAAATTTGGTTCATTTAAATCCATGCTTACTCAGCTTGAATTGAGCTCAACTCAGACTCAATTTATTTTGTGCCTATCAGAATTACGAGCATCTCGTTTAGAAAGATAAAAGAGCCTTATCGATATGGGCTAATGAGATAAACTTAAAAATATAATTTTTATATTAATAAACTTTTAAAGGCAAGATTAATTTTTATAAATGTGTTATATATATATATATATATATATATATATATATATATATATATATATATTTATATTATATATATATATATATATATATATATATATATAATATATATATATCCACAAATATAAGCAGAAATCAAATAAAAAGGAGCTACAAGCTCATGCAACAAGGCATATTGGCTGTAACTTGAAAGTTGTGCTTTACACCATATAAA
The DNA here is from genome assembly GCA_019514585.1 of Dendrobium officinale. NCBI lineage: Eukaryota > Viridiplantae > Streptophyta > Magnoliopsida > Asparagales > Orchidaceae > Dendrobium > Dendrobium officinale. The sequence goes on from CM033694.1 coordinate 40,693,226, forward strand.
TCACACTATTTGAGACATCCAGCTGATGTGGGAATACAACCCACTCCAAAGTAGAAATTCAACCGAGCTTGTTGATGCTCATATAGCCAATTTTTTTATTTGTTCTTTTGAGTAATTTGCTTTTTCATTTAATTATAGGTTAATATTAAATTGTGTTAAGTATTGCGCACACATATCAAATCTGCTTGTCCAAGATGAACTCTCCATGACAAGCCATATTACTCAAAATGTGAGAGAATTTGTGAAATTCATTTCAGCTGCAAATACACAATTAAATATATTCAATGATATTTTAAAGCAACAAGAACAACCAAGAAATTTTTGCACTAAATGGAATGTGACATACTATGTTTGCATATTTATGTGAAAGAAAGTGTATATTTACTGGACTGCCTACTCATTTTAACTTACAAAATTATTTATTAATATGAGAAGTCAAGTTCTCGTTCAATCTTTGAGCTTGTTTATTAGCTCATTTAAGTGCAATCTAAGTAAGACAAGTATAAGTATGGCTCAAGAAAGCTGAGCATGAATAACTTGCAGTATACCAAACCAAGTCCAATCTATGGTCGCTCAACTCAACTTAGCTTGAGTACAATCCTAATAACAGAATGTAATAAAGCCCCAAAAAAAGACTATGGTAGAACAATAAAAACATAAAGCAACCTCCTTTTTGAAATCATGATCTTTATCATATTATTTTGTAATAAGATATTATGAATAATGATATTATTCTTCTTATTGCATTTAAATAATTATTATCCAAAGACTAATTATGTACTATATTAGATAAACTGGGCTTAATGCACATACCTCCCGTACAAATGGTCAAACTTACACAGACCTCCCTTATGCTTTCTAAAAAGTGATCTATGTTAGATATTATTCATTACATGGTATCCCCAAAGCTTTCTAAAATTACACTTGCCAAACCTATTCCAGAATCAATGAACTTTGCATAAAAAATGGGAGGTAAATTTAATTTCATAAAACACAAAGTTCGTAATATTGACTATTTATAAAATAGGTCAGTACACATAACCGACATGTGATCAACATTGCCAAATAAACCCACGATGAGAGACCAGAATGGCTCAGAAAATATTTTAGGAATGTTTTTGGATTTTCTCCTTATTTTCAAAGAATGTTTTCCTAAAGTTGCTCACCAAGCAGCCAACACAACTGGAGTAGTATGGTAACAAAATAAGCAAACAAAACACCCAACAATAGAGGAACAACAAATACAATGATAATACAATAGGCAATACAACAAAAACAGAAACAATTGTAGCAAGCAGAGCAACAACAGGAGGCACAAATAGCTGGTTCCAGCAAGTAGCTAACTACAAAGAATTGTAAACAACGGTAGAGTGGGGTAAATCCTTTGTTGGTTTTGTTACAATACTGGGACAACAATAATACAACAAAATAATCACACACATACTGTTGCCACAACTATAGGATTAAAAATAGAGACTCTGTGGGTTGAAACCTTCTATTAGGGAGGAAGATGGGGATTAGGGGAAATAAATTGGAAGAGTTTTCATAGAGCTTTTTTTTTTAGATTTCAAGCTCATTCATGGGCAATTAAGGGAATAATCTTATACACACAAACAAACTCCACAAAAAAGGAACCCCACAAATAATAAATTAGAAAAGATAAAAAAAATTATAATTTATGTAGGAATTATCTAAACTGAATTTGAATTTAAATACAAGTTCATTCAAACAACTTTAAAATTTAATTCAACCTTCTTCTACACTAATATGAAATTGATTCTAATGGACCAAGTTCCAAAGCATTAATCACATTATCTCACATCCACTTTCAAATTCTAACCGAAATATTAAATTAACAATAAAACCCCAACCCATATTCACTCTTGTCAAATTCTCGACACTTTAATCATGGCATGCACAAATATATGAGTTTGGTAGCTCAAACAAATGGCATGGATGTTTATTTTATTAATAAGTTTTAAGTGTTATGTACGTAATTCCCCTCTTCTCTCATTGTATGGTATTCCTAAAGAAATTATTCATTTTAACATTATCCATTTTAACTGCCCAAAATTCTTCATGGAATTCCTAGAGCAAGCAAAAAAAATGTGCAGCTTATTGCCAAATTTGTCAAGATATCCTCAAGTGTGAATAAAAAGGAACCACATTGTCTGGTGAGTAGCTTTCTTTTTATTGCCAAATGGTTCATGAAATATTCCAGACCACAATTTAAATCTAGCCAATGAAATCATGCCTCTTTCCCGCAGCCTCTTACAATATTTCTCAAGGATACATGTGCCCTATGAAGGCTAAGAATTATCATGCTTTCATCAACAGACTTCAACACTAATACAATAATATGAAACTCAAAAGAATAGCGTACCTAGCTACTTAACAGGCAAAAGACTTGCAGAATTGATTTTTTTCCGCCACTCAAAACTAGTTCACGGGTAACAAGGCACAACCACAAAAATTCTACACCAACATATACAAGTATTTACAAGTTGCTAAGTACTAAGTAGGGACGCGCACCGTGGTGCCACAAAAAACCATAGTGATCTGTCAAAAATATTCTAAGACTTGCTATTAAATTGTTCAAACTAAATCAAACATTACCTACATTAGCTGATACTGACACCAGAAGTGACTACACTTAGCAAGGAAATAGCTATAATATTCATGGCTGATCCCTGGAATCTGAAAGAGTACCAAGTCGGCACAGCAGGCACCACTATCATTAGCTGCTCCTAGGTGCCTTCAGACTGACTGAACTATGGAGGTAAATGTATATAAAACCTTCGAAGCCTTCGGCAATGTACATCTAAACCAAACATTACCTTCATGATGACAATCCCTAGTGACAAAAACAACCCGGATCTTTCATGCAAGCAATAACATTGTTTCTTAATGCCACGACCTCACAAAGCTAAGTCATGAGCAATCTTAGCCGTCTAAACCAACAGGACAGATCACAGAAAAAACAGATTAAGTATTACAACTATCTGACTACCCAAATCATTTGTCAAAGCTTTCACAATCTACAATAATGGGATAAAAGTGAGCCAATCTATTGTAAAAAACCAAAAAGGAAAAGCCAACCCATCAAAGAATGTATAACTTTCTGATTCTTTTTCTACTTCCGAGACACCAATGTTTGAATCATTAGCAGCTTATGATTTTACAGTTGCAACTCTTTCTCAGGTTCCCAGGGTTGATTGTAGAGAACTCCATACTACGGCATATGATTATATTTAGGTCTTCGGCATGTACAAATGTAAATCAATTAAACTCAAATATATATTCTAGTTGGATGTATTATTCCTTCTAGATTTGGTGTCAACTCCTATCAATTGAGGGACTTCAAAATTTCAATATTGGATTGATCATGGGAATGATTTACTCAAAATTAATACAATCAAGTTTACATTTCAATTCATCGTGAGCGTTCTCGGTGTAGAACCTTGCGGTTCTTGAATCAAAACCAGACAGGTGAGAAAGAGGAAATAAAGTACAGGGAATATATAGAAAGAGGAAACAAATTTCAATCTAGTGTAAAGAGAAATAAAGACTTGTATTTCATTAGTCTTGTCCACTGTACAAAGAGGTGTTACACTGAATATATAGACAAGTCATGAGAAGGAATAAACAGCTGGCCAATGAGTGCATGCCACCTCATTCTTGTTTTATATTTATTATATTAAACTTATCTACTAATAGGCCCCTGCAAATTGATGGGTTTTGGATAACCATCAGTTTTAGTCGAAGTGTGTGAAAACGTGGTGTAAATAAGGATTTTGTAAAAATGACAGCAACTTGATCAATGATGTTGATTGGAAGTAAGTGAATGCTTTTGTGCTGTATGTGATCACAAACAAATCTTTGATCAATTTCAATGTATTTCGTACAAGCGTGAAACACAAGATTGTTGGCGAGAGCAATAGTGTTATCGCCAAGGTTGTGAAAATCGGACCGGACAACGAACCGGAAGAGGGAGAGGTTCACGGTTCGACCGGTTCGACCGGTTCGATCGGTCGAACCGGAATCGAACCGGATCGACCGATCGTACCGGATGACGTAATAAATAATAATATTATTAAAAATTAATAAAATAAAATTCATATAATATAATTATATGAGCATTTAATACTATTTATAAAACTTTAAAATATATAATAAAATTTTTATACGTATAAATATCATTTAATAATAATATATATTTATAAGAATAATACTTAATATAATATATAAAATTTATAATATAAAAATTTATGATCATTAATATAATATAAATAATTAAATATATAACCATTTAATAATATTTGTAAATTTAAAAAATATATATAATATAAAATTATAAATATAAATATCATTTAAAAATAATATATTTATATATTTATAATTAAATATATTCATAAGAATAATATTTAATATAATATATAAATTCATAATATTAATATTTTATAATAAAATTATTATAATATATATTATAGTAAATTTATAATACATATCATCCAAATTTGTAGCCCAACTAAGCAAAAATTTGAAGCCCATCTAGCCCAAATAAGCCCAAATTAACATTCTAAACTATTCATGCAAGTATGCAACTTTTTTAGTCCCACATCATAAGGGGAGTTTGAAGATGCTTCCTTGAACCCTTTATAAAGTGAGAAGTACACTTCTTTTGCAAAAAAATTATGTGAGATATTTAATATAACTTGCATGCAGGGGCGGAACCAGCCTTAATTTTTAGGGGGGGGGCAAACTTATAAATAACTGTCGCGGGTGCAAGGGGCAGCGCCCTTGCGGGGGTTTCGGGGGGCAGCGCCCCCGGAACAAATTTTGGTTGTAAGGATATTTTTGGAATTAAAATTTAAAAATAAAATGATGAATGCTCTTTAATATTTGTTTGGGGGCAATTGTCTAAATATCATAGTATTTTAAAATTTTTAGGGGGGCAATTGCCTAAAAACCCTTATAATAAAGACTAAAAAACTATGCAATAAAAAAAAAAATTTTTTAAGGGGGGGCAATTGCCCCCCCTCACCCAAAGGTGGTTTCGCCCCTGCTTGCATGTATTATGGTGAAATTAATTATCATATTTAATAAAAATATTTTAAAAAGTTTAAAAAATTTTAATAAACTAAAATTTATTTTAAATTTTAATTAAAGCAAAAATAAAATATTTTTTATAAACCGGACGGTTCTTTCCAACCCGGACCAGTTCAACGGTTCACCGGTTGAACCGCCGGTTCAATCCGGTTTGATCCAGTTCTGAAGCTGGATCGAATCGGCCACCAGACCGGTTCACGGTTGAACCGGCCGGTCCGGTCCGGTTTTCAAAACAGTGGTTATCGCAGTAAAGATCCATCGGTTTGGTTTGATTGATGCCGAATTCGGTCAGAAGTTTACGTAGCCATATGACGTCAGTCGTTAGAGCTGCTAGTGCTCGATATTCGGATTCTGTTGAGGATCTAGTGACAATGTGTTGCTTCTTAACTGTCCAAGAGATGAGGGTGTCTCCTAGAAAAGAGCAAAATCCGAATGTAGATTTTCGGGACATAGGATCTCCGGACCAATTGGCGTCTGAAAAGAAAGTAAGTTGAAGATTAGAATTTGTAATAGGTAAACCAAAATCCAACGTACCTTTGATATAACGAAGTAGCCGTTTGAGCAGGAAGGTGTGTTGTGACCGTGGATTATGCATGTGTTGAGACAAAAGATTCACGCTATAGGCAATATCTGGGCGCATAAGGGTTAAATATTGAAGTGAACCCGTAAGCTTCCTGTATATTGTGGGATCTGATAGGATGGTTTCTTGTTGAAAAACCTTTGGCAGTTTCGTACAGGATGGGTTGGCAATGGAGTTGCATTGAGTATTTGAGTTAGCTGAGCCCGCTGAAGAATCAACGTTGCATATTGTTCTTGTGAAAGAAAGTATTGTTGTTCTTGCCGACTGATTTGAAGGCCGAGAAAATTATGAACCTCGCCAAGAGGTTTCATGGAGAATCTTGCACTTAACTGATCCAAGATCTTACAAAGCATTGTTGAATTGTTACCAGTAATAAGAATATCATCTACATATATAAGCAAAAATATTTGAATATGTGATTGATGAAATATAAAGACTGAAGGATCAGAATTCTTGTTTGTAAAGTCGAGTGAAAGTAGATACTCCGTGAAAGTGTGTTATATCATTGTCACGGGGCCTGCTTAAGACCGTACAAAGCTTTGTGAAGTAGGAAAACATAGTCTGGATGAGTGAAGTCCTCGAACCCTTTCGGTTGCTTCATATAAACTGTTTTTGTTAGACTGCCATGAAGGAATGCGTTTGCGACATCGAGCTGTTGAACCTACCAGGTATTTTGTAGAGCAATAGCAAGTAATATACGAATAGTCGGTAGTTTAGCAACGTGACTAAATGTCTTTGTATAATCGAGACCAAATTCTTGATTATTCTCAAGTGCAACCAGTCTAGCTTTGTGTTTAGCAATTGATCCATCAGCATGAATCTTTGTTCGATACGTCCATTTGCACCCTAATACCAATGAGTCCGGAGGTGGAACAAGACTCCAAGTACCCTGTTTTTGTAATGTTAAGAATTCATCTGCCATTGCTTTTCGCCACTCAAGATGTTTAACAGCTTCGGTGTAGCTAGTGGGATCTAAAGGAGTGTCATTAGAACAGTGCTGATGAAACGAACCGTAGGCTTTAATGAGCCAGTTCTGCTTCTGGTAACCATAGGGTGACGAATAGTAGGTAGAGGAGATTCAGCGTAGGACATATGAATAGGATTTGCGGTGGTTTCCAAACTGACGCCGGGACGCAAAGGTTTGTGAGATGCAGATTCAGAAGGCTTATGAGTAGATCAGGATGAGTGGGTAATGGAGGTTTGCACCGAACAAGGAGTTAGAAGAAACGGTGGAGTGCTTGGTTTCGAAGAATTTTCCGTGAGTATGTGAGGAAAAGAAAAATGTTGTTCATCGAAAGTTAGATGCCTGGAAATAGTAATTTTATTTGTAGAGGAATCTAAGCACTTATATCCATTGTAAGTATCCGAGTATCCAATGAACACACATGATTTTGTTTTAGGTTGAAGTTTGTGAAGATCATGAGAAGATATGAGAGGAAAACAAGCACAACAAAAATTACGCAAGTGAGTGTAGTCGGGTTTAGTGTTGTGTAGCAGTTCAAATGGAGAGATGTTATTGGTTGTAATGGAAGGTATACGATTGATTAAGTAAACTGCAGTTAAAATAGCATCCAGCCAATATAGGTAAGGAATATGGGTTGTATAAAGAAGTGATCTAGATATTTCAATGATATGTCTGTGATTTCGTTCGGCTACACCTTTTTGCTCTGGTGTATAAGGACACGAAATTTGGTGATTTATACCATGAGCCTGAAGAAAGTGAAGGTATGATTGAGATATTCACCTCCGCCATCAGTACGTATGCATTTGATTTGTTTCGAGATGTGTTTTTCGATATGAGCTTTGAAATTAATGAATATATTGGTGACCTCAGACTTATAACGCATCGAAAAAAGCCACGTAAATCGAGAAAAATCATTAATGAAAATAACATAATATAAAAAACCATTTGTCGAGGCAGCAGGTGCAATCCCCCAAACAATAGAATTATAAGATCTAAGACATAATTCTTGCGATTTAAAGACTTTTCAAAAGAAAGTTTGTCCCTTTGATGTATTACAAGAATGGCAAGAAAAATTATTAACATCTATGTGCAAAAGAGGATTAGAAGCATATATAAAATGTAAAGTGTGTTTATTAGGGTGGCCCAATCTACGGTACCAAGAAAACAAAGGTGACATAGTCGCCGAGTAAGCACGCTGCTGGGATGCCGTATTAGTGGCGTGGAAGGGGTAGAGGCCATTGCTACATGGTCCGCAAAGCAGAACTTCCTGTGTCTTCAGATCCTTCAAAATAAAGCTATTAGGATCGAAAATAATTATATATATATATATATATATATATATATATATATATATATTGTTATCTTTAGTAAGCTGCGAAATATATAGCAAATTGTATTGAAGTGTAGGGGTATGAAAGAGTTGAGAAAGATTCAGCATATGAACGGGTGTTTGTAGCAAACTTGCACCGGAATTAGCTATGCCGACCGAACTACCATCACCTATGGTAATGCCATCCGATCCAGGATATGGGGAGACAGTCAAATTCTCAAGAGAATTAGTAAGATGGGAAGATGCTCCTGAGTCAAGAAACCAATCCATAAAGGATCTTGCATTTTCGGCAAGCAGAGAAGTGTTCAATTGATTTGTAGACTATGATGTACTTCATGTTTAGACCGTGCTAACAATTTGGTGCTGAATGACCTTTCTTGAGACAAATTTGCCAAGTAATGGACTGATATGGGGCGGGTCTAGTTGTGCCATTGAAGCCATGAGACGCACGTCCTCTGGATCGGCGTCCACGACTTCGATTGGAGAAGAGTGCCGAGTTAGGATCAATGGAATATGTACGAGCCGCATCAGAAACAAGATTGATTTCTTCATTAAGAAGAAGGGCATAAAGATTGTCAAGACTAATAGGGGATAACATGGTTCGAATAGAGGTCTTAAAAAGATTGGTAAGATGGTGGGAGGCCATTGAGAATATGAAAAACAATGTCTTCGGTGTCCAGTTTAGAACCAACAGAAGCAATTTGATTGACTAAGGATTTGATATCAGCAAGACATTGTGTCATAGTGGAGTTCTTGAGGGAAATGTGATGTAATTCGTTCTTTAATTGAATAACCTTGGAATAATTTGTGGATTGAAAACGGGTTTCAAGAGTTTGCCAAATTTCAGAGGTAGATTCGAGATTTATTATGTAAGGCAAGATCGGTTGATGAGATGGTGGAACAAATTGCCGCGGCCAAATTTTAGTCCGTGAGCAACCAGTGGGAATAAGCGGGGGTATGCGAAGATGAGTCATCGGGATGATCAAGAAGACTAGCAAGTTTAGAGAAATTTGAGTCAAGATAGGATTCCAACCCATTTGCCCGAAAAACTTTAGAGATTTGCAATCTCCATATTGAGTAATTCTCAGGTGTAAGTTGGATTTGAATAATAGTTTTGAGATTTGAAACCACGAACTTCAAGGTGGAAGAAAGAACCGGCATATCTTGAAGCATGGATGCGTCGTGTTCTTTAATTTGGGAGGAAGATTAGTTCGCCATGATTGCCCAGCTCAATCACCCGCTCTGATACCATGTAGAACCTTGCGGTTCTTGATTCAAAACCATACAAGTGAGAAAGAGGAAATAAAGTACATGGAAGATGTAAAAAGAAATAAAGACTTGTATTTCATCAGTCTTGTCCACTGTACAAAGAGGAGTTGCATCGAATATATAGACAAGGCATGAGAAGGAATAAATAGCTGGCCAATGAGTGCATGCCACCTCATTCTTGTTTTATATTTATTACATTAAACTTATCTACTAATACTTGGCTTGTTCTTAATTCTGAATTTCAATCAATTATATCTAATAGAAGGGCACCGAATTTTTTCCTCAATTGATTTCATCAAAATTGATAAATAATTGTTAAAACATTAAGAATTTGAGACCAGTAAATTTTATGTTATTGTTGATTATTTTTTGCATCTCATAATAGATCTCCATTAAAAACATAAGATCTTAAGAGGTCTTACATCTAATTTGGTATTAAAAGTTTAAGGTTGCATCAAAATATCATCTAGAAATAGGCCAAACTTTTAAAATGAGCAAACTAATAATTGAAATTAGGTGTAGGAGCTTAAACGAGTAATAATTTGAGGAGCAAACCCGCGAAAATGATTTCTGGTTTTAAGAAACTGTTAATTTGTTTGCTTGGGTTTCTCCAGTTTTAGATGAAACTGGAAATTCGTTTTCCGGTTTCCAGAAACCGAAACCGGAATTTCCTTTTCCGGTTTCTATCGCCGAAAAACATTTTTTTTTATTTCTAATGAATAAAATAAAAATATTAGAATATCTTTCGGGCACCAATTTTGAGTGAGATTTTTTTTTCGGCATGAGACGTGGACGTCCAACGTGAATTCCTCCACGCAAAATTTTGGATTGATTTTGGGTGCATGAAATACTGATCGTCTAAAGTGAGGAAAGCAAAACTGTCGGGTATATTCACGGACAACAACTTGTATTATTGGCTCGATCACTATTTAAGTTAATCGTCATACAACAAATTGATTGAATTATTGAAATTAAATGAGTTGTGGAAACCCGTTATCCCATTATAAATAGAAAGTTTGGGGAAGTAAAGAAACCAGAGCAACATAAGCGAGAGCATTGCAGAAGTGTTGGCGAAAGCTTTCGAGGTGTAGAGAATCTCTAAGAAGGTTAGTAGAGGCAATAAGTTTTTTTTTTAGGATAATTTTCATTCACTTAGTAATTAGAATATATGTATTTATGTATTATTCCCTCTAAATCATTTTTAGAACCTATTTTGGATCTCCCTTATGCATGTTACTGTGGAATTAAATTATCTTGATAATGTTGAATTAAAAAACCAAATAAATATGGCTTTATTGCTTAACTTAGAAACTTAAGACTATAGGAAAGTCTCGTCCAAGCTTGTATTGGCCGACCATATCACCACCCCTCAATAGAGGGACAGAATGCCCCATGGTCCTTTGAAATGTGAAGTACCCACCACTTGAATATTATGAATCGTCCCTGGTATGGTTGTATGAATAGCCTTCAAGAAGCAAACAAGAGAGCGATAAGAGTCCTCATAACTACCAAAGATAGCTTTTATTTCTTTCTACGTGCGTCTCATGCCTTTAAATACGACACCTTGATGTCGAACTTGGACTTCATACTTGCAATAATCTCCCTTGGCTTGTCGAGTTGGTGGCGAATTATGGGATTGATGTGCGTACAGATAAACTTGGAAGTAAAATTATGATGCCCGACTACCATTTTGGTGTGGGTATAAGTGTGTTAAGGGCCGCACATAGATATCTTCCATAGCCCACCCAATTGCTTACTTCGAGCAGCATGTAGGCGCAAGAGGCATGGCCGGTATGAATTGTCGTGTTGGGCACACATGTGATAAGCCTGGTCTTGCTGGAGGTCGATTTAACATATTGAACATTTTGAGCTATCGACCACCAGTTAATTGCGGTCTGTAGGTCTTCCTTCGTATGAAAATTTTTGAATTATAACGTTCAGAGGGAATTACAACATTTGTTGAAGTAAGCACATTCACCAAAGGCGCATCATAGTCTTTGGTAGCATCCCACTGTTCAGGTTTACGGACAACTTCCATAAATTCATTACTGGCGAACATCACCTCCAAGCCGTCACGATTCTGCCTTGCATGCTCTTGAATGAAATCGTGACCCCATATCTCCGTATTGTAATCTTCAAATGAAGGTATAGGGATGTCTCATTCCGGACTTCCACTCAAGGAAGCACTACTACCAATATCCATTATTTTGTATGCATTTACATCATCTTCGGTACCTTGGACACCTAGCACGTTAGCATGCAGTAGCAAACTACACTGCAAATACGACGTAACTGAGTAGGGATCTTGGAATTGATGAGAGGTATCTCCTTCAGAGCGTCTGTGACTAACACTTTCCCTTGACCGAGTCTTCTGCTGAAGAAAAGTCAGGGGTTTAGGGTTGATGAATTTATGGTTTAGGGTTTAGGGTTTAGACACTAGTTGTAGAAAATGATTCTACATCCCACTTTATCATAGGCCCAACACCAAACTATGTCCTAAATACTCAAAACATAGTGCCCCGAAAATCATCTTCTACAACTATTGAGAAGTCGATCGTGCTGACCCTCCATGCAACGGACAATAGAGTGGGCCTATGATAAAGAAATATTATTTAAGAACGGAACTATGTTTTGAGACAACATGTAGCAAAAAAGCCATCCTCAAATTGATAATATGAACTAACTTATACTCTAGAGTAGACAGACCAGCCACGTCTATTGGTCGTATTTCTGTAACGTAGACGACAACAGTATGGGTCTTAGCCTCCATTAACATATACTCACAAACCTAATCATCGGTGATAATTGTGGCAAAGCAACCACCATTACCGCAAACATGACTGATAAGGTTAACAGTGTGTGTTGATGAATTGAACTTTAATACACGCATAATTTGTAATTTCAATTGTGCCAATGGTATGTTGTCTTTTACAATGAGTGGTCGATTTGAGCCAACAACATAGTTTGGTGTGAATTCGGCGGTAATTTGCAAATCCCCACCAAAGTACAACATTAATCGCAACATTCTACAAATACGGAGGACAGTAATCACTAATTACTTTTCAAGTCTAATTAAGATTCATGTTTTTTTTTCCTATGCACATTATTGATGCGTAAATGCAGTCAATTGGAACATAAGTAATTCCCTAACAAAATCTCTATGCTACAGAGCAATCAGATTTAGGTACATATGTAATCCAAATTCAAAATAATTTAAATATACATATAAGCTATGAATAATTTAACACAAGTTAATTACTTATTCTTCAATTATAGTTATGTATAACATTGGTTTACTATTAAATATTTAAAATTTACATATTGAAAATATTTATGAACAATTTTAAAAAAAATTTAACTTTAACCTGCAACCTTCATAACATTCTTTGGATTACTAAATGTGTACTACACTAAGTAATATATTCATAAATTAATGTTTTATGGATATTCAATATAGAAATTACATATATTTTATTAATTGAGATGTAATTTCATTTATCAACTATCACATTTGATTCAACATTACTATATTTAAATACCAATTATATCTATATTTTAAAAGAAAAATACAAATTTATAACCAACAAACTAATTTGACAAATATCTGATGTCAATGAAAAAAAAACTATAATTATAATCTCTTAAATATTTTCTGAAAATAGTAACAATTCAAATAATTAATATTTTAAGAAATATAAAAATGATATTACATACCTGATTTAGTTAAATAGACATTAAAATCCACAAATAAAATATATATGCTCTGAAAAATTTTTTATTTAGATGAACTTGTTTTAATATAAGAACAAATTAATACTCATAAATATATCAAGTAGGATCTAAGATATTTATTCTACTTGTCTTAACTGTCTCTTCTTCTCCTTTAAAATGTTGGACATATATGCCAAATAGATTTCAGTTCATGGGATTTAAGATGTTTATTATACTTGTCTTCACTTGCTATTAGAAGCAACTTATCTAAACTCCAGATTTCAGGTCATATAGAACAATTTAGATCAACCCAGTTGAGTGGGTCCAACACTCCAACCCGAAATTAAGTTAACCTCAATCCAGTCAAACCAACTATATCTTTTTTTTTACTGATGAAGTAAAAGAGTCTATATTATAAGCAAGTAAGCTCACAGCTTGCAAGGGCCATGGCTCGATATTCAACTTTGGCACTCGATTGGTGGACCTTTCTTCACCGGGCACCGGAAGACAACTAAACTCAAAGAAGGTCTGGCTTTGCCCTTTCACCAAGATGGAGAGTTGAGCAGCTCTCTTCTCTCAAAGCGGAGATCAACCAGCATCCCCTGTCCTAGAGCAAACATGGATAAGTACCCTGGGGGTCTCAGGGCAGGGCCAATAGCCCTGCTAAGGTCACAGCCCAATCCTAGGGCAAGCAATTGGCAGATGCAACATGAATAGGCCCCTTATAAGGGCGAGGCTAGCCGTGATGACCGGGGCTCTGTGTAAGCATAGTGTTGGCGTGTACTCCCTCTAAGAGTCTATTAGGATTCCCTGTACTCTCCTAATTCATGCACCAAACATCTTTGCCTCCCTATCTAGGGGGGGTCATTGCGAGTACCATCAGCAAGGCATGTAAACTTTCCTAATGTAACTTAAGAATTATATGCAAGAGTTCACTAACATTCAAAGCATATTCAATTATATTTAATTTAAATTAATTCCTACGAAGTTAATTCTTCAAACTAATTTCAGTACACAAAAATATTACTCATAAATATAAAACATCCAAGAATTAAAATTCGTTTCTCCCTGTCAAACTGAAAAAAAATTAACCCAAGCAACTTATTAAGTGAAATAAACCTATTACAGCAATGATATTTAATAAAGCCTGATCACAACTATGGAAGAAAACTATCACAGCACTTAGGTTTCAAAGATCTAAAAATTTAAGACTCTCATTTCAAGTAGTTACAGCCCTAAATTTCTAAGTTAAGAATATATAGTCATATTTATTTGGTTTTTTAATTCAACATTAACAGGATATTTTAATTCTACAGTAACATGCATAGGGGAGATCCAAAACAAGTTCCAAAAAAAAATTGGAAGGAATAATACATATATATACATGCTAATTACTAAGTAATGAAAATTATCCTAAAAAAAATTAATTGCCTCCACTTATCTCAAAGATTCTCCGCACCTCGAAATCTTTCGCCAACACTTATGCACTGCTCTCGCAAATGTTGCTCTAGTTCCTCTACTCCCCCAAACATCCTAGTTATAATGGGATAAAAGGTTTCCCCAACTCATTTAATTTCAATAATTTAGCAAATAATTCAATATATTTATTGTACAACGATCAACTTAAATAGTGATCGAGCCAATAATACAAGATGTTGTCCGTAAATATAGCCGACAGTTTGGCTTTCCTCTTCACTTTAGACAGTCAGGATTGTGAGCACCAAAAATCAATCTGAAACTTGCGGGGAGGAATTCATGTTGGACGATCCACGTATCGTGCCAAAACAAAACAAAAAATCTCCCTCAAAATCAATGCCCAAAAGACGTTCCAATATTTTTTATGTTATTCACTAAATATCGGAAAACAATTTTCTAGTTTCTTCTAAAACCGAAGAAACCAATAAACTATTTCACGATTTCTTAAAACCGAAGAAACCAATAAACTATTTCACGATTTCTTAAAACCGAAAACCATTTTCTCTGGACTGCTCCTCAAATTATTATTCATTTAAGCTCCTGCACATAATTTTAATTATTAGTTTGCTCCTTTTAAAAATTGGCCTATTTAAGATGTCAACTATAATTCAAACTTCATCTAAATACTTAAAATTTCCCACCTCGAACTATTAAGAAATTTATTACTAAAAAAACAAGACCAAATAAAGTAATACAACGAACTAGGACAAATGCATAAAGGTTGAAAATCCCTGAATTTTTTTTCGTATTAATCTAATTTCTAAATGAATTAATTTGACTAAATTATGAATCCTTAGTTAAAGTCAATTTCTTTCTTTCCACGCTTTCTTCAAACTTCCCTCAAACATATATGCATATTGCCTAGATTGTTATACTAACTTTGTTTCTAAATCTAAAATTGGTTATGAAATAGTCCATTTCTTAAGTTGGATATTAGAGATACCATGTGCAATAGAGTAATAAATTTACGTGGAATAATTTCTTGACATTTACATACGAAATGTGATAGTTTTGCCTGAAATTATAGCAAAATTTCAACTAAACAATCATCAGAGTAGACTTTTTAAGTGAAACAAAATGATATGGAGCTTCTCCTACGACATTCAATTTGAAGCCCTCCTACGACTCTCTTCTCAATTTATGACATGTTTGTGATTATCTCGCAACGGCTCTGGTGACTGCACGCGACGAATCGCAGACAGACGAGCGAATGCAAGCTGGATAGCGTTGGTGAGTTCTTGGTTGATTTCAGGTTGTCGGGTTGACCCAAACCGAACCCGAATTTGCAATTAGGTCAGGATTTAAAACCCGAACCCAACCCATTTTCTAAACTGGTTGACCCGAATCCAAAATTTTTGGGTTATTTCGGGTCGTGTCAAATATTGACACCCCTATTGATGAGGACATCAGAGATCTACGACTACGATCATGCCTATTTATTTTGATCTATTTTATGTATTTGATTTGTTATTGTTCTTTTTTCCTTTCTACCCTCACTTGAGGGCTTTGTCTTATGTATGCCCTAGGGACAATAGTGTCTTTGTTATTTCCCTTCATGTATTTGGCTATTTAAAGCCTCCCTCTTGTTCTTGGAGGGTTAATTAATGAATGAGAAGAAAATTCCTGCACATGTGTTCTTTGAGTTGTGAGAGTTCTTGGAGAGAGCTTTGGAGAAATCCCTAGGGGGGGAAAATGGATCACCCACCAACCTTGGAGACGGCCAGGTTCGTGGTTTGTTTTATCGTTCTTTTTCTTTCAATCTCCTTTCCTCCTAGCCGACGAATTCCCTAGCCAACCCCCCCACCTTGCCGCCGGCCAACTTCCCTCACCACCAAGCCATTCAACCCAACCAAATCCCCTCTAAACTGCCGGCAATAACCCCTCTTTCTTTCTCGGCGAAAACCACAACCCCACCGGCCACCCACCACCCAAGCCCTCACCCGCCGTCCCTACTTGCCCCTCGTTCCTTTCCAAATCTCCTATAAAGAAAGAATTGAAGACTTACCTAATTTAGATCTTCTTAAATTTGGAAAGATTTCAATTTTCAAATTCAAATAAATTTGAATTTGAATCCTTTTCTAAAATAAGATTAATCTAATTTGAATACTTTCCAAATCTCTTCAAATCTGAATTTAATTGGAGATTCCCTTTAATCCTCTTCCCTTATTTAATATCCTATATTTGGAAAGAGTCTTAAATCCTCAATCAATTTCCCCCCATGCATGGCCGGTCCCCTCTATCTATTTAATTCAATCAATTAAATTAGATAATGGCCTCTAATCCTCTTTCCTTATTTAACATCCTAAGTTTGGAAAGGGATTTTTAAATTCCCCAATTCAATCAATCCATATTAACTCCCTAGACTCTCAAAACCAGTCATCTCCAACCTTCTCTCAGCCCCAGCTGCCCCTCCCAGTTCTTTACCACGTGGCCCTCAGTTTTCCCTGATTTTCTGCTTGCTGTCCCCCTATTCCAGCAAGAATATCTTGCTGTCCAGAACAGATATCTGCATTCTGGACAGATTCTACCTGTTGTCTTGAAGTTTATACACAGTAAACTGCTGTCCAAAGAAGGACAGCTTTCTGCCCTTCACTCCAGCAAGACTTCCTTTACCGTACCACCACCAGGAAGGCTTCTCACTGCTGTCCCGATCTTCATGTGCTGCTGTTTACACATCTTTACTTGCTGTTCAGAAATTTCTGGATGCTAATAGTGGCTGTCCACCCTTCCAAAACCTAGAAAGCTGCTGTCCAAGGCCACCTATTTGCTGTTCAAAGACTCCAGCAGCAGTTCGCTGCTGTCCAACCCCTCTGGGAGCTACCGTTGCTGCCCTGAACTATTCAGAATCGCTGTCCCAGGTTGGCTACTTACTGTCCAGAATTTCCCCAAGTGTCAAAGTTGCTGTCCAGCAATCGTGGCAATCTCCTATTGCTGTTTTGCTGTCCAACAGATCTTCTATCAAAAGCCATTAATTTTTTGCCTAAAATTTTGGCTAGATTGAATCCTTCAATATTTTCAATTATCATTAAAATTGGAAAACAGTTGTTACAAATTGAACTAATTCAATGTGCTTGTTGCAAGATTTTTTGCACCTCATAAAAGATCTGCGTTAGAAATTTTATAGACCATAAGACATCATATTTCGAAAATCCTTAGTAGAAAAAGGCACCAATGATCTCCATGAACCATATTACTAGTCAAGCTTGCAATAGAAGAAATCTTTCAACATAGTGGGAAGCCCAGAGAAAGATGAAATCCATATATAGGGACCATATAATAGAATAATATGCACATTAAAAAAGGATTTCAACCACTACCGTTCAAAGTAATCTTTGTGTATCTTAGAAATAATACAAAGGAATTTACAGTTCATAAGGTAAAAATAGCTACACTAACCGAAACTTCATAGTGCAAGCAAGAATGTACTAAATCTAAATTAGGAGAAGAATACTTGCCTCTATACTTCCAGTCAAGATGTAACCCAGTTCAGCTCCAATGATCTGCACAACTTTAGGTATAACAGAATGATTTCTAGCCATGAAGAACTATACTTCTTTCTTACCATAAGCACACGAGGTTGCTGGCTAAATCTAAAACTCAGAGTTCAAGCTAATGTCAACAAATTTTAAAAGGCTTAAGACCTTAACAAAATGAAAAACAATACACCAATAGCTCTGACTGATCAAAATAACTTTTCCGCCAGTCTGCTTGGATCCAAATTAAGATTCAAGTTTCATCAGAAACACAACGATATCATCTTAGCCTAATTGTTCAAGATTAAAAAAAATGAAGCCATATAGATCAGCTGCATAGTCTCTCAAATCAACCCACACTGCTTTTTGCTTAACAATAAAAATCACCAACAATATCATCAGCCATGGAAGGAAAACAACTTGGAACAAGTTATACTTCTCAACTCCTGAACACTGATAGTTACTAACACGCCAGAGGAGCTGCATGTGGACAATATCAGTTAACAGGCCTTCTGTCCGATAATTTGTATACTCTGTATGGCACACTGAAGTTGATACCATCAAACTTGGATACTTGCAAAAGTCACAGAGAAAAAATAAATGCATTTTGTTCGATATAGAAGGCCACAACAATACAAGACTGCAATCAAAAGTCTGTCTTGCAGCTACCTCAGAAACCCATAAAATAAGGAAAAATGCTCATTCACTAAACTTCAGGAGACCAGCAATGTACAGTCATATATCTCACAAAAAGTTGTATTCGTCTAGGATCATTGAAACTAGTGTTCAGGCTTACAAAATACATCTTCAAAGGCTGCATGACCAGTAATATCTAAACTTAGAAATAGATTCAACAATATAGGTCAAGTTCATACAAATCCTTTTTGCATATCAATGGGCATAGCATGCTTGCTTAAGAAGCTAAAGAAATTTTAAATCTTAGTAAAATAGATATCCATACCACTCTATTTGAGCACCTTCCTTGTATAGGACAGACCAACCAATACTCAATTGAACTTATTACTACAGAAAGATAAGCCGATTTAACATGCAAGGCCTTATATAATAAACCCTAAAAGTGACCTTCAAAGGAGCAAGATGCTAAGATCTCACCATTTTTGCCTTCACAATCCAAAGAACAAGCTAAATCTCAATCCAAGAAGATATAGTCGACTCATCACTCATCAGCATATCAACTCAGACCTTTTGTACCCATTATTAAATTGAAATAAACATTGAGCAGTATCATTTCCCAGGCAATCCATTAATCTGAACTGCCCATTTAACATTTTGAGCATGTCTACATAGCTGCAGTACTGCCTTGGAGCCAATAAAACCTTGTGGCCATAATCATGGCCCATGGGGGGCTAATACGAATCAACTTATTTGACTTAATCGTCAACTTTGTTATCTTGACTGAACCTATTAGTCTTTCATTTTCCTCAAATAACTCTTAACCAGGTACTTGAGATTACAATGCATCGTAAGAAAAAGACAATTCTTTCTGTGGACAGTTAGTTGCACCCTCGTTACAAATATAACGCTATGCCAAGGCTTCTTGTCACTACAATAATCCTGAAACCCGTCTAACTAATTATGCTTGACAAAATTTCCAGAACTGCATTTATTCAAGTAAACTAAAAATGGCAAAAGACAGATCTAACGTATCAATGATTTAATAACTGAAACTTCAAACCGTAGACATTCACTAGAACAGGCCAACTTAATCCATAGAATCAACAATCAAAAATAGGATAGACGGAACAATCAACAAAAAACAACAAAACATAAATATGTCGGAGATAATTACTAAGTCTCATATCTAATAAGTTTAACATACAACAGATATAGAACATTAAACAATACGGAAGCAAATGTAAAACATAAACAGTACGCCATGTTGCTTTCTCATGTCAAGCACTTTCTTAAGAGATAATGATGGTGAAGTATGCACCAACCAACTTAGCTTAAGAACGTCCCTTTCACTGAAGATGTCAAAATGAAGTGATTGCTTTCAATTCAAAAACAAACTAAAACACCAGCTCAACGACGTCCAATATGAGACTTGTCATATGTTCCCCACGTTCCAGAGCCAGCACCATAGACCGGAGCTTTATCAGTGCCACCCTGATAATTAAAGAAAATAATCAATCAAAATATAATAAGAATGCACACAAGATGGCATTCAAATACTCTAGCAACTGCTTAGGAATTTCCAATTTAAAAAAAAAATGCATTTAGTAAAAACAAAATAAAACTGTACCAGATGAAGTCCGTATCCCTCCCCATACGGAGCAAAAGGTGCTTCAGGGCTTCCATGTTTGATACCATAGGTTCCACCTACAACAACAATTAAATGAATAAATTTCATTTAATAATTGCAAAATGCGTAGTTAGGTTTTTGGTGCCCAGCACAATGGACAATAATATAAAATTTATAAAACAATAGAATTTCATTGAGGAATAAAAGCAGCATTAGAAAAAGTGGAAGTATATGCAAAACATAGAATATATCAAGCATCTATAATCAGAGATGTTCATTAGTTACGACCAAACTGTTAGCAATAACAGGGAGAATTAAAAATAATGTGAAAATGATGTGATATGAAATTCACTTAAACATGGCAGGAAAGAATGAAAGGAAGATAATAAATCAAATAAGTCAGGAAAATTTAATAACTACTGCAAAATGTTCAGCTAGTCATATGTCATCATATATGCCTAGAAAGAGAAAACATCAAAGGGAAGCAATTTACCGACACCCCATGGTCTTCCCTCAACATTTGAAAGATCAGCCCGTAACTTTTCAACTTCACGAGCCATGGAGACCAAGTTTTTCTCCATTGCCTGTCTTTGCTCCAGCAGTTCAGTATTTCCTTTTTTCTCATACTCGATAGCAGACCTTCACCCAAACAAGGACACTCAATATTTGTGGTCATATGATGGAAATTATGAACAAAGGAAAGATGCATGTATGGAAAAAAGCCTCAGTAAAATCACTTAATGAACCCTTTTATGTACAACCTTGCTCGCATAAGCTCCTGATATAGACTGTCAATTTCAGACCTAAGAACAGGGATTTGCTGATGCTCAGCTCGTGCCTTTTTCAAATCTTGTGTCAGTGTCTGACCCTGCACAGTGAGATCTTGTCTCATGGCATTAAGTTTCTGAACTTCGGCACGAAGCAGTATTACTTCATTCCTCAAATGTTCAGCCGCTCTTAGATCAGCATCCAACTTCAAGCCTTTCTCAATTAGCTCCCTAGAATGTGCATCTTTTTCAGCACGAATATCAGCAATGAACAAATTCATACGATGAATCTCCTCCTTCACAGCAGCACGTTCCTGCTGAAAAGCCATCCGATCCTCAGCAAGCCTGCGGTTATCACTCAAAAGCCTCCGAATCTCATGCTGTTGCACTTCAAGTTCTTCCTCATAGACAGCAGGATGGGGAGGACGAGAGGGATGAACACGTGCATATGGTCCTGGAATAGCAGGATACCCACGACGACCATCTTCAAAAGGCTGGCGAGCTAGCCGACCTCTCGCAGCCATCACAGATTAAACTTGAAAAAACAAAAGATTATATATTGACACATTATAATTAAAGAAAAGCAAAAACATGATTACAACATGTACAAAATTGAGAGTAGGCAATAGATAAATTCAAAATAAAACTTAAAGCGTGCAAAATCCTACAGGATATGGAAAGAACCATCATCAGACAAAAACCATTCAAACATGGATATTTATATTGACTCAAAAATAATGTTCAAATACAGAACAATCTATGATATACAACAACAACAACAACAACATCAAGCCTTTATCCCACTACGTGGGGTCGGCTACATGAATCCTTTTTCTCCATTGTGTTCTATTAAAAGTCAAATTCTCATTTAAACCTAATAAAGAAAGGTCATTCCTAATATTTTCTAACCAAGTCTTTTTAGGTCTACCCCTACCTTTCTTAACATAAGTCAAATCTAATACCTCTACTCTCCTAACCGGGTCATCGAAAGACCGTCGTTTTATGTGACCAAACCATCTAAGGCGACTCTCTCTAATTTTATCTTCTACTGGAGCTACTCCAACCTTTTCACGTATATGCTCATTTCGTATCCTATCTCTAAGGGTAAAGCCACTCATCCACCTGAGCATTCTCATCTCTGCCACACTTAACTTAGTATTATGCTTCTCTTTTAATGGCCAACATTCGGCACCATAAAGCATTGCAGGCCTCACTACCATCTTATAGAATTTTCCCTTAAGTTTGAGGGGTACATTTCTATCACATAACAAGCCCGATGCATTCCTCCACTTCAACCATCCAACTTGAATTCTGCTGATAATATCCCCATCTATTTCACCATCACAGAACAATCTATGATATATGCATTAAAAATAGGCAATCGCTAAACCATGACGAAAATTGAAAAACCTCAAATTTTATAACTCATTAAGGTTGCTACCTAGTCTTAAGAGGGTGATCAGATGCGTCAATGCGCTCATAGACAACTGATATTTTGAGGCATTCTATAACAAAAATAGAAGTGGGTCTAATGAAAGAAATATGTTGCTCAACAAAAGCAACTAAAAATCATGAAAATAGATGTTTTGCTTGATATGTAGCATGATAAAACAAATCAATTTAAAGCAACATAATAAAATGCAAATCAAAATCAAAGACAGAAGCAACTCTATTTGAGTAAAACTCCGTTGGTACACTCAAGCAAGAAAATAAAGAAATAAAGCTCCCATAATGTCAAAGCAAAGGAGTGAAGCTCAAGCCCATCAGAAAAATCAACTCAATTGCCAATTACCTATAGAGATCCAAAAAATAGGCAAAAATTTCTTGCTAGTGGTGCCATCCAAACACAGCCCAAGATTCAGAAAGGCAAAAGACCACTAATCTGACACCAAATTTGGTTCTGAGCTAGACAAAGGAATTAAACTCAACTCATTCACGAAGCAAAAAAGTGAGCTTGAACAAGAATGATAAGCACTCTTGATTAATGAACTGAACAAGACAAGGATTTGTTTTTCCCATGTTGAAATCATCATTTCTGGGCATCGTCCATATTCACGCTAAGAAACCTTTAAGAAGAAGCTTTCATCATGATTTGGCTATCAAATCATGGAAAAATCAAAGGAATAATTACGCAAAAGTTTTAATAGTCTAATTTCCTGATGAAGACTATCAAAAGTAGCGATTCTCAATTCACGCTATTGAGATCGAAAAGAACATCACCAAAAGTCCACCACAATAACAACAACATCAAACCTTTATCCCACTACGTGGGCATCAAAAGTCACCCGAGAAGACAAATTAACAATCGTGTCTGATGATCAGAATTAGGAGGATAGGAAGTCTACAAATTTGGATCATGTTTCAAATTAAAGCAGGATAAGTATGGATTTGAATTTTGAAGTTATTTGGATATTATATTTGAATTTAAATTTAAATTAGAATAATTTCTACTTAAATTACCTCTAGTTTGAACTTTAGATATGTTCTTATTATACATAGGGTTTCTAGTTCTGGTGGAGTTTATTTAGACTTGGATAAGACTTTATCTCATCCTGTAATTACCTATAAAATAGTATTGTTTCATGCAAATGAAATTCAATAAACATCTTTCCCAAAAGCCATTCTCTTCTCTCTTTAGAATTCCTTCAACCCATTAACAAGGTGCGGACTGGTCTTGCATGGCTGCAACTATGTTTCCATTGCTGCTGCTCTATTCCTTCTCTGCATTGTAGCAAAAGCTGGTTAATGCAGCACAAACTGCATCAGCTGTTTTAAACGTATTCAGCTTAGCAGTACTTGTTTGGCTTTACCAATTGGATGTGATGATTGCTGCCTAGTTTACACGCCGCAACTGCTGCCATCATATGTGCACTTGTTTTGCTTTTTTTTTTCATAAAATGGCAGATGATATAGCAACTATTTGTCGCACATGGCAACAACCGCAAGAGTCCTTGCCATCCAGCAAAAAAAAAAATATACATTGTGGTTTTCAGCAATCCGGGAAAGAATCCAGCGGTTAGCTTGTTGTCCAATGAAAAAAACACTCAAGTCAAAGAGAAAACTTGCTGTCCACAACAAATAGAAGGAGAAAATAAAAAGGTATGTCATCTACAACATGAAAAAATGCTTGAGGAACCTTTAATTGATTGATAGAACAATAGGAAATATCCCAAAAAAATATATTCCTAAAACGTTTATAAACCCATTTTAGCCACTCATTATGGGATCATAAAAAAACAATGAAAGGCTAGCTATGAATCAAATTTGTATCAAAGCATCATTCATTGAAGCATTATACAAACTAAGGGATAAAAGACGAGAGGGACTTTCTTGACTTAGAGAGAGATATATCGAAAGTTTAAAAAATAAAAGGGAAGAAGAAGAGGTAGTAAGTTATTTAATGGCAAACAACAATTCTACATCAAATTTGGACAACTGGGTGTAAAAATTCACAAAGAAAACGAATGACGATGTAAAAAAATTAGTTGCTATGAATAGGTGGCAATCATACACATCATCCTTCTATGCCAGAAGCAAACATTAAGGAAGAGGATGAAAATGACGATGCATCTACCACTCATGAAGGAAGAACGCAACCATTCAAACTGGAAATAAAAGTGAAGACTTTTACATATGATGGCACAGTTAATGCCAAAAAGTTTGACGCATGGATCACACATTTAGAGATTTACGTCACATATATGGGTAAAGCACCTCATGACAAGATTGCACTTATCCGATTGAAGTTAAGCATGGAGAAAAGTCAATCTAAAGATGAATGACAATTAAGAGTTGAAACTTCAAGCAGCTAAAACATTGATATTGCTACCTGATAAGGAATGTAGAAGATAAGTGAAAGAAGTAGCACCATTTGAGGCAATGCCTAGGATAATTTGTGCTGGAGTATACCAAGAAGTTCAAACATTAGGTAGGAGTAAAAATGGGGATCTATAAACTTTGAATATACCTCATAACTTTATTTCAAATTAAAAATGAAGTTAATTTGGTTCCAATCACCAATCTCATTCAAATCAACATGATTGCATTGTTGTGATGACCATATAGCGCAAGAACGAAGGAAAATGGAGTAAACTTTAGAATCATCTTAAGAATGATACTCTTTCTCCAAAAGAAGGAAAAAAAGATAAGTGAAGGATCATCCTCTTACAAAACCAAATACTCTCATAAGTTATGACCATTATCAAATACCATACCACAACAACAACAAGCCTTTATCCCACTACATGAGATAAAACACCATACACCTAAAACAAAAATGGTGAAAACAACAACATTATTTGTTCCTTGAAAATATGGAAGAAATATGGGAAAGAAAAATTTGTGTGCAACATTATGCTGAGTCAACCTAACTAGGTAGACATGTCTCCATCTCTAATAGCAATGTCAAAAGATATAGCAGTTGGGTTGTCCTCTAAGAAGTGCACGTTAGTGGAGAAGTTTACCCTGAGATTACATATCAAGCAAGAGTTAATCAACGCCATCATCAACACTTGCAGACAAAAGAACCTCATTTATGCCAATTGGTGCAGGAATTAGATTTGGGCATTACATGCCACATAATACTTACTTTTTACGTTGAATTCAAAATAGGTAATTGAAGTTTGATTGTTTTTTTTCCGCTTCAAGTCTACAATGAATAAGAATTGCATTGATGAGATGGTATGCAAGATGTTCCAACATGACAGCTCAAAAAGGAAAAACTTATAAATTAAAAAAAAATATGGCACGCTAATGGCAAATAGAGTAAAGGAAAAATAAGTAGAATTATTAAAACAAACAAGGAATTCCCAAAGAAAGTAGAATCCTTGCTCTCTAACTTGGGTAAAGAATGTGACATGCAAATACAAAAAGCTGGCTAGGAGCAAGACATATAGCTCATCTCAAACAAATAGTCGCCAAACCTATTGATACATCAAATTCAATCATCAAGATTAACTCCACCAAAACTAATCAAGAAGAGTAGACAATCTGATTCACTCATAGAAGTCTATAAGAAGCATTCCTCATAATTTGAGCATCAGATAGTTGAAATATCATAGGGATCATGTCTGTTGAAGTTTGAACAATACAATTTCTATGGAGATCATCATGGATTTAAAAAGCAGTCGAGGCGGGCGCCTCGAGCCTTTGCGAACGGAGGCTTAAGCCTCAACCCATCGGATGAAGCTTACGCTTTTTTGTATTGAGGCGTGCGCCTCAAGGCTTGAGGCGCAAATGTGAATCGAGGCAGTGCCTCTATTTATTTATTTTTTCGCAAGAGTTTATATGTATGTGCGTGAGTAGAGCACGCTTAGGGCTTTTATTTCATTGAACTTCCACCGCTCTCGTTCTCTCGAAACGAAACGCAAGCAGCTCATCTTCTTTTTCGTCTTCTTTTTCCGTTGTTGCTGTTCGGATTCATTGCTGCGCATGTGTAGAGATTGCACACGTCACTTCTTCGGCTCCTTCGTGGTTGTTCGACCTCGCTCCTTCAACGACTTTACTTTCCTATCGGATCGGAAGTTACGACATTTTGATCGGAAGCAACAACGGGACCTCGTTGGCTGTGAAGGTAACTTTCTACCTTTCACGCACTTCTTCGGCCAAATCCCATAAATCCGACGAACCGAGGGATTTAGTAAATTCAGGATTTAAGCCATAAATCCTTAAATCCGGAATTTACCCATCGAAGGGATTTAGCGCGCACACAAAAACCGTTTTGCTGGATTTAGCGTAAATCCGACTTAAATCCCGCTGTAAATTTGTATGTGCCTCTTCGACTGTCTCATTCCCGTCGTTGTTTCTCCGACTTTGCAGCCATTTCGACATCGACTTCTAGCTTCTCCGACTTCGACGAGCATCTCTAACTTCCACCATCAACTCTGACTTCGACGAGCCTCTCTGACTTCGTCCCATTCTCGTCTGTGCCTCTCCGAGACTCCGACCTTGACGTTTAATAGGTTAGTTTCATTTTCTAACATCCCTTTTGAACATATTTTTCTTCTGTGATTTTGAATGTGAACCTATTGTTGGTGCCAATGGCGATAATTGCATCATTATGACTTGTTATTTATGTTGAAGTTGTTTCTTATCTCATAAGGCATTGAACAATGTCATTTTTTTGTTTTGAAGGATGATTATTCATTATCATATCATCATCATTATTTTCCAAAAAGGAGAGGCATGTTAAAAATAGATCTAGGAACCTGATTTCTACTCAATATTGGCAGGCATCGTGGGAGGGGCATATTCCTTATGTCAATAAATTTTCTCACTTTGCTTATTAAATCAAGGAACCTTATTTCTACTCAATATTGATGTGTCGTGGAAGGGGCAAAAATAAAGTTCATTTAAAGATCCTTCATATTATTGATTCTTCTTCAAAGCTCTTAATTTTGATGTCATGATTGATTAGGAAATAGAGTATGACTAGATTTGTCCATTTTGTTTGGTTTCATGACCTTTTATAATTTTTATTGTTATTGATGAAAATTTTTTTGTTAAAAAGTAACATTCGATTTTTTAAACTACCAAGACAAAAAATGTTATTTGAGAAAAAATTATAATTCTAGCCACAATAAAGACTTTTTGAGAATAGATGTGATGTAGGTTCATCTTTGATAACCGCTACAAGTGCAAGGATTTCTTAGGGAGTTAGGAGGGAAATTTGAATGTAGGGACTGTTTAGAGATTTCCTTTTTGATTGTATGCATTAAATAGTTTGTTTTCCTGGGATTATAAATCCAACTCATACATGATTTTTATGAATCTGTCAAAGCATGCTCTCATAGTTTTGTAATTATTTATATTACATTAGATTTTTAATTGTTTATAATTTATATTTTATGTTAATTGATTATTTTTATCAATTATTATAATGACTACTGGCACAAGAAGGAAAGATCCTGCATGGAAATATGGTACTCAAGTTGAAGTGTCAAGCGAAGGTGCGAAGAAGGCATATGTTTACATGAAATGTAATTTTTGTGAGAAGCGCATAACTAGTGGTGTTAAGAGGTTGAAGGATCAACTAGCCTGCACTCATGTCAATATAGGACCGTGTCAAAAAGTTCCTGATGAAGTGAAAAAAGAATGAATGAATTACTTAAAGAAGTTTGCCACCATGAAGGATATCACACAAAGAAATATGGAAGAGATGATAGCAAATTCTTCTTACTATGGATCACAGCATGAAGGTTTCAGTAGTGGAAGTCATCTACTTTCTTATAACCGAGGCACTCGGGGGACCCATTGATAAATTTATGATTAATATTGATGATGAGGAAAACATAAACACTCAGGATATTCCGCCTCCTACTGCTACAAAAGAACTCAGGAACAAAATTTGTTTAGATATTGTCAGATTCATCTATGAAAATGGGATACCATTTAATGTTGTTAAGAGTCCGTCATAGATTAATATGTTACGATCTGTTGGAAGCTATGGAACAGGGCTACAACTTCCAAGCATGCATGAGTTGAGGACTTGGATGCTGAATGAGGTCAAGAGAACTACAAAAATGGTGGATTATGTTAAGAAGACTTGGAGTGAGACAGGAGTGACAATTATGTCAGATGGTTGGTCAGATATCCGACATAGAAGTATTATTAATTTCTTGGTCAACAATCCATATGGTACTGTTTTTCTAAAATCAGTGGATGATTCAAGTTTTGTAAAGAATGCACAGTTGTTGTTTGAAATGTTGGATGGGGTTGTGGAGGAAGTAGGAGAGGCTTTAGTAGTACATGTTGTTACTGATAATGCAAGTGCATATAAAGTTGCATGGAGAATGTTAATGGTGAAGAGGCTTCACCTTTACTGGACTTCATGTGCTGCACATTGTATTGATTTAATGCTTGAGAGGTTAGGACAATTGCCTCAGCATAAATCAGCTATGTTGAAGGCCAAATTTGTTAGTAAGTTTCTTTACAATCATTCTTGAGTACTCAGCTTGATGAGAAAATTCACTAACAAAGAAATTATTAGACCTGTTGTTATAAGATTTGCTACTGCATTTTTAACATTGCAAAGATTTAAGGAGTTAAGACAACCTTTGGAAGCTATGTTTGCTTCTGAAGAATGGGATAAAAGTTCATTGGCCAAAAAATAAGAAGGAAAACAAGTTAAAAAGATTGTTATGAAAGATAATTCATTTTGGCGGAGTATAAATTATGCTTTGAATTAAAATACAACAAAAAAATCACATCAACAAATCTAGCCTTATAGGGGAATGGCAAACTAGTCTAAGAAGACCATAAGTGTACACAAATTGATACTAATTACCCAAAGAAGCACATGTTAACAAAACAAATTTAGATAACATATCAATCATGATCCCACTACCAAAGTGTAAAGTCAAATGAAGAATGAAGCCATGAATCTTCATCTCCATCATAAAGCTCAATGTCCCCCTGTCAGGAAACCTAAAAATGCAAGGCTTCTTTCTACCGAAGAAAAGGCTCCATAATCTACATTCTTCTCTTTCTAGTTTGTACTTTAAATGAAAATTACCAAAAATATCCTAGATATGAATGCTAATAGAAGCATCAATCCATAGCTCTTCAAAAATTGTATTTTAGCTTCTCGATCTTCCCTGCAACAAGAATCTAATCAAATGATAAGCCTCTTCAAGAAACCTAAAAATGCAAAGCTTCTTTAGGCCCAAGAAAAATCAACAAAATGTCTTTAATATGAAAAGCTAATAGAGCCAAAGGCTTGCCCATCAATCCTTAGTTTTCATAAATTGTAGTTTAGCTTCTTTTTTCTTCCCAGCAACATGAATCTAATCAAGTAAACAATAAGCCTCTAGTGAAATCAGACTCCACTCACCTTCTAGTCCTAAATCTATGCTTTCTCTCTCATTAGAGGTTGATTAAGGTTAAATGCAATATTGTTGGAGAAAAAACATAACATCAACAACAAAATCATTCTCAACGACAATTTAGTTTTATACTTTTTTTAGCTGAGGCACAACTTCATCAAAGGTTAAAAAGAGTTTGATCCTATCTCCTTATTAGATATCTTTCCTTTAAGAGACTACCTTGAGAGATTAGCAATAATCAATGGGTTTGTGTGAGGGTTGAGTACTCCAAGAAAACATATTCTGTCATGAACATATGCTTCTTAACCCTTTTGAATAATTGCAAGGTTAGATGGCCCAAAATTGACCTAGCTTCACCAAAAGGCCTCAAATCAAAAACCTGTCTTCTATAGAATTCTTTCAAAAATAAGCAAATATAGCAAACATAGCATAAACATGAGTTACATAGCCATCACAATATGGTCATTTTCTCACTTGCACTTTTCCGCCAACTATTAGAAGAACGATATGAGTTTTAAAACAAGATATTGAATGACCTCAAAAAGTTTCAAACCAATTCATTCAAATATAATAAAAAGGTGTTCATCTCATACATTCATCGATATTTTGGGTCAAAGCTAACCATGCACTCTCTCGATCAAATGCTCAATCTTCCATTCTTTCCTACAGTGCTTGGGCAATGAATGCTTTATTGATGGTCACCTCGCACCCTATCCTATTTGAAGAAGTACATGGATATCTATTGGGGTTTTTTGGTTGAAATATTAGAGTGTAAAGTAAAATAAACATATGAATTGTGATTTTTCAAGTGTTTGGAATGAAATAAAACTGATGAAAAGTAAGTTACATGTAATTTTGAATACATCAAAGCCCCTATTTATGCATTTGATAATCTCCCACATTCAATGAATTATGAAATCTTCATGTGCCTTGCCTTCGACCCCTCATTCATGTCCTCACTTGTGGCCCTCTGCATCTCTTTCATGTGCATTGCCTGCGAGGCTACAACCAACAAACCCATGATAGAAGACACCAAGGAAGATAGGTTGCAGGACGAAGCTCTCAAGAAAACCATTGATGGGACCAAAGAAGGGCCACAATAAAAGAACAATAGTAGTGAGTCCTTTCTAGGTTTTGAGTAGGATGCTGAGAAATAGATGTGAGGAGCAGTCTAGAGAAAGAAGAAAACCTAAAGGGATTCTTTCATGAAAATGATAGAGTGGGATTTAGCATGCAATAAAAGATGTGGAGGCTTTTGTTATTACTTCCCTATATAATCTCTTTGCTTCTAAAGTTCATTTGCTTGCTCCACAACCAAAGTCAATGATGATTCACTAGAGGCTAAAATGTTAGTGCGATATAATCATGTTTGTTATCTTCAAGTTTTCACAAGAAAGGTTGAAATTTTAACTCAAAGACCACAAATCATTTGATCTCATTTTCAAAAGTTTGACGTATTTTTTTAACTAAGGGTTTATAATTTTTGCATTTTTATTTGCTACTTCAGGATTAGGGTTCTACTTTGTAGCCAAAACCAAACCAAAAAATCAACTTCCATGTGTATACTTTACAATCTACCAAACAATTTTGAGAAATTAAAAAACTCATTGCACTACTTTGCATTGTGTTCTTAAATCCATGATCATGAATATTTACAACAAAACAAAGCCCTTAGTGAATATGATGGTGATGCAAGAGAAACTTGACTCTCCTTTTATGCAAATGTTTGCTTGGTTGTTTTTGTATCAGCAAGGGAGTCGTCTAGCTTGCAATTGATTTCTTGAGATGGCATTGGACAACTTTTAATAAGACAATTAAGAAGAAGATTGAAGAAGAAAGCGCAAACAAGTTTGAACAATAAACAAGCTCTAAAAGTTGTGCACAGCAAAGTATCACTAAAGATTGATATACAAGACACCTAAAACAGCGAGATTGTACGAATACAATAAAGTTAATGAAGGCCTAAATTAGATTAGCAAAAGAAGTCGAGGAAGATTTTTAATCTCCTAGCCCGGATAAAAATGTCTAAAAAGGAAAGCAAACCCACGTTTCTTATTCCAGCAGTAAATTTGAAAATTTATGGGTAATGCCAAGTAACGTCAGATTATGACTTGAGGCTAACTAATTTGTTACAATGCATTAAAAAAAATGTAATTCAACACAAAAAAACCAGCAAAGCTTACTTCATACATATATAATGCCATATAAGGAAGTATCGTTTCAAAATTCCTGTTCCAACCGACTTATATCCAACAAAAAAACAAGAATTAGCTACCATCTACTGACCGCATTTGTACCGTCTGAATGGATAAGAAGAAATGCGACACGGTAATTCGCTAGGGATTTCTAGGTAAGAACGTTCGACCAAAACAAATGAAAAAGTGCCTAGAAAGCGGCGAGTGACAACATACTAGATCTATGCTTTGTAATGAAACAATCAAAATAGAAAACAGGAAAGAAACAAGCTAAACATCTAAGAAGAACAGGACGAGATAGAGAAGTTTGAGCCGAACCCGGAGGTAGCGAAGAGGAAATCGGCAAAGAAACGATAGTACGAACCCTAATTCGAAGGAATTCGGGCTTCTTTTCGATGCCCAAGAACTAAAGGCGCCGAAAAGAATTACCATATATATAGTCCCGCAAAAAATTACCGCACGTGATATCTTATGTGAGAAAATTATTAGGTCCCCTCATTGGATTTAGAGATACATCCTGATAAATATTGACATGTGAAATATACATATATTCTTAGAATTTTAAGTCAAGCGTTTTAAAAGCGCAGGTAAAACACAGTTAAAGTGCAGTAAAAAAACACAGTCAAAGCGTAGGTAAAGCAAGTCAAATCGTAGTCCACATGACAAGTTTTAATTGGATGTCTAAACTTATTTTTAGGTCCGACGATCGGACCTAATAATTTCCGCTTATGTGATAGTCTATTTACCACACAATCATGTGCCTGTCTCAGTCATGAACGAGTAAGTGCCCTATTGAATAATTGGATGTTCACATATTATTTACTTGGATTCGTTATTTATACAATTGAATATAAATGAATAAAATTTCAAAAGTTTGAATATAATTATATAAATAAATAAAAGTTAATATTACTTTTTTATTTATTTATACTCATTGATACCACATAAAATATTATATTTCTAATGACCCGTTTGGAGAGTAGATGTATCAAATACAAGGCATGTTAATAAAGATAGAGGTAAGCTGAAAAGACTTGATTAGAAAGGATTAAAAAAATTATTAAATTTAAATAAAAATCTGACTCTTATTAAAATATAATGGAGAAAATGATTCATGCAGCCGATCTCTTATAGTAAAATAAAAACTTAATGATATTGTTGTTGTTATGCACTTATACTTATTGATATAGTTATTGATTATTTAATATATACGCTTAAAAAATATGATATAATGCTCGTTTAATGATGATATAACTTTTTATATGATAATTTATTCAATATAAGTATGTCATTTTTTATAAGTGTGTGTGTATGTGAGAGATTTTAAATAAATTATTAGAAGATAAATTTAAATATTTTCTTATTATTATTTAAATTTTAGCAAACAATTTAAAAAGCACTAATAAATTATATCAATTCATTATTAAAATTCAATTATGTTTGGTAACTAGGCTATATATCTAAATTATTATAGTTAAACTTGATTAAAGCTTAATTTAAGCTCGAAGCCCATAAAAACATTAATAAAAAAGGCTTAACAAGATTTTGAAATTCATATCGTGTTTAAGCTTAACTCAAACTCGATAAAAAAATAAATAAACGAACTTCGACAATATAACTCTCTATCTTGTTCATTGACGCCTTCATCTTTCAGATTTAGATTTTCTGGAGTTTTTTTTAATTTTATGTATAATATAAATAACGTTCAAACAATTCATTCAAATTTATTATAATGTATACTAAAAATTTATCTTAATTTTTAATATCATATTATGATCATTCAAAAAAAATGTAATGATTACAACATTAATAAGTCTTTATCCCATTATGTGAAGCCGGCTACTTAAATCATTTTTTTTTCATTATGAAATATTAAGAGCGAAATCCTCATTTAAATATATTAGAAAAAAAAAATATTTTTAACACTTCTTAGCTTTACTTTTTTAATATAGGCCGGATTTAATACTTTTACCCTCCTAAAAGGGTCATTGGAAGGCCAAAGTTTTATTTAACCAAACAAGATATACTTATTAGATGTTGCATTATAATGCATGTTTTTAAAAAATTATAATGATTTTATTTATTTTTAGTTATGATTGTCATGTAATTTGTTTGATATTCAACAAGTTATAACTAACGGATGTTTGATTTTAAATATTAGAAGTGTTGAGTAAATAAAATAAAAAGGCTTAGAAAGACAAGCAAATGCAAAGTAAATGTTTAGGTAATTAAATTAGTTTTTTCCTATATGGGATATTTTCATTGTATTTGAAATTCACCCCATTTCGAGCATGTGGGTAAAGCTTCGCCAACCCCCCCCCCCCCCATCGCCAACCATCACCTACCACCATTGTCATCACCAGCCACTATTACAAAGCCGACCAATCACCCACTTGCCCCCCATTTGTCATCACTGGCCATCATAGTCGATACCTCGCAAACCAGTTAAGCTATTATCACTACCAGTTGTTGTATCTACTATCGAAGCCTAGTTCACTAGTTGTCACCTAGCATTCACCATCATTGTCCACAACCCATCATGTAATACCCACTGAAATAGTGTTCAGTTGCACATGTTCTAGCTCGATAATGTTCTTCATCTTTGTCTCTTGCATGTATATGTGAGTGTTATGTATGCATATAAATGTCTAAAATCAATTCTAAAGCATATCTCGAAAGTCCGTGTGTACAAAAACAAAAAATCTGAAATAATTTTTTCTTGAGAGCGCTACGGTTATAGGTTTGTGAGACATGTTGTACAAAGCTCTCAAGTTTAGTATCTAAGGCAAAGCCGTGGTGCTGTGGCGCCGTGGCGCTAGGTCAAACTTTTATAAAAAAAAAAATATATCAAAATCACCCAAGTGAGATGCGGCCTAGAGAGAGAGATATATATTAGAGAGAGTCAAATTAGGGTAGGGTGGCTTTGATCTTTTTTATGCTATCGGTTAAGTACGAAAAAGTATTCAGATTGAGGTATGTAACACTTTGCCTATCTTAGCTTTTTCGTACCCCTCGCCAATCAAGACCACTTACATTACCTAAGATCTAAGCAGCTACTTCTGTCCCTACATACTTCAATCATATCATGCTTTAGCTTGTTGGAGTCCGTAAGGCGAATTGCTTTCTTGAGCTTGCATATCAAGTTAGGATTCCTATGATAAAAGATGGAATTGGAGGATGCTGCCTAATTGTGAATCCTATCCTCCCTTCCCTTACGCTTTTGAAAGGCATTCTTCACGTCCAACTCCAATTTCATCAAAGTCAATTAGCTTCCCTTAGCCATCCATTGATGGAATTCTTCAACAAAAAAAGTATCTTCCCTTATCAATAACAGCTTTAGCTAGTTATTAAGTGGAGAAGAAAAAAAGTCAAAGAAGGCTACTTGCTAGAGATTGAGCTCGACTCGAGAGATGGAGACATAAGGGTTGCAAGAAAGTCTTTGGTGGGGTAGTGACTATTTTCCGGGAAGGAGGTATTGCGGTAATTTTGAGATTTTTTTTTTTATTAAACTTAGAAGTTCAGGTCATAAAAATGGAGATAAGTGCACATAAGTTAAACATTTATTGTCTAACTTTTTATATGTGATATATATGAGTACTATAGACATTTTGGTATTTTCTTTAGAAATATTTATTAGGTAAACTAAAAAGTGTATTATTTTTAGCAAATTAAAAATAATCCTAACATCTAAAAATAAAGTCGTAGAACATTGAAAACTTCAAAAAAAATTTCTGAACAAACTTTGATAAACTGGTGAAATTCAATAATCATAAAATTTTACACAGTTGTTGAGCCTGTGGGCTATCGGCGTAACATTTTGTGATTTATTTATGATATATCATCAAAAAAAATTATCTTGATCGAGCACGAATCTTGAGGCAAAATCAAGTTGGAAATTTCAAAAATTAATTCAGAGAACATTTCAACTCCGATTTCAGCAAACTTATAGTCGAACCGAGCGTCTCGGAAATACAAACCCAATGACACCAAAATCAACTCAATCCAAGTTCAAATGAGTCCAAATCAAGGACCGGAAGCGCTGTTGGAAGGTTTGAACCACAATTTGGATTGCCAAATGGTTTCCAAACATTACATGCTTATAGTTGAATCGAGCGGCTCAACAAGACAAATCCAACGAGCCCAAGATCTCTGAATTCCAACATTATTAAGGTCTTCAAATGTCTGACGAACGGTGCATGATCAAGGGATTCAATACCAGCCATCCATCCAATCACTCTCCATTTACCCTTGATCTCTCACCTATTTATGGGTCATGCCACTCTAGAAAATCTATAAATATACCCCTCATTTATCTTGAGACGGGGAGGAAGCAAGTAGAGAAGAAGGAAGAAGAGAAGGAAGAGAAGGAAGAAGCTCCTCCTCTACCACCGCTGGACTTCCGCCGGACCACCACTTGAGGCCCTCACCTCCGTCGGACCACCACTTGAGGCCCTCACATCCGCAGGACCACTACCTAACTCAGTTACTCAGTCGGACCACCGCTTGACGCCGTTGCTCCGCCAGACCACCACTTGAGGCACTCAACTTCGTTGGACCACCGCCTGACGTCGTTGCTCCACCGGACCACCACTTAAGGCCCTCACCTCTGACGGACCACCGCCTGACGTCGTGCTCCACCGGACCACCACTTGAGGCCCTCACCTCCTCCGAACCACTGCCTGATGTCGTTGCTCCGCCAGACCACCGCCTGACGATGTTGCTTTGCCGGACCACCACTTGAGGCCTTACCTCCACTGGACCACCGCCTGACGTCGTTGCTCCGCCGGACCACCACTTAGGGCCTTGTGCTCCACCAGGACACGACCTGAGGCCCAGACTTCTTTCGGACCACCACTTAAGGCTCTGTGCTCCACCAGGCCACCACATGAGGCCCGGACTTCCACCGGACCACCACTTGAGGCCATGTGCTTCACCAGGCCACCACCTAAGGCTAGGACTTCTACCGGACCACCACTTGAGGCCCTGTGCTCTACTAGAACATCACATAAGGCCTGGACTTCCACCAGACCACTACTTGAGGCCTTGAGCTCCACCAGACCACCATTTGATGCCCAGAGTTCTCCCAGAATACTGCCAACTTCCATCACCAGACAACGATCTTTCTGACCCTGGTCTCCTGCGTACTATGGTCCTTCTGACCTCTGTGGCCTACTATGGTCTATCTGACCTCCATCACTAGACAACGATCTTTCTGACCCTGGTCTCCTGCCGACTACGGTCCTTCTGACCTCCATCACCTACTACGGTCCATCTGACCTCCATCACAAGACAATGGTCTTTTTGACCCCGGTCTCCTGCCGACTACGGTCCTTTCGACCTCCGTCGCCTACAATGGTTCTTCCGAACTCCATCACCAGACAACGGTCTTTCTGACCCTGATCTCCTGCCGACTACGGTCCTTCCAACCTACATTGCCAGACAACGATCTTTTTAATCTCTATCTCTTGCCGACTACGGTCCTTCCGACCTCCATCACCGACAATGACCCTTCCAATCAAATAAACATATCTATATTGTAACTCCCACCATGTAATGTTATATATATGACGTACATTTGTAATATCAAGCCAATGCCTTCTCCCTAAGAAGGGCCTCATTTGTAATCAACTGCAAATACTAGTGGATTCATTCAAACTGGGCTAGGCCCCGTGGGTTTTCCCACTTCTCGATCAGGGGTTTCCACGTAAAAACTATGGTGTCTCTTATGAATGCTACACCCACTCACTTATCTGATTGTGTGCTGGATCTTCGTACAATGCTAAGACGTTAAACTATATATTTTTCTACCGTCGTGAATACTCCAGGACGCAACAATTTATATTTATTTACTTTCATTTTTTTATTGCAATGCAATTATATACATGCTTATTTGTTTGAATCATGTGATTTGTTAAAATTTTGATGTTGGAAGAAGTTTTTTTGGTGTTGAATGCACTCGAAGTTAAGCGGATCTAAATTTTGCGAATGTTTGTTATGCTGAGCATTTGGGAGTTATAAGAGTCTGTTTTTTATATACTAGCACATGGAGTCATAAGGGTCCGAATAATGATACTTGTTTCAGATGGGAGACATAAAGGCTTAAAAGAAATATGTCAGTTTCTAATTTGATATGAAGTTCTTGTTTAATCACTTTCAGTGCAAAATTTCTTTAATTTATATAATTTGTTACCATTATTCTGATAAAACTCCGATTTTAGCAAACTTATAGTCGAATTGAACGTCTTGAAAAGACGAACCCAACAACACTAAAATTGACCCAATCTAAGCCCAAATGGGTCCAAATTGAAGACTTGAAACACATTTAGGAGGTTCAAATCATAATTTGGATTACCAAATGGTTTTCAAATGTGACATGCTTATAGTCGAATTGAGCGGCTCGGCGAGACAAATCCAACGAGCCAAAGATCATCAAATTCTAACACCACTAAGGTACTCAAATACTCGATAAACGATCCATGATCAAATGAGTCGATATCGGCTGTCCATTCAAAACCCTCCCAACAAGCCATTGATCTTCTCTTTATTTACTGGTAATGTCACTCTAAAAAATTAGAAATAGATCCCTCATTCTTCTTTGAAGAGGGAGAAATGAAAGGAGTAAGGAAGAGAAAGAAGAGCGAAGAGGAAGAGAAAGCTAATATTTCTCTTGCCACTAAGCTTCTCCTCGACCACCGTCCGGGCATGCACCGGCTGTCGTTGGATTTTTGCCTGGCCACCGATTGTCGTCGAACTTTCGCCGGCCGTCGATTGTCATCAGACTTTCGCCCGGCCACTAACTACTGTCAGATTTAATAATAATAATAATTGGCAAGAGATGTTTTTTTCCTATGCTATATGTTTCCGACTAATTTTTCGTCGGAAGATTGATACAATGAATTCTACACAAAGCTATTGATATAATTTTCAGTCGAAATTTCCAGCATAATACTGGCGAAATTTTTTTGGTGATAAAAAATGACGTTTTTTCCATTCCAATATTCGTTGGAAATCCACCGAAAAAAAAATGTCGCTTATTCTTTTCTAACACTTGTTTCTATTGGCCTCGCCTATGCCATGATGTGTTTCGATTTGTGGAGATACATTTCATTTGACAAATATATAAAGGTGACGAACATAATATTGGTTTGTATATATTTTATGCAACCCATCTTCGATTTAATTTGGGAGGACTTAGACTCAGAAATCATAATGGATATAATCATATATTTCAATTTTTTATCAGTAGTATTTTTTTTTTAGACATTTCGGTATTCGAGCGCAGGATGAGAGGAGAGGAAGAGCTTCCGTCGACCATATGACCGCTTACCCAATCTCTTTTTTATCAGTAGTGACTAGTGATGAAAGAACTTTTAATGCTTATGAAAAATTTATAATAATGATAATAATAATATTAATATTATTATGTGCAAGAAAATGATTCTTCAACATGTCTTTGTTAATAAAAGATTCATTTTTTTAAATTAATTGTGCATTTCTACTTCTTTATTCTAAAACTTGTTTCATGCGGAAAATATTTTCAGGTTGCTTCTCAAATATATAGCCTTCACAATTCACGAATCTAATTGGATTATTGATGCATGGAAAGCCATGCACGATCAAATTTTTTTTATATATATTATTAAAGCCTTCAAAAATTAGATGGCGAGGCCTCATATACTAAAATAGTGATGCATCTTTTACATGTTATTCAAAAAATTTTAAAATCTATTCATTTCAACATTTTTTTTTATTAAATTTATTCCATATATATTATTCATTTTCTGGCTTCTTTTGGCCTAAAATTTTCTGGCAGACTGCCTTGGGCCCCACATCGATTCTGGACACAATCTCTGATTCCTTTGCTCTCATGTATAAGACAGAGTCATTATTAATCTTTAATTTAGAGTTGAAAGATTATTCTAAAATAATAAATATTCTTAGATTTTGGGCTTTTTATAACTTCAAATATTTAGGTTGTTAGTTCTACAAAAAAAAAAAAAAAAAAAAAAAAAAAAAAAAAAAAAACTATAACATGTACATAATTTTTCTTTAATAATCAGAATCAAAGGAGGATTTCTGGGGGTAGATTATGATGATAAAGATGGTGTTTGGACGTAAGTCACTGAGAGATAGAATAAACCAATTATTGTCAATAATTCCAATCTAATAAATTGTTTTAACCAACATTCCTCTCATCAAGCCGCAAATATTACTTCTAAAAAAAAGAAAAAGAAAAAAAAAGAAGGTGTTTTCCCATTCTAATATTCGCCAAAAATCCATTAGAAAAAATCTGTCGCTAATTCGTTTTTTACGCTCATTTATATGACAGAAATTCATCAAAAACATTGATTTCCAGTAGATTTTTGTTTAAGGTTTTCAGCGAATTTATGTAGGGCCTCGTTGCACATATTGGACGTGACAAGACATGAACCAAATTATAAACTCATTTATACTGGCCTCGCTTGTGCCATGATGTGATTCTATTTGTGGAGACACGTTCCATTTTACAAATGTATAAATGTAACGAACAAAATATTCGTTTGTATTTGCCGCAATCCATCTCTGATTTAATTTTGGAGGACTTGAGCTTAGAATTCATAATGGACATGCATAACATGAACAAAATGAGGAAATGACTCTCTCATGGTGGTGCTGCACAAATTTTCAAAAATTACCACACTCACTACTCGTAAAAAAGATGTTTGATGCTCATAACATTGCTCGTCTTTTCTTTCACAAGATTGTACGCTTATATGATATATGAAATTTTTAATCATTTTTTATATGAGCAACGAAAATATATGAATATAAAAAATCAATTTAAGCTCTCCATATCAGACAATCAAATCCTTGGATGTAAGTTACTTTGAACACGCAAAGCAATGATATGACATTCTTGGCCGGGCAGAATTCAATTAAATTTTTTTCTCATCAATTTACCTACAATTACAATAATTTAAGATTTTTATTTTAAAAATAGGCCTTATTTCCCAGTATTATAAGTCTTATTCTCTCAGTATATATACCTCATCACTAATGCGAAGTTCTAAGTTCTAACTTCATTCTTCCCTGCTCTCACTTGGGGAAGAAAATGGCAATCGATTGGGCTGCCGACATCTTCTTCCTGGTTACTCCAATCCCTTTGGCTTTCATCTCGGCCATCTCAATCTATCTACTCCTCTTCTTTTTATACAACAAGAATTTTCCTAAGAAAAATTCGTACTACCCGCCAGGGTTGCAGCCCTACCCCATCATCGGCCACCTTCCCCAATTCCTCCGCCACCGCGACCGCTTTCTTGAGTGGTCGACGGATCTCCTTGCTGCTTCTCCGACCAACACGTTGGTCTTCCACCGCCCCGGCGGTATCCGCGGTGTCATCACCGCGAATCCGGCGAACGTCGAGCACATGCTGAAATCTCACTTCGACAACTACCCCAAGGGCGATGAATTCCGCGCCATCCTCCACGATTTCCTAGGCCGCGGCATCTTCAACTCCGACGGCGCCCTGTGGCGCCTTCAGCGAAAAACAGCCAGCTTTGAGTTCAACACTCGTTCCCTACGCTTCTTCGTCCACCGTACTGTTGGTCATGAGATTTCCACCCGCCTCATCCCTTTCCTCCACCGTGCAGCCGAAGCTGGCGGATCCATCGACCTACAGGACGCTCTCGAGCGCTTCGCCTTCGACAACATCTGCAAGGTAGCCTTCGACGTGGACCCAGCATACCTCGATCCCTCCCGCTTCCGTACGGGTCTAGCCAGCGGCTTCGCCGCCGCCTTCGGCGACGCCGCCGAGCTCAGCGCGGGGAGATTCCGCTATGCGGTACCTGTTCTCTGGAGGGTTAAGAAGGCGTTCGACGTTGGGTCTGAGAGAAGGCTTCGCAAGTCCATCGCAATCGTCCACGAGTTCGCGATGCAGATCATACGTTCCAGGAAAAAGGCTGCACGTCTACGCAGCGGTGGCGGGGGAGATGACCTCCTCTCACGGTTCATCGTCGACGAGGAAAACAACTCGGACGAGTTCCTCCGCGACATCATCATCAGTTTCATCCTCGCCGGCCGCGAGACAACTTCCTCGGCGCTGACGTGGTTCTTCTGGCTCCTCTCCTCCCGCCCGGACGTCGAACGCCACATCCTCGCCGAGGTGGCGGCCGTCCGCAAAGCCGGCCTTGGCCTTGGCCTGGACGAACTGCGGCAGATGCATTACCTGCACGCAGCGGTGACGGA
The DNA here is from genome assembly GCA_019514585.1 of Dendrobium officinale. Lineage (NCBI taxonomy): Eukaryota > Viridiplantae > Streptophyta > Magnoliopsida > Asparagales > Orchidaceae > Dendrobium > Dendrobium officinale. Next base: position 40,735,409 of record CM033694.1, read on the forward strand.
GGCGATGAGGCTTTACCCGCCAGTTCCGTTCAACTCGGCGGTTTGCTGCGCCGACGAGGTTTTGCCCGATGGGACCGAGATCAAGAAAGGTTCGTTCCTGTCGTACAACGCGTACGCGATGGGCAGGATGGAGGGGATATGGGGGAAGGATTGTAAGGAATTCAAGCCGGAGAGGTGGCTGGAGGGTGCCGGCGGCGAGTTCAGGGCGGAGAGCCCGTTTAAGTTTCCGGCGTTTCACGGGGGGCCGAGGATGTGTTTGGGAAAGGAAATGGCGTACATCCAGATGAAGTCGATCGCAGCCTGCGTGATCGAACGGTTCAAACTGGAAGTTCTTCTCGATAAGGACACGTGTCCGGAGCACCTTCTCTCGTTAACGCTGAGGGTGAGAGGCGGGCTGCCGGTGCGCGTCAGTAGACGGAATTCGGCCACGATCGACGCATGCGGCGTCATCACAAGCGTCCCTTTCACTGTACGTGGTGCTAATGCTGTTCAACTGTAACTTGCAAACTTACGGTGGAGGAGTGGAGGTCTATCCAGAAGGTTGAAAATACTTCTTAAGCTAAGTTATTATATTTATAAAAATACTTAAAAGTTCATATCATTTTATATATATATATATATATATATATATATATATATATATATATATATATATATATATATATATATATATATATATATATATATATATATATATATATATATATATATATAACTTTCATATGCAAAATAGTGTAAAGTTGATACATTATCTCTTTAGTGAGTGAGACATTGAGTTTGTATGGTTTGTTGGCAGCCCCATTGAAAAGGCTGGTATACAAGTACAATATATAATTATGAATAATTATTTGATCTCTTTGTAGTAGGGATATCAAATTGGGGTTCAGATCCAACTCAGAATTAACCTGGTTTTAGTTCACCTAACCCGAGTCTGACTTGATTAGGTAAATGAGTTGCAAGTCTTGGCCAAAACCAGGCTGGACCTGTTGACCTAATTGTGTGTAATGGGCGAGGGAGCAAAAGTGATCGTGCGGGCGAGCGCGCGAGCTGTCAAGTGGGCGAGCAGTCGAGTGTGATGGACTAGCATGAGTGAGATGAATAAACAAAATTAATTTCAAGATGAGCACGATGGGCCGATGAATGTTACATTGATATTTAGTCATTTAGCTATGAGCAAATAATCAATTTCAAGTTGTTTTTTTAGGTATTTGAGTTAACCCGATTAAGACCAAAAATTATAATCCGGTCAGAATATGAAACTCAAACATGGTCAAGTTTTTAAACGGGTTGATTAAGACTTAAAAATTTTTGTCAGGTTTTAGGTTGTGTAAAATCATGACACCCCTACTTTCACAACCCAACCCAACATGACAAGTCATATCATGTTGAGCTATGATAGATAATCTAAAGATCTAGTTTTGAAAATATTTTAGATTTTCTTCTAATATTCCTTTTAAATAGACAGCGTACTATATAGTCAATTAGTCACTAAAATATCCATAGTACTCAAAATAAACTCATCCAAAAAATCTTTTTCATTTCATCAAAATGTATATACATAATATACACTATTTCATATGACTACATAATAGAGAGCATAGATAAATATAACCAAAGTTAGTCATGAACGTACAAAAATCACAATAGATAAAAACTTATATAGACTCAAATAAGATCATGAATTGCTAATCAACAGGCTCATTCCTTTTCCTAGATCTTAAAAAAAAAATGGAATTCAAAATTATAGTAAGCTACAACAGCTATTGATTTAAAATTTCAAATTATTTTTTTTATTGAATACTTTTATTATATTTAAACGTAGTTAAATGTGTTAATTGCAATATAAATAATCATTATATTGGGCAAAATAATAAGAGCATTCAACTATCTAAAAATTCAAATAATAATACTTTGTTAATTAAACTAAAATTCATATTACATAATAATTCATATCACATATTTCTTTGGTCCTAGACAGAATCTTATAAAATTCTGGCCTCTTATGACTCCCAGTAGAACCCCCCTCTTTCAAATAGAATCTCAAAGTATTTTGGGCCCTTATAATTCTCAACAGACATATTTTCAAATACAAATTCCTGATTACAAATAAAATCTCAAAGTATTTTAGTCCTTTATATATCCCAACAATTATTTTTCATATCAAAACTATTAAATATCACATAATTCAATCTCATAAACACAAAATTTTATCATTGAATATTAAATAAGTTTATTAGCACAATTATAGTGCATAACTGCATATGACCAACAAGATGGTAACTATGGTAAAGAATATGAAATAGAAGAATAGTGGCACATATGGTGATAGTGGTGATCACGGCGATGATTAATTTTTAAAAAATTTAAAATATTTTTAAAAATATTTTAAATATTTTAAAGATAAATTAATTTATTAAAAAAATAAAAAAAATTATTAAACAAATATGTTATTTAAATATAAAAATAAAAAAAAAGAGAAAAAATGAGGCCAAATAAGGCCTTAAATAGTTGAATATCTAAATGTTAATTAACATGTTTTTTAAGGAATGCATAAGTGATAATCGATAAGTTCTTTGCAAGTAATAATTTATTTGAAAAAAATCAAATTCATTGTTAGAGTTATTTAAAAATCCTTTTGGATTTTTTTTTTTAAAGGAGTAGGTGTTTAATTTAAATTAAGAGTAAGAGTAAAGAAGCAAATTAACTTAATTGGATGTGTCACATCCACTGAATCACCAAATTATTTGACATATTTAGAATAAGCCAAACAATTTGACTCATTCAATGGAATACGTCATATTATTTGGTGCATTCAACCATTTAGTATGATGCATTGCTACAGTTCTACGAAATTCAATTTAATTGATTGGACGGTATGTGGTATGAATGCGTCAATTTGTATGACTCATTCTAAAAAATACCTCAAATTATTTGGTGCATTCTGATTTTACTTGTTTGCCACCTTTTAAATTTTAAAATTTACATGCTCTTATTATTAAAAATGTATATTATAGTTGCTCGTTTTTTTTAAATTTAAAACAAATCCATGTTAATAGTTTTCAAAGTCACCCACCGCTGCTTGTCCAGGTGGTGAAGAGCCGGTTGGGAAAAGTCTAGGTCTCGGGTTCAAATCCCTTGGCAAGCATTGAAAGCCTTAAGTGTTGGCCCGTGTAAATTGATGTGGGTTGTATGCTAGGTCGATCGGGATTTTCACTTGCCTAAAAACAGTGCTTCCTAGTCACAAAAAAAAAAGCTTTCAAAGTCATTTTGAACTTGAATTATTGGGATGCGCAAAGTTTCACAGCGCTGGGAAGCGGCAGGAAATCTCGGGAAAACGCTTCTGGGGAGGGTGTTTTCTGTAAAGTTGCCATCCGTTTCCCCTGATTCAAGCACTTTTTGAGAGGGAGAGGGAGAGGCAGAGGATTTGGTTCACTGAACAAGGCTGAAGAAGATCAAATTTTTCCAAAATCAAAATTCTACTTTCCCTCTGAGTTTCCACTTGACTCTCTTTCTCACAACAAGACGTCCTATTCTCTACCGTGAAGGCAAGCGGCGGAAGAAGTTGACTGTGCTTTGCCTTTAGTCTCTGCAACCTATCTTCTCTGTTCTTCGGTTCAAGCTTCGTGGAGGGGTTCTTTGGTCGATCAATGAAGGATTGCCAACGCCATGAGAAAGAAACTTGACACCCGTTTTCCTGCTGTGCGTTTTTTTTCTATCCAGTAATTTAATACTATTGTTTTCTTGCCTCTGTTTTCGTGCTACGGGTTGATTTGATTGATAGGTTCTGTTTCATTAGGAAGGAAGTAGGTTCTGTTTCTTGCAATATACGAGTTTCTCTTGTATGGATTGTGTTTTCTTTGGTTTCAAGGTTTGTTGCTCGATGGAGGAGGTTAGGGTTTTGTGTGCGTTGCTGTAATGGAGAGGAAAGAGATGTGTTTGGCATAGTAGCCTGCACCAGGCTCTTGTTCTTATGGGTTTATTTTTGAATGACGGCGGTCATTGGTTTATGCTAGAATGCTTTTGTAGTTCTGCAATGAAAAGCTTCACTTTGAAAGAACAAGCATGTCCACGCATCTATGACCGGGTTCCTTGTTTGGACTATCCTGATTTTGTTTCAAAGCATTTTTCTTAATACTAGCTTGCCTTAGTCATGGTCTATCTTATGAACCAAATACCAAGCAGCATAGTGGATTTGGGATTCTTCCCCACACTTATTTTTTATAAACTTGAAATGCATTCAAATTGGGCGAATTTCAAATGATGGATAACTCACAGTTTGAAACCTCACATTCCCCAACTATGGCCACTTGCCTTGGTGTCCGCTGGTTGCCATCGACCATTGACTGCTGCATCCTCCTTTGTTTTCACCGCTTGCTTGTTGCCACAGACTTATTACCACCATTCCCCATCCAACCCTCTAGACTTCACTATTTACTTTAGCCTTTCAACATTTTACGCCCCACATACTAATTAGGGATATAGAGAACACCCAAATTTAATAGGAATTATTACTCCCAACCTTGTTTTTTACTATAACTACAAGAAAATGAGGCTCATAACATGATCTCAATCCAAGTGTGCTGGTTGTAAATGCTAGCACAACTTGTAAATTATATATACAACACATGAGAACATTGATTGACAGCTCCTTATTTGTGCATACCAATGCAACTTTATGGATCCTTAGCCAACACACAATGGCTTCGTTCTCTCATATTGCCATAAGCCAAAATCACCTTACCAAAGCCTATGCAAATGGGAAATACTTTGTTTCTCCCTTTTTGCATGTGCATCATGCGCGTCGCCTTGATCTAACATAAACAGGCTCCTTCCAAGCAACTTTCTTTGCCAAATGTTAGACACTTACACATATACTTGTGGGCTCCAAAAATTCACACCTGGTTTATTTATTTTTTTTTTTGAGACAGTTTTGTCTAGGTCAAAATTTCAAAAGATATTATATTGTAGATAAGACAATACCCAAAAATTTTGCTTTTAAATTGAGAATTTTATGATTTAGTTTTTATATTTTCATTAGGGGTGTCAATATTTGACCCGACCCGAAAACCTGACACGAACCCAACCCTTAAAATCCGGTTTCGGGTCTACCCGACAAAGAAATGGGTCGGGTTTAGGTCCTATTTTTTGACTCGTTTATAGTTCGGGTCGAGTTCGAGTTAAACCAGGTATGACCCGAATTGACCCGCTGTCTCCTGTCAGCCTTTCTCCAACCATACCAACCCGGTAAGTCGGTAACCTGGTAACGCCCGCGCAACGTTGCCGCCGCCTTCCTCGCACACCCCGTGCTGCCACGCAAGCCACTAGCGGGCCTAGCCCAGACCGGCAGCCCCCCGTCACCAGTGGTCTCGCAGAATGCCCCACACTCGGACCGCGGACGACACTCGTCCTCAACCTTGACAGCTAGAGCTCGATGCACCCCGCACTGGTGCACTCGCTGTCTCCCGCACTTGCCGACTAGCTCTCGACAAAACCATAACCCTGCACTCACGCTGGACGCAATTTAACCCTATTTCGGGTTCACGGGTCTGGTCGAGTCAACCCGTAATCCACGTTGGTCGGGTTCGGTTTGAAAATCCTGACCCATTTGTGAAACTGGGTCAGGTTCGGGTCAAACCGTTTACGTCAGGGTCAACTTGGGTTGGACGTGAACCCGTCCCGTTGACTCAAATTGACACCTAGTTTTCATTATATTAGGTTGTCATGATCTCTGATCTACTTAGTCAACAAAAGTAGTTGACCCAACTTGATTGAATGACTTTTTTTCGAAAACTGTGTTGCATCATCCAAGAGAATTTTATAGATTCGGGATCGATGTTTGTTTCATAGTATAATTTTAAGCCAATCAGAGAACTTCATCTGCTATTAACTCCTCCATACGATTCTCCACTCGCAGATTTAAGTCATTAGTTAGCTTATGAGCTCTAGTCATGGTCATAATTTAATAGTGTCATTTTTGTGGTGAAATCATACGGTCAGAGTGACCCGATCATACTTATTACTTAGTAGTGTCATTTGGTGATAAAATTACAAAGTTAGAGGACACATGTGACATCTTTATTGGAGAGAGAAAGGAAGGAATGAAGAGAGAGTGAGAGAGTAGGAGAGTTGTTGTAGAGTCAAGCAAGTGTTCGTGAACTTGAGAAAGGTAGGGAGTTGGTAGGCTTAGATATATATATATATATATATATATATATATATATATATATATATATATATATATATATATATATATATATATATATATATATATATATATATAAAAGAAGATTCAATTATTTTTGCCGACATTCAAGATAAAGAGTCGTGACTCTTTAAGGTTCATGCAAAGAAATAGCATTTAAATAACATTCCAAATTTAGTGCTAATGCATGAAGATTCAACCCCTCAAGTTTCATATACAAAGAGAAGATCAAACCAATTTGGTTGTTTGAAATAGACAACTTTTAGATTTTTGTCTTTTTGATTTCTTAATGTAATGGAAAGGGCAATGGGCTTATATTAAGTTGTATGTCATTTTAATGGAACAATTATTCTATAAATGAAATTGAAAGAAGTCCATCTTCTTCTTATTTCCTTATGCTTGGGTTGACGATGGATTCCTTGGGCTCGGCTCCTCACAAACATCCTAAATCCCATACAAAGGCTCTCACTACTTTGTATGCTCTTGGTCTTCCTTTCGTAAACCCCAAAGGCTTCTCTCTCCCCTCAAAGCTTTTAGGTCTATCATCACTCACTTGACAACCTCAAAGATCATTTCCTACATTTAGCCACTTTCTAGACTACCCAATCTTGAGCCTACCACCTCACATGGACCCTCCAAATAATTTCGCAATCCATCAAACCACTCGACTTACTCACTGAACCAACCTACAAGCCACCCCATCCAAGGTAGCTCTAGGCCACTTTAGGAAAGCCATGCCACAAACTTCTCAAGCCCAAACACCATCCATTAGCCACTTTCCATCTTTTTTTAAATCAAATAAAATTTTGTGATCCTCTTCCTTCATCCAATGCCAACACCACCTTGCATTTGTTATTAGAGAAAGTAATATTTTTTGGTAATTATTGTATGAACTTTTTGGATGTGAAGATGATAGGCTATATTTTTTATTCGATAAGAGTAAGCATCTTCTTTAAAAGTTTATATTTCATGTGGGGAATGCATTAGTTTTTGGATAAAGGCACATTATACAATTCTAGATTTCTTGAGTTATTTCAAGCATGCCATTGGTACATTTTTTATGTCATAGTATGATTTCTCCGGTTAAACTTATGGACCTAGTCTTAGTTGTTGTTCTTTTAAGCTTATGTCGTATCATATTGTTGTTAACATGTGATGTGATGTAGTTCACTTGACCTTAATGAGATAAATGTTGAATCCGAATTTATCAGTAGATGACATGTGACCTTACTAGTAGGTCAACTTGATGAGTTGGAGCTTGTGAGAAAGAATGGAGGGTTGAGAGAGAATAGAGAGAGAAATAGAGCAGAGAAGAAGGATAGGGATCTCAAATTGGCAGAGTACTACTATTAATGAAAAGTCCATAATTCAAAATTGATTTTTACGTGATATGTTACTTTTTATCATCTCTGGTTCTAAGTAATTGATCATGAAGCATTTGGCCTGCTCTCTGGCTGTGCATCATTTGGATCTTTTCATTTTTGGATCCTGCCAACGTGTTTTATTCCTTCTTTGCATACGCTTGTACCTGGCATAACCTATATGTTCTCCTTCTGGCAGTCTCGGATTAAAAGGATAATGCAAACAGATGAAGATGTCGGAAAGATTGCACTGGCTGTACCTCTTTTAGTTTGTAAGTAATCAATTGCTATTTAATATTACATACATACCACTTTATTTCATGCTATTTAGATATCTAATACCTAAAACTTTAATATTACATGTCTACCACCCATAGAACAAATATTAGTGCATGGAATGAAATATTAAAGTTTATAGGGTGGCATGGGTGGTAAAAATAAAATATAGTTGTGATATATTTGATATTAAAATTTTATATGAATGGTGGGAATGTAATATTAAAATTTTAGGTGTAGATATATAAATAGCATGAAATAAAGTGGTATGTATGTAAATTTCCCTAGTTTTAATCTTAGATAGTCAATATATATGAAAACTTTCCCTATTTAACTTAGATGGTCAATATATATGAAAGCTTTTCCTAGTAATCATTCCTATACAACTGTTTTGAGCCCTAAAAGGACAACAAGCTTTCTAGAAGTTGCCAACATACCTGCTTGATATTGTGGAAATGCAATGTTAACTAATAGCCTTGTGTTGTGGATCATATGAGATATTTCTTTCGCTATTTTTTGTAAAATGAGTACTTTGAACACTGCGAAAATAAATCTGTTTACGGTTTGTTAAATAAAATTTTGGTCAGCCTGTAATAATGCTCCTTTTTACTTTCTGTTATAAGCAATGTAAAGCATGCTTTTAACAAAAGTTTGCAGGTTAATACATTAAATGAAAAGTTAAGCTTTCTGATGCTTTTGGATCTGTTATTTATTCCCTCAACATTCTTTATAGCATCTTGAAGTTATTATAGCCAATAGCCATAGCATTGTAATGCTAGCCGCTGTTCCCGTTATGATTCTAATCCATGCAATAAGTATTGGAAACCAAGCCAAAGCATTGGTGTTTTGTCACTCCGCAGAATGAGTGGCTTAGGAGGATAAATAATCTGAGTTAGTGGCCGTTATTTTTGAAACCGTCCTGAAAGAGTTTGATAGGATTCTTCAAATTAATAGTGTTTACCTTTTAGCTTTTTGGATATCTTAAATAGTATATATTTTTGTTCATCGCCTTGTAATGATAGAAGCTTTATACAGCTTCAATTAATGAAGTCACAGCTTTTATCAATGAAGTCACTCGTCATTCTTAGTTGTGAGGGTAGCAATGTCTCTTCCTGTACGTCAAATTAAAACAGCACCATCATTTAGTAAAGTAGATACCCAAACATATATCGTAGATGGAATTTACAGCTAAATGTTCTTGGTCATACAGATTTACTGAATCTTGATTAGCATGGGAGGTTGAAAAAACAATGTTAATAGGTTTATTTATTTGAATGATTTGAATGTAAATCATGCTAACATGTTCTAGCATGTGGCTCGCAAATTATGAATTCACTTTGCATTTTGCCTCTTGGCAAATTGTGCCATTTCTTCAAAATATTTAGTCGATGAAACTTTTTCATTTAAAATGAAAAATAAAGGTCCGTAATCTATAGTTGTTTTGCCACTCTATTTAATTTTATTATCTATTTAGCCTTATTGAAGGCAATATGGAGCATCATGGAAAAAGTTCTTGAAACTAGGACTCGGAGTAGGTTCTTCTCTCTTGCTTAAGAGCTGGCTAATTAGTTCCGTTTTAATCCAATGTCCAATGCTGATTTCTAAGCTGTTATGAGTGATAATTTTGCTGAAATGCTAACCTCATAGTTTGGACGAGCTTATTTGCAAAACTCACCCCTTTGATTAGTGTGTATATTAGCATGCATACTTTATAAGTACAATTAGCATTTTTTTAACAAGCGTCCAGTATCTTTCACTGTTATAACATTCTTTTTGTTCCATTTATATTGTTTTTCTTGTTTTCATTGAACATTTGCAGCTAAAGCATTGGAACTGTTTTTGCAAGATCTATGTGACAGGACATATAATGTTACTCTTAAAAGAGGGGCAAAAACAATGTGTTCTTCGCATCTGTAAGTTTGCCATTTTTTTTAAATTTAATTGATGCTGCGTGTAGAATTTAGCAAATTATTCTGTGCGGACACAGGACGCAAGCTTGCGTCCGAATTTGCTGAGCTTTTACTGTGCTGTTGATATATTTTTGCAAAAGGCAGCCAATACAATTTTAATTGCATTAGCTTTCCGTTAGAATACTTTGTTCTCTCAAACAATAGTTTTAAAACTACCTTTTAGAAAAAGTATAGAATAACCAAATGAAGTCTTAGCTTACCAGTTTAGCCAATATCCATGTAAAGAAGATAAGATGTAAACATACAATCTTTATTATGAGACTAACCAAAGACATTAACTGGTGGCAGGAGCCGGTTCATGATAGCAGAGGACGGGGTAGAGGACGAGGTAGAGGACGAGGTAGGGGGCGTAGAAGAGGTTCCCATGAAACTGAGTGGGATTTTTCTCATTACAACAAATATGAAGGTGACCCAGAAACTTCTCCGCAGCACCATCACAAACTTGAGCAGGGAGAGAATGACTTCAACAAAACAGAGCTGAAGGAGATAGACATGACAGGTACTCCTGTTCCTGTGAGAGACTTTGATTTGAACATTGATCTAGACGAAAATGGTTTAGCTATGACAAACCCCGTCTTGGCATGGCCGCCGTTCACCTATATCAACAAAGTTACCATTGATCCCCTTCAACTGGCCTTGATAGATAAAAGAATCGATGAAGAAGAAGACTACGACAACGAAGACGACATTTAGCTTTTCCTTAAGCTGTCTTGCTTTTGGTAGCTGTTTATTTCATGTCACAGAATACCCCTTGTTGATCAGTTGATTGAGATTATTATATCTGTACATAAAGAAGTTTTAGCAAGTTTTGATGAGCCGAGTGCTCTTTTTTATTATACTTAGGCTTTTCCACAGCGTTAGAAATATGTAATTAGAACAACAGATGATAGGTTATAGTTCTTTCTTTTTTATGAGCTTTTTGTCTTTCATCTGGTTCTTTCTTCAATGGTTATGGAACTTCTTTTTTTTTTAGACTTTTGTATCAATTAAAACACATTTGTATATAGTTCAACAACAACAACAAGCCTTTATTCCACTACGTGGAATATTTCTCCATTGGAAGGTCAAACGGCTCTAGATTTGAGGATTTACATACCTGGATTTAGCTTCTAATGGAGCATTTTTAGAGGATATTTGATAGTAAATTCAAATAGTCTTATAATTTTTTGTATTGTTGAATTCTGAAAAATATTTTAATTGGTGTCAAATCCCGAGAATTGTTTGCATGCAAGATGATCTATTAAATCCTTAATTCCTATGAAATTTCTTAAATCTTGTTCTTGTTAGGATTTATTAAATCCAGGATTTATTAAATCCAGGATTTAAGTTTTAATTTAACCACTGGATTATTCATATATTCTATCAAACTGTTTGGCTAAATTTATCATTAATTTAGTCTAAATTCAACTGCTAACAAGTGTCCCTTTTGATGATAGGATAATAATACTTTCCTAATTAGATCATCGGAAGGCGCCGTTTTACGTGACCAAACCATATAAGACGACTCTCTCTAATATTATCTTTCACTGGAGCTACTCCAACCTTTTCACGTATATGCTCATTTCATATCCTATCTCTAAAACTAAAGCCACTAACCCACCTGAGCATTCTCATCTCTACAACACTTAATAGGTGAATAAATAGGCATATGAATCTAAATTTGCACAAGATTTTACATAATACATGACCGTATTGATTGACACTTTAGTTTGATAGGAGGCACACTTAACCTGTTACATTCAGAAGCAAATATATAAACATCCAAAGAAACTATTAGGAAACAGAATAGCAAATGCTAAACTCTCTCAAAAATGAGAGTTTTAGAAGGTATTTCTAATTATATATGCTGTTATACCCTCATGAGATAGACTATTTTGTAATTCAAATTCATGATCTGTCATAGGAAGGAAACCAAATCATTGCTCCAAATACACCCTGAGTACTTTCACAGTAATCATAACCATGCATGAAACAAGTATTTAAACTCCAAATAAGAAAAAGAAAACACCACCATTAAGTTTGTGATTAGTTATTAAACAGCTCATTAGTAAAAGTCTGCTAGTAACAACAACAAAGACAAAGGAGCTAATACCCCTCCAGGAATTGATTCAGACTAAAAATCCCTCCCACATTTTTGTGAACTTCCACCTTGTATTTCTCCACCTTCCCTCCTCTCCTCCTTAGTTTAAGCAGTAAATCGAACTTAGCAAAGTCTTCAATCACCTGTCAGCCAAAAAATAATGAAAGAGAATATCAGCAGTATTCAGGTAATGTTCAAAGAGCAAACAAAAACGTAGGAAGTGAAACAAAATCAAAAGACTTCAATAGACTATTCGACCTCAGCTTTTGCATGTAGAATCTCAAGCAGCTCAAATGTAACAAGAAAACTGAACATATTATTGATGGCCTTAACAGCATGGTTTGCTGCAGCCTGGACAACGGGATCATGGGTAGGAACAGCCCTCCATCCAGGTTCATGTCCATCTAACATACCATTAGGCTTATTTAGTCTACGAAACAAACCACTGAGGCAGGCCAACAATTATTCAACGAGGTATCAAAAGGGCTCATTTGGAGGAGAAATTATTACATCCGGTCAAAAACCAAACGGTCCGAATGTATACCGAGCAATACCGAGTCCAAAATACCGAGTTTTAGGTGACGTGGCGCGTGATTATTGGTCTATGAACACATTCGGACACCAGATGTAATAATCTCTCCATTTGGAGTGGCTGAGAAAGCAAGAGCAAACACCAACTCACAAAAAGCTAAAATAATAAATTTCCTATCTGGCAGGAAGAGGGAAATTTTTAAAAGGAGAGTATAAAAAATTTGGAATTTGTAAAACGTGTTTGACATAAAATTTAAGGAGAAAATACACCTGCCAATATAAATTTAAAATTTATTATCATTCAAACAGTACCCTGCTTGCGATCAGTTGTTGAGTCTTTAGTTATTCAATTATGAGGCACATATTCGAATCCTAGCAGATGAATGTAATATTAACTATAATTATAATTAACTATAATTATTTAAATTTAACAAAAAGTACTAAATAATTATGATATATAAATTTTAATATAATATTTTATTAAATATTTAATTATTATATTAAGTATTTAAAAATATATGATATCATATATTTATTAAAATTTTAATAATAAATTTATAAAGTTATAATTTTATAAATTTATAAAAATATATTTATTATAATTGTAACTTAACAATACAAATGTTAAAGTTATATAAATTTTTTTATTAGAAAAAAATATATAAAACAAATTTTTTTAATATTTATTATTGAATTAAAGAAATATATATAAATTTAAAATAAAATGTTATATTACTAAATGTATATATAAATTTTAGTAATGTAACATTTAAAATAAATTTTAATAATAAATATATATAACTTCTTATATGAAAAATATTATAAGTTTTAAATAAAGTATTATTAAAAGTTTATATCTAATTAAAAATTAAAAATTAAAAATTTAATTTAATAATAACATATATAAACAATTTAATGATATAAAATTTATTTTTGTAGTATAAGTTTTAATTTTGGTCTCTCCAAAAACTCATCATGTAGTTAATGCAGTAAATTAGTACAGTTAAGCTTAACTTGAAGCTTTCTAAAAGAGCTTCAGAATGCTTCATTTCAGTATAAAGCTCTTTGACACACTTCTTTATAGTTCATAACAAAAGAACTCTTTGCATAGGAATAATATCAAAAAGTTGATAAGTAATGACACAATGTCTACACATTTAAGGCGGAATTCACTTCCACAGCATTCTACAATTCATGAACTTGTTTATAAAGAACAGTAAATTAGATATTACATACCCAACCATGTGCACCTATATAAACTCTCTCTTTTGATAAAAGTAAAAAAAACTTGTAAAGATCATCCCAAACAATAATTTGATGGCCACCAAATTAGACATTTTGCAGAAATTTGATTTCATAAAAAAAACATACTTTGATCAAAATTTACACCAAAGTTAAAAAATATAGGTTGTACAAATCTTCTTGACCAAATCCAACATCAAATTTGATATTTTGCAGAAATTGGTATCTTAAAAAATTAAACTTTGATAAAAATTTACACTGAAATTATAAATCTAGATCATGCAAATCTCGACCAAATCCAATCAGGGCATGAGGCGATTAACCTAATCTTATTTTATGGTCATTTTGTTAGCGAACTGTCCACGTCATCATCTATGACGGGTCTTGTATTCCCTTGTAGTTATATATATATATATATATATATATATATATATATATATATATATATATATATATATATATATATATATATATATATAATATAATATATAACTTGACATTCATACTTTGGAATACTTTTTCTCATTTCTTCTTTCCATATTTGCTCTGTCCGTCTGCCCTTTACCGTTTCTCACATGGTATCAGAGCTTTGCCATGGCAGATCAAGAATCGGCTACCTCCCTCCCATCCTCTTCCTCTACTCTCTCAACTTCTCTTTCTAACCTTGTTATTCCCCCACCTCTCAATTTCTTGATCTCAAACATCAAGAATCTCGTTCCCACTCAGCTTACCTCCGACACGTATGCGAACTGGCGTCTTCAACTGCTCCAGCACTTCACTTGTGAATGGATTTGTTGGACACCTAACGGCCGAAACTCCAATTCCGATTGATCCCACCAGCTCCGATTACAAACTATGGCATTTGATCGACAACAATCTCATCTCTGCACTCTTCTCAACCATTTCGCCTTTGATTCTTTCCTTTGTGCTTTCCTCCCCCGACGCTCACGAGATATGGTCGGTTCTTGAATGTCGATTGCAGCCCACGAACCGTTCTCAAGTTATCCAACTCAAGAACAAACTTCACAATATCAAGATGAAAAATTCATCTATGCAACAATACCTCGCTCAAATCAAGACAATCATCGATAACATCACTTCCTCCGGTTCTAAAATTGACATGACAGATATTATTCTTTATATCCTCAATGGCCTCCCGTCCAACTATAATTCTTTCAAATCGGCGATCCGAACCTCTTTATCCCATCGATCTTGACACTCTATTTGCTTCTTTGCAGCGAAAAGATCAATATCCAACAAGAAAACACCTTCAAGATTTCATTTCTTCCACTGAACCAATTCCCCTTTACACTAATGCCGCCTCTTCGGCTCGGGGACGTGGCCAACGACGATCTTTTAGGCAAGAACACCTTCTTTCGCCCGCCCGTCTCTCCTCCGTCGCAACCGTCACATTCTATCTCTGACCGTCCAACTTGCCAAATATGCGGCAAACCTGTACACATTGCTATCAACTGTTGGCATCGTTGTAATTTTAAGTACACTCCAACCATTTCTTGGATGCCTCGTGCGCTAATGGCTCGATCTCCTTCCATTGCTACTCAAGACTGGGTTGTTGATTCTAGTGCTACCACCCATCTTACTCCAGACAATTAATACAAATCTTTATTAAACCGCTTCATTCCAGGGATCTGACACGGTATCCACAGCTAACGGCAAACTTCAAAAATCTATATATGGTCTCAAACAAGCACCTCGACAATGGTTACAGAAATTTACCAACTTTCTTCTCAACCTTGGCTTCAAGTTCAGTCGTTCCGACCCTTCTTTGCTTCTATTTCAACGCAACAATATTCAAATTTACATACTAATCTATGTTGATGATATTCTTGTCATAGGAAACGAATCTCTTCTCCATAAACTATAGTCTCACTTTGCTCTCAAACAGCTTGGTCAAATTTCTTTATTTCTCGGTATATAGGTTATTCGCACAAATTCTAGAATTTTTCTCAATCATATTCACTACGCTACAAAGCTGCTACAATCCGCATGATTTGCATACTGTAAGTCAACACCGACTCTAATTACACCAAAGAACAGCCACTGCTCCAGCTCCGTTCAACTTTTTTCCTATCCCTAACTCTACCGCAGACTCGCTGGTTCACTTCAATATCTATCAATCACTCGACCAGACATCCCTTTTGCCACTAATTCTATCTGCCAACATATGCAAGCTCCAACCAATCAAGACTATCAAGCACTCAAACATCTTCTACGCTACATCAAAGGCACTCTATCCTTCAGTCTTTCCTCTCACGATAGGCGATATTCAGCTCAAAGCTTATGCAGACGTGGACTGGGCATCAGACTCGACTGACCGGAAATCAATTTCCGATTTTTGCACATTCCTTGGCAACAATCTCATATCTTGGTCTGTCAAAAAGCAAGTTACCGTTACCAAATCTTCAACTAAAGCTGAGTATAGGTGGCTCTCATTGGCTAAAGAAAGAGATAAAGGAAGGAGAAAGAGCGGGAATTAGGCATAGGCTAGGGACGAGAGATCAAGAGAGAGAGGTGACGGATGCGAATAAAGGAGATGGGTGGGGCTGTGGACGACTTGCGAAGAGATGGGGATGACCTGCGCGGTAAGGGAGGACGTGGGACGAGAGGTACAGGCATGATAAAGATCAACAGTATTTTCACCCTATTTCTCAGAACCAAAAAAGTGCATGAAAACTAGTTAATTCAATTCCTTTCACCATTTCGTTTCCCTTCTTTTGATTCCTTCAAACCAAACAGGGAGAACTAATGAAGGGACAATCTCATCATAAAAAAACTCTTACGATACAGGGATTAGCGAAAAAAAAAAATCAGTATGAAATGATGAAGCGCTCCCAAAAAAACATTACAGAAATGACAGAAACCTAAATGAGAAAAAAAGGCATTCTTCATTACCTCGCTTGGCACCAAGGTCAGCCGAGGTGAAGCTGGCCGATTCTCCATCCCCAGTATGCTTGAATTCCTGCAGCTCCTTATGATTAAGCCATGGTTTCGTCCACACCTTTGCCTCGTAGAGCTTTTTAATCCCGGCATCTATCGCCTCCAAAGTGAGATGATAAAGAGTTCCCGCTACCACCTGCTCCTTGGCCTTCACCACACGAGCAAACTCCAGCAGAGCATTCTGCAACAACAAATCACCCCCAAGACGTCAAACCAAACCCTAGAAATTACAAACCCTAAAAAAACAAAAACATCGATCCAAGACCTACAGATCTCGACTATATCATAAGAAAATTCCGGATCAGAAAAAACTGCGAGGCGACCAGTTGAAAAAAAGTAATCCGAAGGGACAAAGAAATGCTTTTTATTAAAAAAAAAAATTCCAAGAAAATAGACCGACCTCCTTCTTGTTGTGCTCGTGGACAGCGAAGCGGGCAAGCTCCTCGATCTCAACGCTGTTCTGATTATTCTCCACATCACGAACACCTCCCAGAGTAGCCATGGCGATCACTTGATCCTCGTCCCCTACGCCTTGGTGGAAACCGATTGCGAGATCAAAAGAAGAAAAAAAGCACAAAAGAAAAACAACAGAACAATTCCCCAATGCACCCATTGCCTTCCCTTTATTCCTACTCAGCCCCTTATGTGTCTCTCTCTTCTTATCTCGCTGAGCTCTGTCTTAACTGCCATTCCCACAACTTTTTGCCAGCGGTTGTGAAGGAAGGCGGTCCTGCTGCCACGTGTCCGACACATGTGAACAATCTAACGGCTAGTTTTGGGCCTTTAGTGTAGCGGGTGTTCGTGGCTATTACAATACTTAGCTTAGGGTGCAAGCATGAATATTTAATGTCCCATTTATTTATTTATTTACGCAATTGAGAACTAAAGCTTAAAATTATTATAAATAAATATTTATTATATATGCAGCCCCTCATCTAAGAAAAAGGACCTCTGGCAAATATAATAGTAAAATTCAATATGATAATCATCTTGATATATTAATTAATCAATTAAAAGTCTTTGGATTTGAATATTGTGTATATAATATATGTATGAATTTATCTTAATTATTCCAAAATAATAATAATAAAATCCAACAGTTAAGATTTTATTTGGGACGACTTTTAATTGCTTATTAAAGCAGAATTTTAGTATAAAAAATTTAATTTTTTAACTAAAATTTTGTTTTAAAAAGCAATAAAAAAGTTGTCCCAAATGAAGCTTAAGACTTGCCGCTAAAGCCAAGAATATGATGAGAAGAATAAAGTAAAAGAAATAGGGAAGTGAGAAATTAGACCGCAACTCATCTAGATATGTTAGTTGGTTAGAAGTTTAGACTGTTAATTAGAAATTTTTAAATTTGAAGTTTATATATGTGATATGTATTTGAATTTAAGTTTAATTTGTTCAATAATTAAAAAAAATTAATTATGTACTTTTGAGATAAAGTAATCAGATATAACATTCAATTTTTCGTTTTTATATTTTGAGGACAATTAGTTTAGTAAATAAAAAGTTAATCTCACTCTAAATTAAGCTGTTAACAACTCTGATAGCTAATCCTCTTATGTTATATACATGTCTTTGTTGATAGTTTTTCTTCATACTTTACTTTTATTGAGTTTTTTTAATAAAATTTATTGTCTTTTCACCTTCTTTTTTAACTTAATTATTTATGTATGTGATATAAGAAAAAAGTAGTAGGACAATCAAGATTGATCTTTATTAACTCATATTAAGTTAATTTTTTTCTTATGAAATAATAATAAATAAAATAATTATATAAAAAATATGATTGGAAATAAAGAAAATGAAAAAGGAGAATTAGTGTTTGAATATTTTGACTTAAAATTTGATCAAAATAAATTTAAATTCTTTAGAGTAGCTCTAGTGGAGTGTAATTTTAATAGTAATGGATCTAGTGGGGGTTTGTGACTTTGAGCAATCAAGTCATTAATAGGGGTATTCATTTTAAATATATTGGGTCTATTGTTCATGTTGTGTGCTAGAATATACGTGATGGTAGAGTTTGTAAATTCGCGTCCGAGCTTTGTACGAGTATTCAGCACACAAACAGAAAAGAAAATACGAACAGCAAGGATTTTACGTGGAAAACCCGAAAAGAGAAAAAAACCACGGGGCCTCGCCCAGTTGAAAAATTCCACTAATGTTTTGCAAATTACAAATGGCTGATTCGTCCCACAAGTCGGGGCAATCTGATTACAATTTGCTTCTTCAAGCAAGTTTACAAAGTTCTGCAAATTCCCGGCGTTTCCCGAAAATCCGGCAGAGTTTCGGCATCTTCTGGCAGCGGGAAGAGCTCCGACGGTGGTCGAGGAGGAGCTTCTTCCTTCTCCCCCTTCTTCTCTCTCTTCACCTGAGTCCCCTTTGTGTAGAATGAGGACTCTATTTATAATTTTTCTGGAGTGGCATGGCTTGTAAATAGGTGCGAGATCAGGGGCGAATTGGGAGTGGTTTGAATGGACGGCCGATATGGACCCATTTGATCGTGCACCGTTTGGTAACTCAAATTGCGGTTTGAACTTTCCAACAGTGCTTCGAGTGCTTGATTTGGGCTCATTTGGACTCGGATTGAGTTGAATTTGGTGTCGTTGGGTTCGTATTTCCGAGACGCTCAGTTTGACTGTAAGCTTGCTGAAATTGGAGTTCGGATGCTCCCTGAATTAATTTTTGAAGTTTCCAGGTCAGGTTTTGCCTCGAGATTCGTGCTGATCAAGATAACTTTTAGATAATATATCAGTTCAGAATGATGGTGAAATATTATTAGTAGAATTCAAATTGGATGGTTGAAGTGTGAGGAATTCTTCAAGTTTGTTGTATGATAGAAAATTATAACTAAATTTTAAAGATTAGGAGATTTTCATATTGGATTTAGCTTCTAATAGAGCTTTTTTAGAGGATATTTGATAGTAAGATGAAATAGTCTTATAGTTTTGGATTACATAAATTTTTGGAGTGCTGAATTCTGAAAAATATTTTGTTATTTGTTTATTAATATTAAAATTAGTATCAAATCCCGAGAATTGTTTGTGTTGCGTCCTGGAATATTCGCGGCGGTAGAGAAATATATGGTTTAACGTCTTAGCGTTGTACGAAGATCCAGCACACAATCAGATAAGTGAGAAGGTGTAGCGTTCATAAGAGACACAAAAGTTTTTTACGTGGAAAACCCCTGAAAAAGGGGGAAAAACCACGGGGCCTGGCCCGGTTTGAATGAATCCACTAGTATTTGTACTCGATTACAAATGAGGCCTTTCCTTAGGAGAAGGCCTTGGATTGATGTAGCAAATGTACATCATATAGATTGCATTACATGGTAAGAGTTACATATACAGGTTTGTTTATCGTAGTCGGCAGGAGACCGTAGTCGGCCGGAGACTGTAGTCGGCCGGAGACCGTAGTCGGCCGGAGACCGTAGTCGTCCGGAGACCGTAGTCGGCCGGAGACCGTAGTCGGCGGGAGACCGTAGTCGGCAGGAGACCGTAGTCGGCAGGAGATCGTAGTCGGCCGGAGACCGTAGTCGGCCGGAGACCGTAGTCGGCCGGAGACCGTAGTCGGCGGGAGACCGTAGTCGGCCGGAGATCGTAGTCGGCCGGAGACCGTAGTCGGCCGGAGACCGTAGTCGGCCGGAGACCGTAGTCGGCCGGAGACCGTAGTCGGCCGGAGACCGTAGTCGTCCGGAGACTGTAGTCGGCCGGAGACCGTTGTCTGGTGATGGAGTTCGGACGGACCGTATTAGGCGACAGTGGTCAGAAGGACCGTAGGCGGTAGGAGATAAGGAGTCAGGTGTTAGTCCCAGTGTCACTTGGAAGATCGGATGTTGATGGTCTGGCCTTGAGTAGGACGTCGGGTCTTAAGCAGGACGTCAGGTCTTCAGCAGGACGTCGGGACTTAACGTCGGGCCTTGAACAAGACGTCGGGTCTTTGGCAGGAAGTAGGGACTGAGTGTCAGGCCTTGAACAAGACGTCGGGTCTTTGGCAGGATGTAGGGACTGAGTGTCGGGCCTTGAACAAGACGTCGGGTCTTTGGCAGGACGTCGGGGATGAACGTCGGGCCTTAAGGTGGTGGTCCGACGAGGTTTTGTGGTGGTCCGACGAGGTTCCTGCGGTGGTCCGGCGGTGGTCCGACGAGATTCCTGCGGTGGTCTGGCGGTGGTCCGACGAGATTCCTGCGGTGGTCCGGCGAGGTTCTGCGGTGGTCCGGCGGTGGTCCGGCGGCTGTCGAGGAGGAACTCCTTCCTTCTCTTCTCTTCTTCTCTCTCTTGCTTGAGTCCCCCCCTTATGAGAAATGAGGGCTCTATTTATAGATTTTCTGGAGTGGCATGGCCCGTAAATAGGTGTGAGATCAGGGGCGAATAGGGAGTGGTCAAATGGACGGCCAATATTGAATCCTACGATCGTGCACCGTTCATTGGACATTTGAAGGCCTTAGTGATGTCGGAATTCTGTGATCTTGAGCTCGTTGGATTCGTCTCGTCGAGCCCTTCGATTCGAGTATAAGCTCATCAAAATCGGAGTCCGTTTGGTAACTCAAATTGAGGTTTGAACCTTCCAACAACACTTCGGGTCCATGATTCGGACACATTTGGGCTCGGATTGAGTCGAATTTGGTGTCGTTGAGTTCGTATTTCCGAGACGCTCAGTTCGACTATAAGCTTGCTGAAATCGGAGTTGGGGTGCTCTCGGAATTAATTTTTGAAGTTTCCAACTAGCTTTCGCCTCGAGATTCGCGCCCGATCAAGCTAATTTTGTGATGCCGTATCAGTTTGCATGCAAGATGATCTATTAAATCCTTAATTCCTATCAAATTTCTTAAATCTTGTTCTTGTTAGGATTTATTAAATCCAGGATTTAAGTTTTAATTTAACTACTGGATTATTTATATATTCTATCAAACTATTTGGCTAAATTTATCATTAATTTAGTCTAAATTCAATTGCTAAAAAGTGCCCCTTTTGATGATAGGATAACAACAATATCAAGCCTTTGTCCCACCACGTGAGGTTGACTACATGAATCTTTTTTCTCCATTATGTCAAGTTAAAAATCAAATTCTCATTTAAATCTAATAAAGAAAGGTTATTTTCAATATTTTCTAACCAAGTCTTTTTAAGTCTACCTCTACCTTTTTTAACATAGGTAAAATCTAATACATCTACTTTCCTAACGTGGTCATTAGAAGGCTACCGTTTTATGTGACAAAATCATCTAAGGTGGCTCTCTCTAATCTTATCTTCCACTGGAGCTACTCCAACCTTTTCACTTATATGCTCATTTCGTATCTTATCTCTAAGGGTAAAACCACTCATCCACCTGAATATCCTCATCCCTGCAACGCTTTATAGGTAAACAAAAGGGCAGATAAATCTAAATTTGCACAATATTTTACTTAATAAAATGACGTATTGATTGTCACTTTAGAGTTTGATAGGAGGCACTCTAAACCTGTTACACTCAGAAGCAAATATATAAACATCTAAAGAAACAATTAGGAAACAGAATAACAAATGCTAAACTCTCTCAAAAATGAGAGTTTTAGAAGGTATTTATAATTATATATGCTGTTATACCCTCATGAGATAGGAAAATTATTAGATCCAGACACCAGACATAGAAATACGTGGATATCCAATAAAAACTTGACACGTGTAGTGCACTTTAAATGCGCTTTTTGGCTATGCTTTGACTGCGTTTTATCTGTGCTTTACCTATGTTTTACCTGCGCTTTACCTATGTTTTACCTGCCTTTTAGTTGCGCTTTAAGTGCGCTTTTTAACTCCACTTTACCCGTGCTTTAATTGCGCTTTTGGTGCGTTTGGCTTAAAGTACCGCAAACACATTAAACATATTGAATATCCACGTGTCCACTCCATTTTATTGACTTCCGGACCTATCTCTAAGTCCGGTGTCCGGACCTAATAATTTTCCCATGAGATAGGCTATTTTGTAATTCAAATTCATGATCTGTCAGGAAGGAAACCAAATCATTGCTCCAAATCACCCTGGGTACTTTCAGGGTAATCATAGCCATGCATGAAACAAGTATTTAAACTCCAAATAAGAAAAAGAAAACACCACCATTAAGTTTGTGATTAGTTACTAAACAGCTCATAAGTAACTATCTGCTACTAACAACAACAAAGACAAAGGAGCTAAAGCTTCAGACTAAAAATCCCTTCCACATTTTTGTGAACTTCCACCTTGTATTTCTCCTCCTTCCATCCTCTCCTCAGTCTAAGCAGTAAATCGAACTTAGCAAAGTCTTCAATCACCTGTCAGCCAAAAAATAATGAAGGAGAAAATCAGCAGCATTCAGGTAATGTTCAAAGAGCAGACAAAAACGTAGGAAGTGAAACCAAATCA
Source organism: Dendrobium officinale (assembly GCA_019514585.1). NCBI lineage: Eukaryota > Viridiplantae > Streptophyta > Magnoliopsida > Asparagales > Orchidaceae > Dendrobium > Dendrobium officinale. Next base: position 40,758,413 of record CM033694.1, read on the forward strand.
ATAGACTATTCGACCGCAGCTTTTGCATGTTGAATCTCAAGCAGCTCAAGTGTAACAATACAATCGCACATATTATTGATGGCCGTCACAGCATGGTTTGCTGCAGCCTGGACAACAGGATCATTGGTAGGAACAGCCCTCCATCCAGTTTCATGGCCATCTAACACCATTAGGCTTATTTAGTCTACGAAACAAAACAGTGAGGCAGGCCAAAAATTATTCAACCAGGTATGCTTCATTTCAGTATAAAGCTCTTTGACACACTTCTTTATAGTTCATAACAAAAGAACTCTTTGCATAGGAATAACACCAAAAAGTTGATAAGTAATGACACAATGTCTACATATTTAAGGCAACCTTATTCACTTCCATAGCCTAATACAATTCATGAACTTCTTTATAAAGAACAGTAAATTAGATATTACATACCCAACCATATGCACCTCTATAAATTTGAAGTTTAATAACTTTAATTAAACAAAACTTTTTCTCTTTTGATAAAAGTAAAAAAAACTTGTAAATATCATCCCAAACAATAATTTGATGGCCACGCAATTAGACATTTTGCAGAAATTTGATTTCATAAAAATCATACTTTGATCAAAATTTATACCAAAGTTAAAAATATAGGTTGTACAAATCTACTTGACCAAACCCAACATCAAATTTGATATTTTGCAGAAATTGATATCATAAAAAATTAAGCTTTGATCAAAATTTACACCAAAATTAAAAATCTAGATCATACAAATCTTGACCAAATCCAATCAGGGCATGGGGCGATGAACCTAATCTTATTTTATGGTCATTTAACTAAAATGTCTAATTTTCTTTTGATTCCTTCAAACCAAACAGGGAGAACTAATGAAGGGACAATCTCATCATAAAAAAACCCTTACGAGGAAGGGATTAGTGAAAAAAATCAGTATGAAATGATGAAGCGCTCCCAAAAAAACTTTACAGAAATGACAGAAACCTAAAGCAGAAAAAAAGGCCTTCTTCATTACCTCGTTTGGCACCAAGGTCAGCAGAGGTGAAGCTGGCCGATTCTCCATCCCCAGTATGCTTGAATTCCTGCAGCTCCTTATGATTAAGCCATGGTTTCGTCCACACCTTTGCCTCGTAGAGCTTTTTAATCCCAGCATCGATCGCCTCCAAAGTGAGATGATGAAGAGTTCCCGCTACCACCTGCTCCTTGGCCTTCACCACACGAGCAAACTCCAGCAGAGCATTCTGCAACAACAAATCACCCCCAACATGTCAAAACAAACCCTAAAAAACAAAAAAGATCGATCGAAGACCCACAGATCTCGACTATATCATAAGAAAATTTCGGATCACAAAAAACTGCGAGGCGCCCGGTTGAAAAAAGTAATCCGGAGGGACAAAGAAATGCTTTTTTTTTTCCAAGCAAATAGACCGACCTCCTCCTTGTTGTGCTCGTCCACAGCGAAGCGGGCAAGCTCCTCGATCTCAACGCTGTTCTGATTATCCTCGGCATCACGAACACCTCCCAGAGTAGCCATGGCGATCACTTGATCCTTGTCCCATACGTCTTGGTGGAAACCGATTGCGAAAGCAAAGAAGAAAAAGCACAAAAGAAAAACAACAGAACAATTCCCCAATGCACCCATTGCCTTCCGTTTATTCCTACTCAGCCCTTGCACGCCCTCTCCCTCTCTCTCTATCTCTCTCTCTCTCTCTCTCTCCCGCTCAGGCCTTCTCCAGCCGGTCTGCAAACGCGCGTAAAACACCAAATGGAGCGCGAAATTTTTGGCGAAATGGTTGTGGTTCATCCGTCATATATATATTTTTTAATTTAAAAAATTGATTGCTAATTTTAAAGCATTTAAATGTAAAATTTAGGGTAAAATTTTATTATTAATAATTAAGAAAAATGATTTAGAAACACATTATTTTTCAGAAATTAAAATATTTTTCATGTAATTAATTTTTTTAAGATAAATATTAACATAAAAATTACGATAAAATTCTCATACATATTTAAAAGATATCAAGAACTACAATACCTCAAAAAAAAAAACCAAAATAAAAAGCAAGTTCTAGAAATAAAAAAATAAAATAACAAGTTATGATAATCTAATAATCCGGAAGAGTGGTGAAGGCTCCTCCAAGATCATTGAGAAATTGTCAAAATGAGTATGAAGATGAAATTTATCACTAGACATATAGATCCAGAATAAAGATACCCACATTGCACTACGAAAATGCATTAATTGATCATTTGTGGGATCAATATACTAATTGTAATGTTTAATTGCCGTTGCATTTTTTTTCGTTCATTTTTATGTGTTCAAAACTTCTAATGTAATTTTCATTTTATTAAATATATATTAGTTTATTTATGACATATTAATATCCTAAGTTTTTTTATAGAGCAAATTTTTTTAAAAAAATTTATAATAGGTTTAAAATTGATAAATACAAATACATGATTAAAAAATATAAAATAAAGTATGAAAAATAATATATTAATTTTTTTATGTTAGAAAATAAAATTTGATTAAAGGCAAATTAATGTATTTTGAAATTTTTAAAATGAGTTTGTCAGTTGGAGATGCTCTTAGCTCTGCCTGACTGTCATTCCCGCAACTTTTAGCCCGCGGTTGTGAAGGAAGGCAGTCCTCTTGGAACTTTTATTTTATCCAGTGAACGTACGCTCCTCTACGTTCGGTTTAGGCAAAAAAGTGCCTGTGCTTTTTTTGCCTAAACCGAACGTAGAGGAGCGTGCGTTCACGGGATGTAATAAAAGTTCGTCCTCTCGCCACGTGTCCAACACATGTGAACAATCTAACGGCTAGTTTAGGGGCCTTTACTGTAGCGGTTGTTCGTGGCTTATACTATACTTAGGTTAGGGTGAAAGCATGAATATTTAATATCCCATTTATTTATTTGTTTAGGCAATTGACAACTGAAGCATAAAATTATTATAAAATAAATAATTTATTATATCTGCAGCCCCTCAACCAAGAAAAAGGAACTCTTTAAAATTTTAAAACTCAGTGTGATGCTTATCTTGATCAGTTAATTAGGAGTTTTAATTATCAATTAAAAGATAATGTATGTATGAGTTTACAATCAAGGTCCTGAATAAGAAAAGTGAAGAGTTGCATGAGGTACTCGACAGTCAGTGTAAAACTTATCGAATAATCTTGACATTGGTAACATACAATGGCAGCCTTCCGATGAAACGATTGGGATAATAGAGGTATTATATTTGACTTATGTTAGGAAAGGTAGAGGTAAATATAAAAAGAGTTGGTTAGATAATATTAGAAATGATATTTCCTTATTAGATTTAAACGAGAATTTGACTTTTAACAGAACACAATGGAGAAAAAAGATTATGTAGCCAATCCCATGTAGTGGGACAAATGCTTGATATTGTTGTTGAGTTTACCTTAATTGTCCAAAAAAAAAAAAAAACTCAACAGCTAAGACTTACAATTAAAGCCAATAACATGATAAGAAGAATAAAGTAAAAAAAAGGGAAATGAGGAAATTAGACCGCAACTCATCTAGATCTATTAGTTGGTTAGAAGTTTAGGCTATCAATTAGAATTTTTTGAATTTAAAGCTTATATGTGTTATAGGTGTGTGAATTTAAGTTTAATTTGCTCAATTTTTTTTAAAAAATAATCAATTATCTACTTTTGAGATAAAGTAATCAGATATAGCATTCAGTTTTTCTTTTTAAATTTTGGTGACAATTAGTTTAGTTAATAAAAAGTTAATCCCACTCTAAATTAAACTGTTAAGAACTCTGATGGCTAATCCTCTTATGTTATATACATGTTTTTGTTGATAGTTCTTCTTCATACTTTAATTTTAATTACTTTGAATAAAATTTATTGTGTTTTCACCTTCTTTTTTAACTTAATTATTTATGTATGTGACATAAGAAAAGGTCTTAGGACAACCAAGATTGATCTTTTTTTACTCATATTAACTTTTTTTTTTTTATGAAATAATAATAAGTAAAATAATTATAGAAAAATATTATTGGAAATAAAAAAAATGAGAAAGGAGAATTGTTGTTTGAATATTTTGACTTAAATTTGATCAAAATAAATTTAAATTTATTTAGAGTAGCTCTAGTGGAGTATAATTTTAATAATAATAGATCTAGTTGATAGATTATTACATGCGGTGTTCGGACTGTCCGGAGGCGAATTCAAATGCGCCACGTCATCCGAATGCACTGGGCCCTAGGTGACGCGACGTGTCTGGATTCACCTTCGAACGGTATGGACGCCGCACGTAATAATTTTCCAAACTAGTGGAGGGTTTGTAACTTTGAGCAATCAAGTTATTAATAAGTGTACTATTTCCCATATATATGATTTATTGTTCAAAGTGATGGTGAAATAGATGAGAATATTTTTAATAGAATTAAAGTTGAACAATTGAAGTGGAGGAATGCTTCAAGTTTATTGTGTGATAGAAAAATATCACTCAAATTTAAGAAAAAAATTTATAAGATGATGGTGAGACCTTCAATGCTTTATAGCACCAAATATTGGCCATTAAAAGAAAAGCAAATATTAAATTAAGTGTTTCTAAGATGAGGATTCTCAAGTGGATGAATGGATTTACTCTTAGAGACAAATACAAATCAACAATATCCATGAAAAAGTTGGAGTAGCTCCAATGACAAATAATATTAGAAAGAGTCGCCTTAGATAATTTAGTCATTTAAAATAACATCATTATGATGACCTTATCAGAAGAATAGATATATTATATTTGGCCTATCTTATGAAAGGTTGAGATAGACATAAAAAGACTTGATTAAAAAAAATTAAAATATTTCTTTATTAGATTTAAATGCGAATTTAACTCTTAGCGTGACACAATGAAGAAAAAAGATTCATTTAGTCGATCTCATATAATGAAATAAAAACTTAATGTTGTTGTCGAGATATGCATAATATATGATTAATTAATTACAATTATATATATATATATATATATATATATATATATATATATATATATATATATATATTTAAAATGCAATCTCATCAAATTAAAATCAAATTACCTCACCCAATTTTCTCTAAATAAATCTAACAATTTTAAAATTCATCTTAAAATTATTTTTATCAAAATATATTAATATAATATTCAATACTATATACGCAATGACCCCCACTCTTAAGAACAAGAAAACCATTTTTGCAAAGAATAGTGCCACCCACACAACCAATTAAGACCCGATGGAGCTGCTCCATCTTCAAAGTTCAAAGCGTCAGCTCTTCAATTTGGGAGTAATAGTACTAAGACCTCCCATGAAAGGCCTCAGCTTCTCAGGAATAATAACAGAGCCATCTTCTTGCTGAAAATTCTCCAACAAGCATATAATCATGCGGGGAACAGCACAAGCAGTGGCATTCAGTGTGTGCACAAATTGAGTCGGAGATGAAGAAGCCCCTCCCTTCCCCTTCTTTGGAGCAGCCATTGATGGATCAGATGGAGCTGGGCGGTACCGAATGCCCAATCTCCTGCTTTGATAGTCTGTACAATTTGATGCACTGGATATCTGTTTCATATTTGAGAAGGGTTGAAAATTATTTAGTTACAGGAAGACAAGAACCAATAACACTATGAAATCTGTTTGAGTATGGGCATAATTCACACATACATTATAAAAATATCGAAGTATTAACCATAACATAAATATAAGTGTTACAATCTGTTAGGGATGGCTACAACTTCTTATAAAGATGATTGTACAATTATTTTAGGTAAAATAACTTTTTTAAGAGACCGTAAAAAATGGTTTTAAAATGTTGATTTTTTTTGAAAAACAAAATAGTGAAAAGTTGTTCTAAACAAACCCTTAATATCTATTATATATTTGAAGATAACAAGAGTAATTTAAATTAGGTGTTTGAATATGGGTGTTGAAATTGCGTGCAAGTAATTTTAATGAGTATTAAAAGAATGGACATCTTGCATTTAATAGTAATAAAAGCAAAATCTAAATGGGAGGAGCTTTTTTCACTTCGGACGAAAATTTCACACCATTTTGTATTATATATATATATATATATATATATATATATATATATATATATATATAATGTTTATGTGTATAGACATACATTCAAGTGTTATGTGCACAATACATTCATATTAATTTGATTTCAGTAATGGGTCATCCTACAACAACAATAATATCAAGTCTTTGTCCCACTACGTGGGATCGGCTGCATGAATCTTTTTTCGCCATTGCGTACTGTTAAAAGTCAAATTCTCATTTAAATCTAATAAAGAAAGATCATTTCTAGTATTTTCTAACGAAGTCTTCATAGGTCTACCTCTACCTTTCTTAACATAAGTCAAATATAATACCTCAACTTTCCTGACTCGAAAGGCCTCCGTTTAATGTGACCAAACCATTTAAGGCGACTCTCTCTAATCTTATCTTCCACTGGAGCTACTCCAACCTTTTCACGTATATGCTCATTTCGTATCCTATTTCTAAGGGTAAAGCCACTCATCCACCTAAGCATCCTTATCTTTGCAACACTTAACTTAGTATTATGCTAAAGTAAACAAAATCAATTTTAATTTTGATTCAATTAAAATTTCCAATGATAAATTAGTAGTTTCCAGTTTCTGCCTAATTACTCGCTATGGTTGAAGTTAAGCAAAAACCAACCAGAAACTAGGCTCAAAATAAAACCACAGGCATTTCAAAGAGGCATCATCCTTGCATACCTCTCCATATCTTTCCAGGCCAGGCATCCACGCTTCCACATCAAACTTGCGATAGGCTGGTGCACCCAAGTCACTTGTAGCCATATCCAGTGTCCTTTAAAGAAGCAGTGTTAGAATAAAATGATTCAGTACAGTTCAATAAGCAGGATCTCAGTGGGGTTTTGTTCTACTTGAAATGAAGACCAAGGGATGCAAAGAGATCTTCTTCGATTTTGACAAGTTCTTCGTGATATAAGTTACTCTCATTTGGTCGACAAAATACGAACATTTCTACCTTGCTGAACTGGTGTACTCGATAGAGTCCCCTAACATGAACATAGAGAATCTCAGTGATAAATGAAAATTTTTAAATATTTAAATGTTGGTCACAATCATAAAATTTTCCTTGTTATGAAACCATTGATGCAAATATCAAATAAATATGATGACTTCTAAAGGACATGAACAAGAAAAGCTAGGGAAGATTGCACACGTTGAAAAAATTAGTAAAGAGGGTCTGTCAGTAGATGAAGGTATAGAAGTTTGGTAGACATGAATTGATCCGGATTGAAGTGAAACCTATATGAACTTTTGGTGGAATATGTTTTTACAGCTAATACAAGTTGAATTACCTGGTTGCAGATCCTGCAGCACCCGCTTCAGTTCTAAAACAATGAGAATAGGCCACATATTTCAGAGGCAATGAAGAATCCGGAATTATAGAGTCCATATGAATGCCCCCAACAGGAATTTCTGCAGTTCCAATGAGGCATTGGTTACTGTCTTCAATAGAATAAACCTGCTATGATAACCAGTAAGCACCTCCTTTGACAATAAATATAGCATTTACATAAGAATTCCTTGGAAATATCTATATTCAGTTTTAGGGTCTTGAAGGGACAATAACATTACTTTTTAGTAAACACTGCCACCATTATACAGGAGGAAAACACAGTTAAAAAATAAAAGAAAAAAAGCCCAAAAGGATCCTCCAACTACTAACTAGTGTTCAATTTGGTCCCAGAGCTTCGCACTGTCTCAATTAAGTCCCTCAATTATTGAAAATTGATCCAATTTAGTCCTAGAGCCTAAAACAACCATTAAAGTCATCCCGAAAGTGTTAAATATGAGGGTATTTAAGATAGTGCAAGGGTATGTGAGATTATATTGCTTATATTGATATATTTTATTATTTAAAAGTTATAAGAAATATAAAAATCAAAATGAAAGTAAATTTAGCAAATAATAAGGGTGAATAATTAGTAAAGAATATAATTTTTTAAGCAAAATCTAAATGAAAGATCTGTTAGTCACAAAATATGCAATTAATTTGGTTTACCAATTGAACCAAATAAAAACATGAACTATATTTTGTTATACTGCAATGGATCTTGTTTACCAAACTAAAAGCTAATGAATTAGGTTATAATACAAAAAGAACACGAGTTTGTAACTCATAAAAACCCTCATTGTCTCCTCATCGATCTCGCAAAGTCGATGCAGTCATGTCATCTCCTAGCGTCGATCACAATAGCATGTCGATCTCACAGTCCCGTCGTCTCGCATAACTCGTGATTGTCTCCTCTTCGATGTCGCAGCACATCGTCACGTGGCATCGCTCGCAGTCTTAGACAATGTCGTAGCACATCGTCGTGTGGCATCGCTCATAGTCTTCGACGATCTCACAGCACAGTCGTCTTGTGGCGTCGATCATAATAGCTCGTCAATCTCTCAGTCCCTTCGCCACGCATAGCATGCAATTGTCTCCTCTTTGATGTTGCTGCACGTCATCACTCAGCATTGCTCGTGGTCTTCGACAATCACGCAGCACAATCATCTCGCAACGTCGCTCACAGTTGCCCATCGATCTCGCATATCTCACGGCGTCTTCTCTTCGATGTTGCAGCATGTCGTCATGCAACACCGCTCAAGGACTTCAACGATCTCACAGCATAGTTATTCCTCGTTTCATATCCACATGATTATAGCGGGAAGATGAACTAGGTAATTAAGGAAAATTAAGTCTTTTTACTAAAATACCCAAGAAAAAACGAACCCTTGCCCTTTCTTTTGCTAACGTTCATGGAAAATCAAACGTGGAGACTAAATTGGAGCTATTTATAATAGCCAGGATACTATATTAGGTCTTTATAAAAGTCTGAGATTAAATTGAGCATTTATTAATAGTCGGGAGGCTATTTTGAGCATTTACTCACAAAACAAAACTGTATGCATAGAGTTCCAACTAATATGATTTGGATAACAAAGTAGTATAAAAGCTATGATTTGTGAGTCTTGTGGTGAATAATACTACAAAATGATGGTGAAATGTACATTTGCAATAGAATTTGATCGACATCAACTTTAATGATGAAGTTCGCACTTGAAGCTTATTGTCGAGCAAACTTTAACAATGAAGTTCACACATGGAGCTTATTTTCATCGTTGTTTGAGAGCTAAAGTGAAACTAAGACAATGGTCATCAGTTCCTACTGTTCCATGAAGCTAAAGGTCAGCGAAATGAGACTTCATCCTAAGTTTGGGCATTCGAAGATGAGGTTTGCATGATTTTATATAATTTGTTTGAGAGTTACATGAGTTCTAAAACATTGGGATCCCTTTGCCCTCATTAAAATCCTTTGAACTTTGCATAATGTTGATCGCTGACTGTCCCTCCCTGCTAATAATATTCCTCACCTATAGTGTTGCGCCTTCTCCATCTTCGACTACATTCAGATCCAATAAGACATTGCTTGTTGATAAATGCGAAAGTCTTTGACATCATCTTCTATTATTTCTTTTGTGACAAATGGGGATGACAAAGAAGACCATGAGTATATGATATAGAATATCAAACTTTAATTTTATATATTAATTTTAGGTAAAGATATTTTGGATACCTTTAGTATGGGGGCATTTCACAAGTCAAAGATTTTAAAAACCTTCCACATTGATCCCTATTACCTTTTAAATTTTCATTATGATCACCTAGTTTGATTTTTTATCTTTAAAGTAGTCTTTTTTTTATTATTTCTAAAATTTATATGAAGCTAATTTCTTATGATAACAATATCATTTTCCTAAATATTTTTCTCCTATTATAAGGTCAAGTCATCTTACAATTAATATAGGTCACACTCTCGCCAATGAAGGAGAAAACTAGGTAGGAGAATAGAAAAGGTCACACTACTATTAAAAACTATTACTTTGGGTTTCAAAGAAATGAGGATTTCACTCAACCGAAACCCAATCTAACATTTCATCTTCTATCAACCTTTTCCTCCTCAATCTCCCCGTTCCAACTTTCCCTAGGTCTCTCTTCCTCTCCACCTCTTTTGATATTAAAAAAATAACTCCCTTTTCCTCTTCTCACTCTAAACAATATTCTTTTCATAAACAACCTACATTCAACCTAAAGTGCCTTCAATTTCTAGATCAAAAGAAGAAAATAACGGAAATGGAAGGAATATAACAGAAAGTAAGGACCTAAATAAAACGTAACCCAAACATTGGGAACAAAGTGGATTGTTATTATAATCATGGACTTATGAAATGCATATCCTAAACCTGATGGACTCAAATAATATTTATCCTTATTTTTTTATCTTATAGGTATTAATACCACTAGAATTCAATGTTACATATGAGCAAACAATTTAGGGTAAACAAAATGCACTACCGGGAAATTCGATTAATTGTCAAAATATATCATTTTAGAAAATGCAGAATAGCTAGAATCTATCACTTTAAAAATTGTTGGTTTAATGCAAAGCAATAAATTAAATGTTTTTACTTTTGTTAAGATATACTTCAAATGCATTGAAATGCAGATAAAGATGGACACAAAGAACGAGCTCAAGTGGACAATGGGTAGCCACAAGCGGTTGCTGGCAATGATCGGTAGCAACCAACATGAGGGAATACCAAGCACGCACATTGCATAAACTTTACAATATGAGCAATATGCAGGTATACATAAAATATAGAAATAAAACATAAGGGAGCAGAGAAATGCATGTTACATAGTTTAAAGGTACTACATATACCTTATTAAATTTGTTAAGAGCGACCCTTAAACTATAGAGTTATGCTGATGTTGACCTTATAAAGTTTTGTAGCCTAATTTTTACCCATTGAATAAAATGTGTTGCGCAAACTTAGTTCTGAGTAGGTATTTAGGAATTTTTTTGTATTTTCTCCACAATCAAACTATAGCGAAATATGCAAAGGCTGCAACAAGACATAGTCATCAATTAGGTGAATATTTACAGAGTTCTATATTTTTTATACACTGATCTTCATTTCTATTTTTTCACGCTCAATGTTTGCAAAGTACTGCATTTTCCCAACATACCTAGGTGGTGCTCCCGATACCCAAAAAAGTACAAGTTGATATAATAATAACTAAGGTGGCAGAGAGAAGTTCTTAAACGAGTTAGGAAAAGGAAACATGAAAGTGTTCTTTTTCCAAACAAAAAAATATAAACATCTAGCCAAGAATATAGCATGTCATTCTAGAACATAACATATTCAACTTAGATATCATTTTAACTAAGGTTTAGTAGACATTGTATTATGGTTTCATAAAATTAAATGATTGGAGAGCTAGACTGAATAAAAATAAATATTAAACGATTACAGCAGACAAGTTGACCCTCTGCAAAGTTTCAATGGACTTTCATGGTTAGTAAGGTGGAGGTGTCGCATAGAGTTTATTCTTATAGGACATCATCAAATAATCGATCTCCAAATGGGAGATTGTTAATAATGTGACATAATTTTCGCAATAAGCACTGAATCAAATTATTCCTATCATGATAAATAAGCATAAAACTCAAAGAAATTAGTTTTATAATAAAAAGAAATTAAATGAATATGCTTTTGGATAAAAGAGCCTACAAGTTTTTTTTTTTCTACCTGGCTAAACATCCATTGGACTTCTTCGTTTCTATTGCTATGTAACATAAATAGATGTGATGAGGAAAAAGCTTTTCATTGCTTGAATGGACGAGTAAAAAATATATAAAGGAAGAGAGAAGCAGAGCATCATGCTGAGAAAAAAAGAAATAGAATGAGAAAAAAAGAGCAGAGGTTGTGAATATGAAAAAAGAAATAGTGGGCAGAGGAGAGAAAATATGAAAGAGAGGAAAATAAAGAGAAAAACTCTAGTTTACTGCCAGACTCAAGCACGATGCAAACATACTTTTGACAACGCAAGGGTGATGCCGTAGGAAAACATAGTGATGCTGGAGGCAAACGTTGTGTTACAGAAAAAATATCTTGTAATAAACATAAATACAAATCAAAGTTTTTGATAAAAGCTCGTCTGAATCTCTTATTTTTACAATTTGATCCTTAGTTATTTTTCTCACAAAATTTACAGAAACATGAGGAAGGCAAATTTGATGTACTCATTATACACTAAGGTGAATTTTTTTATTTGTACGTCAGTTGATTTAAGCAATTCAATCTCAACAAATCACATAAATTTTAGTGAAGCATGCATAGCTCGTACCCTTTTCAACCTTATTCTATGTCACTGATCAAGATAGATTAGAACACTTAAATAAATAATGAAATGTCATGCTCTGCTTCAAACATGAAACAGCAAGGAAATAGTTCGGAAAATTTCACATGGAGCATGCAGCCAACTACATTAAGGTTATAGAGCAGATAACTTACGTCTCTTTGATTAACAGAGTTTACAATTAAAAAAATAGATGTAAATGATAGAATAAAATAAACTAAGATGGTTTTTTAGCACCAGCTAAACCAACACTAGTCGTTCCTACTCCAACATCAAAGAATTATGAAAACTAAGCATCTACATGAAGCTTTGCGTGTTAGCACTGATGATCATGGACATCCAAGTTAGCAATTCAGGTAAAGTTGAATTATGAAAATCATTAATAATAAAAATTATTCTTCAATAGAAAAAGGGCCAGCTCATGATGCAGTATAAATGCTTAATATGCCCTGACAAAGCTCAATTCTTAGGTATAATTTTGACCGACTATACATTACGTGAACGAAGACCTACTGCAATATAAACAGGAAAATCTCCAATTATTAAGCCATTGAACCATATCGTGTGAAATATCCAAAAAAAATCTCGTCAGCAAACATTTATTGCATTTTCTTAACAACGAATCAAGAAGTTCAAAGAGTCAGGAGAGCGTGTGGACACAGAAAAGAGGGGAAGTTGGGCTAAGAGAGATAAATATTGAGAACCTGTGTATTGTCCCCACGAGGTTGGAACCCACACTTCTCAACAACAGAAGATCTTACAATCTCCGGAGGAATTAGAGGCGTGAAACCCCTTCTAGAAACTTCAGATATCGCCCAGTTGATAAGAGCCATTTCTAATAAAACGGCCTCATTTTTTAGATAGTAAAACTTCGCTCCACTTACCTATAAAATTAAGAAAATAAGTTAAATAAAAACAGATCTACAAGTAGCAAATTAAAAGTTAATCACGAGATCCATCAAACGGTTGTGAGGAAGAAATATACTAAAGCCAAATATACTTTCACAAATCAAAAGGATGGGAAAACAAGTGGCATGTTCATGTACTTCAAATATTTATGAGATTGTTCAACTTGAAATAATCTTCTTCAATGCATAAGCTTCTGTAAGGACCCAGAACTTCTATGATTTAGATTCTCTTGGGAAGGCTAGATGACTAGACATGACAGGTTGGATATGGATTGGCCTGGCTTGTCTAGGCCAAACAAGCAAATTGGGCCAGCTAGGTGTAGTGAGTCGACTGGACAGATTTGGCAAGACTTCAGAATTTCCAAACAAGTAAGATTGGTTGAAAACGACCAGCCAGACTTGACTGTGATGGCCAGGTTGGATGAGTAAGCAAAAAGTTAGTTCAAAGATTAGATTTGCTCTGGCCGGCCACAAATGGGCGCTGACATATAAATGACCAACTATATCCCACAAGATCATCATTATGATGTTAGTCATATCAGACTCAATTTTGGTACGATACACTGTGTTGGCAAAAGAAGATGAGAAAAAGAAAACCATATGACATTGACAAATGTAAAACATGCACAACAACATCAAGTCTTTATCCCATTATGTGGAGTTGGCTACATGAATCCTTTTTCTCCATTGTGTCTTGTTAAGAATCAAATTCTCATCTAAATCTAATAAAGAAATGATATTTCTAATTATTTTTAACCAAGTCTTTTTAGGTACCTCTAGCTTTCTTAACATAAATCAAATCTAATACATCTACTTTCCTAACCGGGTCATCGGAAGGCCGCCGTTTTATGTGACCAAACCATCTAAGGTGACTCTCTCTAATCTTATCTTCCACTGGAGCAACTCCAACCTTTTCATGTATATGCTCATTTCATATCTGTCTCTAAGAGTAAAGTCATTCATCCACCAGAGCATCCTCATCTCTGCAACACTTAACTTAATATTATGCTTCTCTTTTAATGGCCAACATTCTGCACCATAAAGCATTGCAGGTCTCACTACCATCTTATAGAAATTTACCTCAGGTTTGAGAGGGACTTTCTATCATACAACAAGCCCAATGCATTCCTCCACTTCAACCATCCAACTTGAATTCTACTAATAACATCCCCACCTATTTCACCAACACTCCGAGCAGATATCTAAAATGTGTCTTATTAAGGACTTGATCGCCAAAAGTCACAATCCCCCGGGGCTCTAGATCAATTATTATTAAAATTACACTCCATATATTCAATTTTAAACTTATTCAAACAAAAGCCTTTAGACTCTAAGGTTGACCTCCATAATTCAAGCTTACCTTCAACTTCCTCTCTAGTCTTATCAACAAGACAAATATCATCAACAAAAAACATATATCAATGTACAACCTCTTGCAAATGTCTAGTGAGAGCATCTATGACTAAAGCAAAAAAGACATGGTCTTAAGGCTGATCCTTGATATAATCCAACTGAAATAGAAAAATACTTGGTCAAACCACCTTGTATTTGAACACAAGTAATAACTCCTGCATACATATCCTTAATGACTTGAATATAAGCATTATTAACCCCTTTCTTATGTAGAACTCTCCATATCACTTCTCTTGAAACTTTATCATATGCTTTCTCTAAATCAATAAAAATCATACTTAGACCTCCTTATTCTCTCTATACTTCTCAATCAAATCTCTCAAAAAATGTATAGCTTTCATAGTAGACCTACCTGACATGAATTCAAATTAATTTTGAGAAACATTAGTGTCATGCCGCAACTTATAGTCCATAACTATCTCCCATAGTTTTAAAGTATGACACATTAACTTTATTCCTCTATAATTCCCATAATCTTGTGCATCACCTTTATTCTTAAAAATATGAATCAACACACTCATTCTCCACTCACATGACATATTTTTAGTCTTCAAAATAATATTAAAAAGTTTAATAAGCCAATTAATTCTTTCATCTCATAAGTATTTCCACACCTATATTGGAATATCATCAGGTCCAACATCTTTTCCACACTTCATTTTCTTTAAAGCCTCTTTAACTTTGGTTTTATTAATATGTTGATAAAAACAAAAATCTTTCTTTTTATTTAGGGTGCTAAGGTCAGTAACGTCAATCGCATTCTCACAATATTCATTGAAAAGTTTAGCAAAATATCTCATCAACCTTTATTGAATATACTCTTCTAATAAAAATACTTTTTGATCTTCACCCTTAATACACTTGAACTAAATCCTTACTAATATTATTTCTTTGCTTAGCTAACTTATATATATGCATATCTTTTGCTCTCCTTAGTATCTAATATACAATTTAAATCATTAAAAGCTAAAATCTTTACACCACATATTGCTTTCTAAGACTCCTTACAAAACTTTTTATATTTTTTTCAATTATCAAAATTTTTATAGCTAAACTAATTTTTATAACAAATCTTCTTATTTTTTATCACCTTTATTCTTAAAAATATGAATCAACACACTCATTCTCCACTCACATGACATATTTTTAGTCTTCAAAATAATATTAAAAAGTTTAATAAGCCAATTAATTCTTTCATCTAATAAGTATTTCCACACCTGTATTGGAATATCATCAGGTCCAACATCTTTTCCACACTTCATTTTCTTTAAAGCCTCTTTAACTTTGATTTTATTAATATGTTGATAAAAATAAAAATCTTTCTTTTCATTTAGGGTGCTAAGGTCAGTAACGTCAATCGCATTCTCACAATATTCATTGAAAAGTTTAGCAAAATATCTCATCAACCTTTATTGAATATACTCTTCTAATAAAAACACTTTTTTGATCTTCACCCTTAATACACTTGAACTAAATCCTTACTAATATTATTTCTTTGCTTAACTAACTTATATATATACATATCTTTTGCCCTCCTTAGTATCTAATATACAATATAAATCATTAAAAGCTAAAATCTTTACACCACATATTGCTTTCTAAGACTCCTTACAAAACTTTCTATATTTTTTCCAATTATCAAAATTTTTACAGCTATACTAATTTTTATAACAAATCTTCTTATTTTTTATTTTTTCTAGCACATTTTTATTCCACCACCAACTATTTTTACTATTAGTAGTTTTTCCTTTTGATACTCCAAGCACATCGTTTGTAATATGTTTTAATATCACTAGCTACTTTTTTCTATATAGTATTAGTTTCCTCATGCACAGACAAAATTTTAAGATTTAGAATCTTACTCTAAAAAATATTTTGTTGATTTTCTTTAAATGCCCCAATCTAATCATAGAACAAAGATTTACTTTATTTTTTATTTTATGTCTATTCATCTTAAAGTCCAAAACTAATAAGAGATGTTGGGTACATAAACTTTCACTCGGAATAACTTTGTAATATTTGCAATCTAAATGATCTATTTTTTTATAAGAAAATAACCAATCTGAGTTTTATTATATCCATTCTTATAAGTGACGAGATGTTCATATTTTTTCTTAAATAAGGTATTAGTAATTACAAAATCATAAGCTAAATAAACATCTAATATTGTCTTACCACCTTCATTAATCGCTCCAAAGCCATGATCCCTATGAATACTTTTAAAATCTACCTCTCTACCAATATGTCTATTTAAATATCCTCTAATAAAAACTCTTTCTTCAAGAGTAGGAGTGTCAATTCGGGTCAACGGGTCAACGGGTCAGGTTCGGGTCCGACCCGAGTTGACCCGACTGTAAACGGGTTGACCCAAACCCAACCCGTTTAGTCAAACAGGTCAGAGATTTTAACCCGGACCCGACCCGTGAACCTGGGCTCAGGCGTAGCTGCGTAGGCGTGCTCCCGCGCTCCGACGACTCCTGCGTAGGCGTGCAGGATTGACGTCATAGGCCTGACGCGGACGGCTGGCATTGCGAAGACGCGACGTGACGCCGATGTCCCTCGATTCCCTCCCACGCGAGAAAAATGAAACGGGCAAAGGCGTATACGGGTCAGCTCATGTCAATTTCGGGTTACCAGGTTGACTCGGACCCGACCCGTTTTTTAAATGGGTTGAAAATTGAAACCCGAACCCGACCCGTTTGTTAAACGGGTCGACCAAAATCCAGATTTTTCGGGTCGGGTTCGGGTCGGGTTGTCGGGTCTGGTCAATAATTGACACCCCTATTCAAGAGTTATCTTTTGTATTAATTCTTCTAGGTCATTCCAAAATTTTAATTTTGAACACATGCATAGCTTAGTAAAACATGCATAACGTGGAGACATAATGTTTTGAGACAACCATGCTACTATCTGCCCCAATCAATGTTTGTCTATCTATTTAAGTTAATTAGCTTTAATTTTCTTCATTATCTATTGTGCTTCTTCCTGGTGTATTATTATTGTTTGCCTAACTTAGTGAAACACTAAAGGCCCCTTCTCACCAAAGGCCAGCTTTTTCGCTACACATTATGCTCATAACCAACAGGCAATTCATCCTGGATGGGCTCCACCAAAGCAAGCACATCCAGGCAGCATGTTTGAGAGCCGAGTGGATCCTAACTCCCTACCACAATCCCAAAGAAGGAAAACCAAGTCGACCAGATTAGATGATCCTGAGTCAATAGGGAAGCGTGACAGTATTAGCCAATACCTAACAAGTTATTCATTTAGTGCTTATTAACTGGATAAGTTAAGTGAATCTGTGCCATTCAAATCAGTAAGCCTCAATATTCATAAGGGCTGAATGAAAGCATGGATATTATTACTGAGTTTATGTAAAGGAACTTGAAAACAATCATATCTCATATAGATTAAATATCCATCGAGAATTCTTATTCCAAGCACTAATAGGGAATAAGCACTACTAGAATACCTCAGCTGCAGAGTCAAAATCAAATAAATCAAGTTCTTTTCCTAGCTGTATGTGATCTTTAGCTGTAAATTTAAACTCTGGAGGGTTTCCAACCTAGATCAAAGAATGACAAAGAAAAAAAATCATGAGCACTCTTGTTCAGCAAACCAAAATATTAGACAAAATATCATTAGAATGGAATACCATATGTCTCACAACAGAGTTCTCCTCGCCCCCTGTTGGAACATCAGGATGAGTAATGTTTGGTATGCATTGTGCTTCTAGTTGAAGCTTATCAGTAAGCACTACTAGATCCTCTTCTAAAGCAGCGAGGGCTTCTTTTAGATTCTTCCCTGGAAGAGACAACAGAGACGACATTTAAGTAAAATAGTTAACAAAAATTCAAAGCTTTACAAAATGTATACCTTCCTCTACAAGAGCCTGACGCACAGAAGGATCCAGTCTTCCCTTCATCTTGTTAGCAACTATATTTCTTTCCCCTCGCATCCGTTCAACCTCCTGCCATCTGTGACTAGGATTAGATAAGGACGTTTTTTCTTTTCTTGCTATAAGAGTACAACAAAACTATTGCAGGAGTCCATTACAAATTAACCTTATGTATTCGTTTTTCAAGCAACAACAAAAACTTTCGTTTTCTTCTCATGTTACCGACGAAGAATTCAACATAATTTGAATGGAGTAATTGTCAATGATGAGAGCAATTCAATTTATGCCAGCAAAAGCAATAAATAAATAAATAATTTTGTACTTACATATGTTTAAGCCCATATTTGATCAGGTGAAATTAATCAAACCATTATTAGAACATGAATCGTCTTAAAGTCCTAATCTCATCTTCTGCGAACTCGTCGTCGCCAATCCAGCCTTATATGACGGTTGCCAACCCTTATCTCATCATCATTGACCTCACCATCGTCGATCCCACCCAGCACGACCTCGTGCCGTCCCTGACCCCCACACTAAAATAATGTATTTCCTTTTCACCCAACCAAAAACGAAAAAAAAAAATGATTTAATGGACTTATTTTACAACCAACCAAAAATCTTAAAAAATAAATTATAATGAATTTAATTTACAATAAATTTAAAATGCACATATATTTGAAATACTTGCAACCAAACCACCCCTAAGATATTCATTTGAGACTATTTCTCTCTTCTTGCATTTTAGGCATGATTCATTTCTTTAACAAGGGCTTAGAGTCCTTCCACAAATAACTTTGGATCCAATATCTTCTTTGGTGCAATGAAGTATGAATCATGTAAAAAACCAATATTCAAAATAAGGATCGCCCCAATAATCATAAAAAGTTTCTACATAGTAAGCAGCAAATGAATATAGTAACTTTGGCCTACAACATAGAGGATCATCTAACTAAGATAATCAAAAATATTTTCGAGCGCTTTTGGCAAGACGATTCAACTCCTCATTCCCCGAAGGGAGGTAATCTATTCTCTCTCATAAGCACCAATGTCATTATACTATGAGTTGCTACTCCAACACCATCACATGATAATGAGCATTATTTTCCAAATCATAATACAACTGAGACTCCTCTTGTCACCCTACAAAACTTGAAGCTCAACCGAAAAATGCTTTTTTAATCTAAACTGCAGAGACTTATCCAACACCAAAATTCAAGATGTCAATGTTGGACTCATATAAAAGGAAGTTGGATCCCACCAATCACATCATTCACTAAGTCAACGATTTATCTTCTCACAATCAGTAACATGATGAAATGTGGTATGCTCTTTACTACATGCAAGGAGGAACATCTATTGTGGTTCTCCTACCTTCTTCTAGAAATCATCACCTCCTTTGTTGACTTAAATTTATTGTTTATCACTCAATTCTCTAGTGCCTAAAAGCTGATGAAGAACTCCTTAGCTCCCTTGAATATGAGACAGAAGTCGAAGGAGTCACTAAGCCATTTTGTCACTCGGTTATAGTGCGAGATGTTAGATGTACAAGCCCTAAAACTCGTCATCACTCAAACATCGCTTACTAATGGAATTTGCAAAGGACCTCTTTTAGCTTGCGATAGCCAAATCCTTGATTGAATTGCTAGAGTTGGTCAATAGCCACATCAATGAGTATAACTGTGTGACTTCAGCTTTAACACCTATATTGGGCTCTTCAAAGATTATCATTAGCATCCTTGAGTTCAGCGGAATAAATCACATCGTTATCCGAAGCCGCAAAAACTTTGTAGAGGGTATCGGCCCGAAAAGCAAGATAAGGGAATAATATCTTATGACCCCGAACAAGGGACAAGTCACCTCATTTCTAGAGGAATGTATAAGAAATTTTTATGCTTTCCATTGAGGCGAACTACATTATATGCTCGTGAACCATCAACCTATTTTGTCTTCTATAAAGATCACAGCTATGTATGGACTATCCTTACCACCTTCGTAGTCACATTAAAGAATTGGTAAGCACCGATAAGCTCATAGAATTGGTTCTTGTTGACACCATACATCTAAACCAGGCACCTATTTAGGAAAAGAACAACAATCCTAATACACACAAATGATTCATATTACAAGGATAATCTTAATGATGCTTGATGAATCCGGGGTTAAGGTGTCAAGGTAAGAAACCTCAAGTTCATCATCTTTCAAGGAGCTCATCACCATCACTAATGCAGACCAATCACAAATCGGGAATCCTTGCGATGCTATCATTACTACCCTTATCACCAACTATCAAATTGAGATTATTTCAATCGACATGGAGAATTCTGTAAATATTATATTTCAATGTGTTTTCAATATTCATTCATGTTGCACTAATTGTTGAGTCATTTACATTTTCTAAAGAGCATATTAAGAACGAAGCTAGATCATATTACCAACAACTTTGGGCGAGGGAGGCATGTGGGCTGTAATGGTCAACTTCATCATAGTCGATGCTCCTACCACCTATAATGCACCTTTGGCCAACCTCACTTGAACACTTTCAAGATAATTGTTTCAACTTACCATATTGTAGTGAAGTTTCAAGAAAGAGGTCAAACACTCACTATCCAAAGAAACTTGCTGCAATTATGGAATTCTACCTACAAGCAATCAAATTAGTCTAACACTCCAACAAAAAGTTTTGCAACTCCAGGAACCAAGTTACACTTTGTGCATTTGCACTTTGGTTTAGAGCACCAATTACTATTCATTAATTGTCGTAGATCAAACAAAGACATTTTCTTTTGATTCATAATTGAAATGCAGGAGAAGAAATCAATGTCACATGTCAATGTTTGAACATAGACAAGTCAGCCAAGCCAATCAAATAGAGAATTTGACAAATCGCACAAATTTGATAGAGAAACAAATTGACGCAATGCTCAAAAATTCTGGAAGGTCAGATTCAATAGAAAAATCCAATACCCAAACTAAATCTTAAATGTCATCATGGTCCAAAAGGGTAATGAGAAGTGCATAATATGCGCAAGACATGATGAATATGAAAAAACCTTATCCCAAGGATAGCCACCCACTTTTGCAATTTGGTGCTCTAATCGACTCTGCAATCGACTTTCAGTAATAACCTTTGTTGACGCTTTCACAAGTTATCAACAAATTAAAATATATAATATCAACCAAGAAAAGAATATGTGTTGTACTACTACAATAATACCATTCAAAGTAAAGAAAGTTGAAGTTACTTATAAGCGAATGATGGGCAATTTCTTAGAAAATCAAAAAAAGGAAAAAAAAAATTGAAGTCTATGTTGATAACTTGCTCATGAAAAGCCAAACTCAAGAAGACGTCATAAATCCCCAATGTACCTGCTCAAATACATCTTTGGAGTGTGTTTGGGTTTGTTTGAGCTTTCGTCTAACACCACAAGGTCTGAAGGTCAATCCCTATAAAGTCAAAGTAATATAAAAGATTTCTCCTCCAAGAACTACCAAAAACTTAGCATCTTATAGGGTGAATTATATGCCTAAATTATTTTATCTTGAAATATGACGAAGATTGTTTAGCATTTTAAGGTGTTAAGTGGTGTCATGGTGTGAAACACTTTCAATAGATTGAGAAATGCGGATAAGCATTCAGCTAGTTATAGTCTCTATTATCTCAACGCCCCTTCTCCAAAGCCCACAACTTGGTGACAATTTGCTACTTTATCTCAAAGAGGGTGAGGAGATGGTCAACTCAACTCTAATTAACAAAGATAGCAAGAAACAATGGCTAGTGTGTTACGTCAGGAAAATTCTCCATAAGATCAAGTTAAGATACATAAGCCTAGCAACTGTCTTCTCTAAAGTCATCAAAAATTTAATATACCTATTTACATATGCCTACTCAATCTCAATGTCAACTTCTAGACTTGTTTTGATGTATTCTTCAAAGATTTGATCTAAGCGTAGAATACATAGCCTTAAGGACCTTCATCCAAAATTCTCACTCAAGTTACTCACTACGCTACAAAGATAATCACCTTTAAATCCAATCTTCTTAACATGAACTCTAGACTCCTTACAGAAATTCCAATCATCCTCAACAATCTTGAGGTTCACTTCCTCAACCTGATCATGATCGCTTCCACTATTAGAACCACTTCATCATTAACATAGCTATTGGACCTCACTTCTTATGAAATCGTCTCTCCATCAACAATAAAAGGATCATTTCCCTTAGTGATTTGGAATTCCTAGTTGCCAGCTTTTTCCGACTCTTTCTCTTGGGGATCTCTTCGACGTTAATAGTAGGCATATTGACCCACATAGTCTTCTCTTTGTCGAAAACTTCAAATTCAATTACAACTACCTCGAAAGTTGGCTCATCAACACTCGTGTCCCTTCCCTAGCAAAGAGACCTCAAGGAACTCACTCTCGCCTTCAGTTGAAATAGCATCAGAGCTAGAAAAATCACTTCCTAATCTTCCTTTGGAAGATTTAAGATTAATTCAAAAATGGAAGCCCTACTCTGAAACTCTAAGATGTGTTAAAATATTTATTGTCAAAACTTTGTTCACTTGGATTTGTGGAGATGATTCAGGGAAGAGGAGGGATAAAAATGCCACCTTGCTCTTCCAAATGAGGTGTATCAATCTTTCCATCTATTTACTAGAGTGCCTTCTAGAATATTTTTTGAAGCATATAGTCCCTCATGCACACATTTCTCATCATAAGTTGCTCACTTTGCAGCCTCCTTGGGCAACTAAGGATCCAACTTCTCCTAGTTTTCTTCTAACTTCTTGAACTTTACCTACATCAAGGGTAGTTTCCCTACCGCCAATAACCACTCCTACAATTAAGGGAGATATCCCTGTGCAGCCACATTCAACTTCTTTGAAGCTCATTGACAACATTCAAGCCTATAAATCGCTTAAACTTCTTCAATTCTATATAAAAAAGGGTTCTAAAATAAAAAAAATGTCAACAAAATAGATAACCAAGATTCAAGTAGTGAAATTCTGAAAATGAAATACAAATATCAAATTTATTGGCATATGTGTTGGCATATCAAATCCGTGCTAGGAATCTATACATTACATTGAGATAACGCTCAAAATTAATTTATACTTCTCATTTGAACTGCCCCGACCAAATAGGGTGTTTCAATTCTTTGATTCCCTAGTCATTTTCATCTTCTTAAAAGGGATTTTGCTTGTATCATGTTAAGTCATTATGAGAACCTAAATTGGGTTCAAGAAGTCGTTGATTGAGAAAAACCTTGGATATTTTGCAACTTGACCTAAAGCCTTAAACAACCCAAAGTCACATCTCATAACAACAACCCAATAGTTAGCTTTAACCCGACCACTACTAATAAGTCGTTGGACTCATAAAGTGTCCCTGAAACAATTCACCCTAATAACTCATGAATTCGATCCCTAACTAAAGGATTGCTTCAACATAACTCGCCAATAGTACACCCCCCCCCCCCCCCCCCTAACTCAAAATCCATAAATTGTCAATATTTCATGCAACTGATGCCTACTTTGGGTACAACTCGCCTGCTACATAATCAACTGCAACAAGCTCAACCTATATGTTTTGAATGTAATTGTACTGCACTTTCAATTATATAGCACCAATCTTAATCCCCACCAATATATAGTGGATTTGTGGTCAATCTGGGGCACATAAAATCTCACCATAAATATTTACAAAAAAATTCTATCTACAGATTGTTTCTTTATATCTCGATTCCAGTAACCCTTTTTAGTCTAACGACTTTGGTCAGGATCTTTGTATGCCAATTCCATAAGAGATTCATTTGAGAACCAGATTCTCTCTCCTCTTGCTCATTGGGCATAATTCATTTCTATAATAAGATATAGCTATTCTTCAAAGGACAACTTTGGATCCTACACGATGCATCTGCAACTCCTAGCATGATGACATCACTATAACCAGTTAATCCAACTAAAGCATATCCTTTCTCAACATTTCCGTCCTCAAAACGAATGTAATGAGCATTTATTATATGTCAATTTATCAACAACGAATTCAAGAAAATAACAGAGACGAAAAATAGTTTAACCTTCTGAAGGCTGCAGAAATCCTCATAGAGCTCAAGGACAAGCTCCAAATTGGCAGTGGAATTCCTGTTCCTAATGTTGGCAGCGACAAGATCTTTATTATCCCGGATCCATTTCAAGTCAATGGCAGCTTTCCATTGGGGCCTGAGAGTTTCTGCACCCAGCATCTCAAGAACTTCAACTATTTGACCAGAGGTAGAAACAATATGGGAAGAAAGCACGCACCATTCTCTCCGTGGGATGAAGCGTTGGCAGCTGGCTGAGAAATAGCAGGGGATGAGATGGCCCGTAGAAGAAAAGGTGGAGAAACCTTAAGCGGGAAGACGGGGAGTGCCGGGGTTATGCTTAGGGTTTTGAAGTGTGTTAACTGTGATGGCAGCCTGCAAACAACCGGCGCCCGCGATAGCAAGTAATTGCAGGAGATCATCCCTAAATAGCAAAAAAAAAAAACTTAAAAAAAGAGATTGGGATTAGGAGGTCTACTGGAGTAATGGGTAGAATGATAGAGCTAAAAAATAATGGCTGCCTTAGGCGGATTGGCGGATAGGGTTTGAGCGGCGGAGAGCAGCGGGAATGGGAGGGCAGTGCCAGTTCAGTAGTTTTGCACGAGGAAGAAGAATATTTTTTATCGAGACATTTAAGCGTGAGTCATTAAGATTTTTTTATATTTATAAAAATAATATCTAATTTTCTTGATAAATTATTGCCCAATATTAATTTATTAAAAAAATTAACGAAATATCTTGAAAATTTTTAACTGGCTTAATTTATAATGCTTTAGAAATTATTGTTGATCATGAATTAGCATACAAAAATCAATTTTTGGGTTTTTTCTCTCACCAATCTCAATGAAAAATTTATCAATTTACAATAATATAAAATGTTTTAAATAAGATTAAAGAGGAAGTGGAGAGGAGAGAGGAAAGAGAATGAGAACTTTCAGGGCTTTTGCATCTGTCGTTTATATAGGAAAATTGTTTTACAAGTAGTAAGTGACATTTACTCTGTATTTATTTCAATGATTTTGAGTTTGATACTTTTTATATCTTCTGAATAAAAGTCTATATCTCTGAATTAAGTGAACTTTCATCGCATAACTTTTTGATATGTGATAGATGTCATTAATATGAGCATTTTAACTGGAATATTTCTGAATTTTCACTGGGAAAATGATAGTTATGAATTTATAAAGATATTGCATATTTTATAGATTTTATTATATCTCCTCTATTATTGCATTTATCGTTGAAATGATAATGTTGTTATATGATGAATGTGGCATTTGCATACAAGCAAAGAAGGGTGACAATTAACATTATAATTAATATGGGATAGTTGATAAAACATGATACCTTGCGTATGAGGATGGGTCGACGAGCTTTCCTTTGAAAATGAGTTGTGGTGTTATTTGAGTTGTTGTCTGTAGCCGCTTGATCAAATTACGATGACGGGTAGAGTGACGACTCTTAAATGATTTTTGAAAGTCACCTTTGAATTGACTTAAAATAATAAATAATGATGGAAAGATAAAGATCGATGACAAATTAGTTGATGTTAGGGTTAAATGAAAGACTGGTGATCGATGACCAACTAGGAGACAATTGGGGTGGAAGGATGAAAACATCATATTAAAAGCTCGATTTCCTGCCTTCTTTAATCTTACCTTGATAAATGCATACATTGATAGTATTAACAGATATGTCATATAGCATTGATGTGTGTGCATATATAATATATGATAACATTGATGTGTGTGCATTTATATTATATGATATAGATACATGCACTAATAGTATATGACATATAAGAGGTATAAGACTGACGACTATTGATTGACATGATATGATATATAAGTCAAACTAATTGTTGATTACCACTGATTTGAAATGCTAAATTGATATCTAATGGACTAATGTGAAATTGAAATGCACTATGTTATTTACAATGCTAATGATATGATTAAGTATATGATATGTATTAATTTCAGTTGTAGATATTAGTAACTTGTTGGGCTATAATATTCATTATATGATTTTTACATGTTTTCAGGGAAATGCAAGGAAGCTTAAGGATGAGCTATGTTTTGGTCTCTAGTAGTCTTTCTATTTTGCAATCAAGTGTTCATTGAGATGAGCTAATTTATTGTATGCCATGACTATTATATATGTATCATTTTGAGCTTGTACTAGTCGTACAATTGAACAAATATAAAATACATGTTATTTCTTTTACTAATATTTCTACGAAATTTGTAAGTTCTTGTTGAATAGTCGAATGTTTGTAAATATAAAAAAATAAAATATATAATTCTTTTTGACTTAGATCCTAGGGCGTGATAAAGTCAACCCTCACAAAGATAATTAAGAGTTCTCACGAATTACTCAATTCACCACTCGCCCTCCATTAGCAAGCAGCAGTCTGCCCGTATCTGTGATGAAATATTGTCAATTATGCTTGTCACCTTAACTACAGGAAAAATATCAATCCAAGAGAGTTTTAGCTCATCCATCATAAGTAACCCTCAAGCAAGTGAAGCTACAGGGTTCTCCCCAAGACAGGAAATAAGATTAAGAAGAGTAATCATTTATCAGGCCAGTTAGAGTGTAACACATGTCAAAGGCAATTTGTAAGAAAAAGTGATTATCTTATATATTTTTTGTTTTTTATTTATTTGAACTTTCCTTTAGTCTGAGATCCCTATAAACAAAGAGGGAAGAAAATTATTTTGATTTTTTTTTTCTTCTTTTAACACTTTCAATATAAATATTTGAGCTGGTGGATTACTTCCTATAGATTTTTTCTTTCTTTTTTTCCATTCTCACATAGGTTCTTAGTGTACCCCTAAAAGCTCACATGCTAGTAAGGTGGGGTGACACCCATGAATAAATTTAGATCCAACACTTGAAAATGGTAAGGTGGGCATGAATTGATGTTAGTGACTAGAAGACTAGCGAAGCTTGACGAGCAAACTCACCTTGAACCCTTAGTAAATATGGAGAACTCAGACAACACTACTCAACATAACCTTATGGAAATAGAATAAAGGCTAAAAAAAATGATATAGGATGCCCTAGGCTAGCAAGGCGTGCATATACGGAGAGCACCCTACAAGAATCATCTAACTCGGTGATTTTTCACATAAAAGAAGACAATATAGCATTGAACTCTATGCCCATTACAGCCTGAGCCACTCGTTGAAAGCACCAACGATCACTCTTTGACCACTCACCCCTAGAACTCATTGCAAGGAGAGAGCAATAATAAATGAGAGAAACGAAAAGAGTGGCTCAAATAGGGGTGTCAAAAGTTGACACGACCCGAAATCCGATCCGAAAAATTCGGATTCTGGTCAACTCGTTTGATAAACAGTCCGGCCCGGGTTTAGATTTTTGACCAGTCTAAAAAGCGGGTCGGGTTCGGATTGACCCGACAATCTACGGGTCAACCCAAATTGACCCATTTAGTCATCCCACGCGTCAGGTCGCGTCCGCGCTGCCCGTCAAGTCACATATGTGATGTCACATCTGTGTCACGGTGTCAGCTTGCGTCTGCCGTCTGCAACTCCACATCACATGTCGCGTCCGTGTCCAGGGGTCCCCATCGGCGGCTCGGCTCTTCCTGCGACTGCGTCCAGGCGTCCAGCGTCCACGTCCAACCGTCCAGCGTCCAGGTGTTCCGGAGTTCAGGATTCCCGCTTCCAGCCGTCCAGGTGCCCCACGTCCAGGCATCTGCATCCTCTGGCCCTCCACTTCCCTTAGCTCCGCCGTTCCGCAGATGTTCGCGGGTCGGGTCGTGTCAACTCAGTAACCCGCACGGGTCGGGTTCAGGTTGGCAAACCTGACCCATTTGCAAAACCAGATCGGGTTAAGGTCAACCCATTTATGGTCGGGTCAAATCTGGTTCGATCCGAACCCGACCCGTTGATTCGAATTGACACCCCTAGGCCCGAAGGAAAGGGACATGAGACCTCTTATGCCATGAGATCATCGCTAAAAGCACCAACGATCACTCTTATAGCAAGCTGACTCCCCTGCGACGGCTAAAAGACTGAAGGCTAGAGAAGTAAACTGAACGTCTAGGTGGGCAAGCATTGGCCTTGAAAAAGATGACAATTGTTACCACTATTAGGGGTGTGCATTGTTTGAATAAAACTGAAAAAACTAAGTCAAACAAATTTTATTTGATCATTGTAGTTCATTTGTTAAAGTATTAGTTCGATTATTATTTATTATTTTGGGTTTATTTGATTTTTTATTGATTCAAATTTTTTTATTAAATAGATCAAAGAAAAAATTGAAAAATATTAAACAAATAAATCCCAATAACTTTGTATAAACAAAATTAAGAAAAAAATCAATGTAGATATTATTTATTCAATTTATGAGAATTATGAATTTTAGTAATGATTAATTGATATATTTTTTTTAAATATATGCTATTTAAGCATATAAAGTTAAATGTACAATTCCTTTGTTTCACTAAAATTTTTAATTTTATGTTGATTACTATAATCGCAATATTATCTTTTATTCTTAAACACCATTGCTTTGTTTTTTGAGCTATTTGTTTGGATGTTTTATGATTGTAGAGCAAAGCAAATTTACAAGTTTTGAAATTTCTAGTATTTGGTTGGAAGATTTTGGAATACCCACCTTAGTATATTTCATAGTTTGGATTCACCCATAATAGCTTTAATATAACCCTCTTAAGGCTTCATTTGGGCTAACTTTCTTACTACTTTTTAAAGAAACTTTTTAAATCAAAAGGTTTTTTAACTTGAAATTTTTAAACTAGAAAGCTGCTTTAGAAAGCAGTAAGAAAGTTGTTTAGTACAAAAACTTTAATTTTTGTACTAAAAAATTATTTTAAGAAACAATAAGAAAACCGTCACAAACGAAACCTTATCTTAACATCTCTCATCTTTAACAAGACACTATTTTTCAAGCCAAAGGATATAAAAAAGTTCTATATATTAACTTAAATTAAATTATCAAATAAGTTTGTCTCAATTAAAAATGCATGTGCTTTGTTCTTTTGACGAATGATAATTTGTCTCGCGGGCCATCAATTGCTTGCTTCACAACACTTTCTATTTGATTGATGTGTCTTGCATGAACAGTATAGTTAGTGATACAATATCATTGCCTTTGATTTGGTTAACCTGTGAGGAAAAAGAAGAAGAAGAAAGATTACACGAATCAAAATATCTTGACATTATTATTCTCCTGTTTGTGACATCTCTTCTTTGCTAAAAGAGCTTGTTGATGACGTTGGCTCTGCGTACCACTGGTTCTCCTGCCGCGTGAGAAAGGAAGCCTCTGTAATTGATAACAGAGAATGAAGTTATTGCAAGCCGAAAATCTGGAAGTTGCTCACATAGATAACTTAAAATTAAAGGAAACAACAAATAATAACATCATCAAATCTTTATTTCACTACGTGGAATTTGCTACAAGAATCTTTTTTCTCTAATGCATAAATTAAAGATTGTGTCATAAAAATAGCGCTTGTCGATATTAAACGAATCAAAATATCTTGACATTATTATTTTCATCACAATGCAGATTCGTTTGGGACTGCTTTCTTATAGCATCTTAAGACAGCTTTCTAGTATAAAAATATATATTTTTTACTAGAAATTTTTTACTAGAAATCTGCTTTAAGAAAATGTGAAAAGCAAATGAAGCCTAAGGTTTCGTTTGGGACGACTTTCTTTCTGCTTCTTAAAGCAGCTTTCAAGAAAGAAATTTTTATTTTTTTTACTAAAAAACTGCTATAAGAAACAGTAACAAATCCGTCCCAAACAAAATCTAAATCACAACTTGAAAGCAAAATTTATGGTATCATCAGAATATTATCTTTAATCATGCATATAGATCAAAATAGCAGTAATCATGAAATTGTAAACTTGGAAATATGCGTAAGTGGATTGGTATGGTGATTAAAGCAAAACTATTGCAAGCCTATTAGTTAGCAACAACAACAAGAAGCCTTTATCACACTATGTGGGGTCGAGTACATGAATGTTTTTTCTTCATTGTGTCTTGTTAAGGGTCAATTTCTCATCTAAATCTAATAAAGAAAGGTCGTTTTTAATATTTTCTAACAAAGTCTTTTTAGATATACCTCTATCTTTTTTAATATAAGTCAAATCTAATGCATCTACTTTTCTAACTGGGTCATCGGAAGGCCGCCGTTTTATGTGACCAAACCATCTAAGGCGACTCGCTCTAATTTTATCTTTCACTGGAGCTACTCCAACAATTTCATGTTTATATGACCAAACCACCTAGGCGCCTAGGATCAAAATGCCAGCAAAATCAGTAAGGCAGTAATCATGTACTTGTATGCTTAGCAACACATATAAAGGTAAGCTCTCGCCAAATAGTGAGCCGAATCAATTAACAAATTAACTATGATCCTCCTAATTTGGAAAGATTTGTCAATTACGAAATAAATACTTTCTTGAGAAGAAAAGAATGATCTGGGAGGTGTTAAGCTGTTTTTGGAAACAAACAACATTCAAAGTTGAAATAGCCAGCATAAAGAAGGCTGTTTTCTGGTAAATTTATACATCTGTCTTCTATAATGTGGGAATACATATTATTCCATTGTTTTAAGGCTATTTATACATTTCAAAGGTAAATAAATCAATGCACTCAATAAATAACTTGAACTCGACAAGATTTCGTTTGGGACGGCTTTCTTATTGCTTCTTAAAGCAGTTTTCAAGTAAAAAAAATTATTTTTTTACTAGAAAGCTGCTTTAAGAAGCAATAAGAATACCATCCCAAACGAAGCCTAATTCTCATTCAAATTTATTAAGTTAGCCATTAAACAAATTTGAACTTTTTTAAAAACATGGGGCTAAATGAACTAAATTTGAATAGAGTCCAATTTATTTATTCATGTTTACAAACAAGTTTGTCCTTTGTTTAAAAAGTAATTTGCTAAAAGCTTGATATTTAGCTTGATGATAGCTCGTGTAGTATTCAATTAAAATTTTGTTAAACATAACTTATTTGATTATTATTTTAATGATAATATATTATATATTTATTTATAAGTCACGATATATTTTGATATAGAACATCAACCTAATTTTAAAGTGTCTATTACAGGATCAAGATCAAGTGCTCAATATGAGATCGAGAGCTCATATATCATCATCAAACAAGCATAAAAAAAGAGTATTGATATGGAACTAAATTAAAAAAAAAAATAAAGCTTGGAACCCAAAATTTTTGAATTTTCAGTCTTTTATTTATAATATTCATCATCTGATATTTTGAAATTATTATTTTTCTTTATTTTAAATATATTTAGGGTTGAATAGGAAGTGTTTGAGCTGATCACCTGATGTAGAGAGAGAATCATGGAATAGATTTGTGGTTCCACTCCGCTTCCTTATTTCCTCTCTAGATTTGATTTTTTTCCATTCTCAGTTTTTTCTTTTTTCTTTTTAATTTTGAATTGCAAGACCTGATATAATAACTTAAATATTACTGAAATGAATGAGAAAAGAAGTTTTGATGTTTTGAAAAAAAAAAATGAATAGTGTAATTCTAGGGTTTGGCGCTTCGTGGCTGACTCATCATCTTTGGGTTTTTCATGGTGAAAGACCTAGATATCCTTCTTATACTTGATGATCTCTCCCTAACTCATTTGTAGCATACACTCTCACCTCCCTAGCATCATCCTACAGCATGTCATCAAACCCTACAGCCATAAAAAATTTCTAAGCCACCCTTGAAACCATCGGCCTCAATTAGGATACTCTTGACCTACTTTTAATCCTCCACCCTAAAACACTCTTCAAACAACTTGGATCCCCATTATATGCTCCAAATATGATCTCAGCGCATTCCCCTAATATCCCAAAGTCATTACAAACCTCCATACACCATTAAGCCTCTCCACTAAATAGTGTCCAGCCTAGGTTACCTTAACATAGTCTTTTCCCCATATTTTGGCCTCCAAACCATTTGGAATGTCACCAAAATCTCTAAATCATATCTAACATGCCTTAGATCCTTCACCATAAGAAACCATAGATCCTAATCCCTAAGTAGAGTTATAGGGTTGTCGATGACCAAACTCTTTGGCTGACCCCTTTCTTTGACCACTACAACAACAACATCAGGCCATTATTCCAAAATGTGGGGTTGGTTACATGAATCATTATTCTCATTGTGTCCTATTCAAAGTCAAATTCTCATTTAAGTTTAATAAAGAGATGTCATTTCTAATATTTTCTAATTAAGTCTTTTTAGGTTTACATCTACCTTTCTTAACATAAGCCAAATCTAATACATCTACGTTCATAATCGGTTCATCAAAATGCTTTCGTTTTATGTGACCAAACCATCTAAGGTGACTCTCTCTAATATTCTCTTCCACAGGAGCTACTCCAACCTTTCACGTATATGCTCATTTTGTATCCTATCTCTAAGAGTAAAGCCACTCATCCACCTGAGCATCCTCATCTCTGCAACACTTAACTTACTATTATGCTTCTCTTTTAATGGCCAACATTATGCACCATAAAGCATTGCAGGTCTCACCACCATAAAGCATTGCAGGTCTCTTTTGACCAATACCTCCAATAAAATTATTCCAACCACCAAAGAGTGTCTCTCAAATCCTTGGCTTACCACCAAAGCAAGTGAAAGCATCCGATCACCCATTCAAATGCTAGGTCAATTATTAAAATTTGATTAAATATAACTCATTTGATTACCTGTTAAATGGTAATATATTATATTTTTATTTATTTGTCTAGTGTGTATTTCCAATTCCCATATTTTATTTTCATAATATCACATTTTTTTCACGCCTTTGAGTTTCGACGCTTTACGCCTCCCCAATCACCCGGTCACTTGCATCAATGAGAGTACACCAAGGTTGTCACTCATGTGGGCGCCTTCTCATCTCTCATGCAATTGACATGTTAGCGAGCCATCTATGAGCGCTTTGTCTCAACCATAGAGGGTAAGCGGCCTAAAGAAGGTTGAGATTAGTAAGGTCTTCAAATTCTTCAACTTTAAATGTTTCTTATCTTGATAAAGGTCTTCAAATTCTACAACTTGCTTCACATAAAATGTTTCTTATTTTGATAAACATTTTTGTTTATTTTTAACTTCATATTTTTTTCAAATCAACTCATCTATTTTTTTAGCGAATTTGTATATTGATTTGATACAATCCTTTCTATTTCTCTATTTCAATAAACAATTTTGTTGGTATTTGTTAATGTTATATGATTTAAAGAAAGTATGTTCTTGAATTATTTGTCATCCTGTTTAATTGATGCTTGTTCAATTGGAGTCAATGGTAAGATGCCAATTCCATATTAATTTAATTAATTATATATTTAGACTTGCAAAATTATTTGTTAGTAAAAGAAGATAAACACTTGGTCTGTTTTTTTAGCTTTTTTATTAGCTAGCTTAGATTTTCGTTCAATTAATTTAGGCAAGCACAAGCCAGCTTTGACTATAGAAAAATCTAAACAAGTCAAGATCAAAAAATATGGGAAAGCATGGCTCAAACTCTAGCCCAAAGAAACAAATTTTAGTATGACTAAGCCAAATCCAATCTATGATGTGCTCGGCTCAGCTCAGCTCTATTACACCCCTAATATTCCATTTAAGTTACCCTGTCTAACCCAGCAAAAAATTTTTAACTTCTTTCAAAACAGAGAAAAATAAAATAAAATTTGGCCAATATTGGAATCAATCAGATTGAGAAAGCCATACCTGATATGAAAATATCATTGTACTCATTCTCATCATAAACAAATTGAGGTGGGTCTGGCGAACCAATTCCTACGATGGTGCTTCCGCTGCTTGAAATATTAGCAGATCATAAGCCCTTGATGAGTTTTCAAAGAAGGCAACATGACAAAGATAGATACAAATAAATATAATGAAGAAAAAAAAAATACAATACAGATATTCACTTTCTGACAATGTCATTGATCACAATTAAAAGGAAGTGTACATATCATTTAGAAAAATATGCTACATAGACCTATGTTTTGTAATAATGGCAATGAATTATATTGACACGACTCTAGAAGTGTGTTCATAGGAAAATGCTAAGAAGACATGGTATTTCCTAAAGAAGGCATGTAATTGATTTGACAGTCATTGATTTTTTTTTTTGGGGGTCTATGTGGATTTGGACAGTAACATTTTGATAGGAAAAACTTGTATATCTCAAGTATTTCCTATCAATCTTCGGAAAACAACGAGATTTCTTCACAAAAATTCATACAAAATCACGAAAATAGTAGATAATTTGTATTATTTGATGAGAGGGAAACAGAAAATACCAAAATACAATTGATCCTCTATTCGAGAGAAGGATCGATCTCTCCCAATCTCTAGACGCCGCTAGAGCCCAAAGAAACCCTAAGAGATCTCAAATTTCAGCCAAATTCAAGCTGCCCTAACCCTAGGAAAACAAACTATTTAATGCATACAAATCAAAAGGAAATCTCTAAACAGTCCTTACATTCAAATTTTCCTCCTAACTCCCTCAAAATCCTTCCTAAACAGCTCACGCACGCCCCGGTGTGCGTTCGAGTACAGGAGGCGGACATTTCCGCCTCTGTTCGCATATGTCAATCCCGTCGGATAGGCTGAACTGGTCCAATGAATCGGTCTAACACATTTCTCTATCACAAGTAGTTATTGATCCATCCAAGGACAGTGGAATCAGTACACAAGTAGGGAGTCAACCGGTAAAACATGGATATACATCAAATTCTTCTATATGAGATTAATAAATGGAATTTGTGTAAGGGTTATTTTTTAACCTTCCAGACATGAAAACAGCGCTATACTGTCCACGCCCTGCAGCTAGCACGCGTTGCTTCAACTTCTTCAAAGACGGTAAAACATCAAATGCAGGGGGCTCTGGTAGAAGTGAAAATGAAAAAGAAATGATAAATAAAAGATTATTTAAGCAAGAGTGTCAACAGAAAGTGGAAAAACAGTAAGATCGTGGAGTATTTTTCATTGGACCCTGAATACCTAGATCATTTATGCAGACATCTTGAGATATTCCACTTTGAACACATTTTTCGAGCAACGTCAATGGGTCAACTGAGCTAGTTTTACCAAGATGAAGTCGCTGCATGAAAGTTTTATGTCAGTAACTGCTTATGTTTCAGAGAGTAGCTTAAAAATCCATAGAGGTTTTGCCTTGTACACTTCGGCAGTTGGGCATGCTTCTTGGGGCTTTATAAGAACCATTGGCAAGTCCGTAGGTAATGCATGCGGAAGATCTTGAACAACCTGAGAATAATGATCAATAGTTAAGCAGCATATCATTTATTTTTCTCACAAAAAAAAAAAAAAAAAAAACAGTTGTGTTGCTTAAGATTCCACAGACATTAGACAAAGTTGGGAGTGTACTCATGAAAGCTAAGAAATAATTTTCCGTGGAAATTCATGCACCTCAAAGTACTAAATGTAACTCCCCAGAATCAAATTTAAAAGAATTATTTGTTTTATCTTTTTAATTAATCAACCAGAGCTTCAAAACACTATAATATAAATGCTATTGCAAAGGCGGTTTTTAATTTTGGCTTAAAATGACTTCTAAAAAAATTTATTTATCTGGATCAAAATACAAACTATTACACTAAATGACTAAGAAAGAATTTCAATAAATTACTACAGGCATTTTATTTTCTATTTTTTCATGACTAAAAATATTTCTCTGCATTCGTTTTCCTTGCTTCCTTTCAACGTTTACACGCATCAATCTTCACTCAAAATTCTTAATTTTCAGAAAAATATTTTTGCTAACTTTTCAATGTTTGCATGCATCATCTTCACTTAAAATTTTTATTTCTAATATTATAATATGTTACACAGGAAACTACCAGGCTTATGATTTGAAAATAAACATGAATATGCATCTAATAAAAATTGTGCACCTTCCTAAAAGGTTTCACAAAGTGATGTTATTTTGCCAGTCGTTTACAGGCGCTGTTGGTTGGTATTTAACATTAATATTGGTTGTTCACGACTGTCATAATTAATATAGTTAGGATAAGAATGGAAGCAGAAGCATTTCTGATAGGTCTCACACAGTCAGTCTTGTGCAAGATATTGTGCAATGGACTCTTGAAATAGGCCAAAAAAAAAAAGAGCTGCCACATCAACATGATACAGAGCTTTATGATTAGAGCTGAATTTGGTAATGTAAACAAGGCCGCTTACATGTTATAACAAAAAAGGGGTAATAGCTAGTAGCCAATAATTTACACGGGATAGGAATTAACCATTGAAATGAATGAAGGAAAAATATCAAAGCAGTTTTAAATTAACATATATGCATCAAATTGAATACTGACAAATATAACAACCAAAGAGTAAAACCTTAACATACCTCACCCCTCCCGGTACAATATGCAGCCCCATTCGAGAAAAAAAATGGAATATCTGAACCAATTTCACCTGACCATTCCTGAAGCTCTTTTTCAGTAACAAGAAAACCACTAAACTGGTTGGCAGCCCACAAAGCAGTTGCTGCGTTACTACTTCCCCCACCAAGCCCAGCACCAGTAGGAACTTTTTTGTCAAGATGAATCTATTTGAATTATAAGTGATCAAACAAATACAACAAGTATAAAGAAAAGTAATGAAAAAATATAATGTCCACTCAAGCAAATCCACTGGAAACTAGTTATTCGATGGCAATACCCAATAGAAATTATTTGTCCCAGTTTTCTTCCTGTAGAGATTGAGAGCTTTGATTATCTGCAAAAGCAATGGCAAAAGATAATAATCTGTTTCTATACAAAGTATGAATTCTAAATGGAAGTATTAAACATTTGTGAGGTAGCTGAAAGCAAAATTAAAACACATAACGAATGTGCAGTTATTCCAGGAAGACTGACAATTCTAACTCTTATGAGTAGAAGTGAAAGAAAAGTGAAGTAGAAAAAAAGAGAAAGAAGAGATGTGCCTCACCAAATTTCTATCATCAACTGGAACTCCTGGCACATTAGTTGACAGGCGATCCTTTGTCTTTGATGGTGACAAGGAGAATTTAATCGTATCTCCCAAACTAATTACCTGGTATCTTAAACAAGGAATATGGTAACCCAGCGTTAAAATATTGTCAAACTATTCAAATTCTACATTATGAGTTATGACTTCAGCAAAAAACAAACAATTTACAAAAGAAAGCTGCATGATAAACAGCATAAAAGTACTCGAAAAATGGTCAATGTGCACCATTAACTTTCTAACAACTAGTTCTAATAATGCAGGAAATCCATTTCTAGATTAAGAAAGATAATTACATGGAACAAAGAGGCCAAATCATGAAATCCATCTTCCCTCTTTCCAATTATCCTCAAGAAAACATTGATCTGCACAAGAAAATCCGTCACAATCATCGCAAAACAAAAAACTCAAATTGTATTGACGGAAACAAAAATTTCGCATTTTTAATCGTAATTACCTTACACGGCGAGAATAAAGTCAACCTAGAAAGCTTAGCGTTCTTGTCCACTTCATCTGCCAGCCTATTAAACCTCTCCTCCGGATCATAAACAATCTAAAGTCCACCCCCGCCAAAAACAGAACTGAATCAAACCAAACCGAAAGAGCATCCACCAAGATAAAGTTCAATGAGAGGAATTGAACGAGAAATGTGTACCTCCACTTGCCTCCTCCCAGTTTGTGCCGCACAAGCGAGTATTCTACCAAATTTGTTCCCGTTGACATCAGAACTAGATTTGAAAGAGTAATGTCCTCGTCGGAAAATCGATGGGGAATCCCCTCTTCGTGCAAGTGAAGCTGCTCCTCTCGGGTATGAGAAGGATGAAATGAGGTGGTTGGACACAGAAGCCATTTGACAGCTGTAAGAAAGCTGAGAAGAATTTGAGCTCCTGTAAGGGTTCCATGCTATTTGGTAAACCAATTTGGCATCCTGCCAAACAATTTTTTGTATCAATATCAATAAATTTCTATATATTTATATATATTGATCACTTAAATATTTATATTTATTTATATAACATCTTAATCTTTAAATAATATTTAAAAAAAATTAGAATTAACTTATTTAAAGTAAAATACATATTTTCATTCATATATTTTGATATTATTAAGATTATGTTAGGATCTTGAATGAAGAAGAAGCTCTTCCTTCTTAGCTTCTTGGGAAAGAGAGGGATGGGAAAAGGGCAAGGGAGAGAAGTGAAATCGGAGAATTCTTTATTGCTTGGCCTACCATTTATTACAAGCTATTGTTTTATTTGTAGACAACAATGACTATACTAATGACAATATAAATCATATAAAAAAAATTAAAGAAAGTACAAAGAATTCTAACTAAATATGGATCAATTCATAATAGATTAGTATATAAAAAATAGAAATATTATATATATATATATGAGATATTTAAATACATAAGAATTCAATGTTGTGTATGTAAAACCCTTTTAATTTATATGCCTTATAATGCTTGAAATTAGATAAATATGTCTAATGCTTCATTTCATAGCTTCTATAACATAGTAATTTTATAAATTATAAATTGATTTGTAAATTCATCAATGTTGGTCAATAGAAGAGAAGCATAAAATTAAGCGTTGCAAAGATGAGGGTGCCCACGTGAATTAATGGTTTCAATCTTGGGGACAGAATGTGAAATGAGTATATGCCTGAAAAGGTTGGAGTAGCTCAAGTGGTAAATAAGATTAGAGAGAGTCATCTTAGATTATTTGGTCACATAAAACATCAACCTTTCGATTACCTGATTAAGAGAGTAAATGTATTCATGGGCGGATTTAGAGGGGGGCCTAGGAAGGCACGTGCTCCCCCTAAAAAAAAAAACTTTATAGGGTGCTCCTTGGCTGTCATCGTCTCTTTCCATCTCTCTGCTACCTATCTTCTCTCTTCTCTCTCTCTCTTTGCCATTTTATTATTATAGATGGCAACCTCCTCCACTAGCCCACCTCTCCTTCTCTCTCTCTCTCTCTCTCTCTCTCTCTCTCTCTCTCTCTCTCTCTCTCCATGATGAGTGAGACTAATTTTCTCTCTCCATCTTCACTAATTTTTTTTTAAATCTTTATAAATTAATCTATAATTTCCATATCATCCATTTTACAACATCTATTAATTTAATGAAAATTTAATGCATATGATCCGTATAATTAATAAAATTAGAAATGAAGTAGACAATAAATACAATGGTAATGTAATGTTCAAAAGGGATTTATGAATCAATATTTCTATGAAATAATATATATACTTAAAAGTTCCATGAAGAATTATATGTGATCATATTTTACTTCTAACTTATTCTTCTATGAAATCAAACATATTATGTGTTGTGTTACATACACTTCATAGATGCCTTTATAAATAAGGTGTAAGAGATTCATCAATTAATATATGTAAAATCTATTTGAATTATGATTACTTTTACTTAAATTATCTAATGATTTACCTTATGACAGTCTTGAAAACCTTTATGTGGATTTATTGTCAAATAACATTGAATGCTCAAGCAACCCAAGCAAAACACTTGTAGAACGAATTTATTATTGCAAGTAAGTTCTAAGACGTTGTGTAAAAAGGGTCACAATTATATAACTTTAAGGTTTTTGTAGATATTGGGATTTCACGTACCACCTAATGAATTTTATTCCAGTTCATTAGAAAATATATGACTTATACAATATATCATGTCATCAATAGCTCATCCTAGCTCACTTCTAAGATACTATCTTCATACCACTTGAATGACTGCTTCTTCTTTGTCTAATTGTACATCACAATTGTTATTCTATGTTGATGATCAAATATTTCATTCAATAAAATTATGTATAATTCATAGATCTTTTGGATAGCTCCATATTTGCTTCCTTATTAGGAAATATAAAAAATAAATATGTTACCAAAAAATAAATTTAATATATTGAATTAATTTCTCACATGTTTAAGAAAGCAAAATATTTGTTATCTTACTATCTAATCATACTGATAGAGCATTCAACTACTTAAACTACTCTGCATTTTTACTTCCCACTTCTAATTCCTCATAATCATCAACCTAACCTAATATATAATTAAGCCTTAAAATTAGACAACTTCTCCCGATCGATGGAGTGGAGTTGATTAATGATGTATGGATCGGTGGGCTTGTGCCTCTTCCCCGATGAATTTATGAAATTCCTAATCAATTATCGTTTTCTCTTATGTGACTAAAATATGTTGTTTGCTAATTGCACCTTACACTCTTGCAATCTCTATGAATGGGGTCACAACCCCTTCTCAGCCTTCATTCACACATGTACATGGCATGAGATGGGTTACATCTTCCACGGCCACACCTTACACTCTTGTTAAGGAGCACACCATCAATAGTAAAGCACATCCTAGGCTTCCATGAATCATCTTCATAACGTACTTCATAAAATTATTTTTTAAGATAATGTATTATTGACATTCTTATCCACATTTAAGTTGAACTCAAATAGCCCGTTGCGTATTGTTATCCTTTTGAACTCAACATCATATGGGAAACCTAAACACTAAAACAAACTTTTCAATTCTAAAGGTTGAGTTCTTCCATCTAATATTGAATATATTGAAGTTCTCACCCTTCTCTTCATCAGTAACCATTCTCAATAATAATTCATGAATGAGAAATCAAAGAATTGCATTTTAGGATTGTTAAAGAAGGACCTAAAGAAAGATCCCTCAACCAGAGTAATGCGATCATTAGCCTCAATTTTACTAAGCAACTAATTCATAACACCCTTTGACTTTATATGTAACATAAACAAAGAAATGCCTATGAACTTATAATATTGGCTCAAATATTTGCATAGATAGTAAAACAACTCAAATGAGTAAATCCTTATACATCTTCAAACATGTTCAGCAATATTCAAATCAACTTTGATGCATTTTAGCCTTACTCAAACTTATTCGAACCTTATTTAACTTTTTTATTCAAATTATATTCAAACCTTAATCAATTATCTTCACAAAGGACCAAGCATAGTTTTGATCAAGAGTTAGCTTCGAATTAGTTCGAGAAAGACTAGAATGTGTTGATCATAAAAATAAAAAAAATCAAATGCAACTCATTTTTTAACCCTGAGAGGCAAACTAAAAAATAATACTAATCCTCTAATACGATGAGCAGGGAGAGATTGTCACTATGACTTTATATCATAAGTCATGCAGTCAATGATCACCAACAACACAAAATGAACAAATGTAGGGTTATATATCACTTCTTCATGTGGTTTCCATCTAATTGTTTAAAAGAGGTGATATTTTAGTTTTA
The DNA here is from genome assembly GCA_019514585.1 of Dendrobium officinale. Classification (NCBI taxonomy): domain Eukaryota; kingdom Viridiplantae; phylum Streptophyta; class Magnoliopsida; order Asparagales; family Orchidaceae; genus Dendrobium; species Dendrobium officinale. The sequence goes on from CM033694.1 coordinate 40,800,290, forward strand.
GGGTTTAGGGAACTTTTAGATATATTTCTTTAAATAATGAAATAGATGGCATATTTCTTGAAATTTGAGGCATAAAATTCAAATATATATATATATATCTCTCTCTAAATATTTTTAAACCAAAATAATATTAATTTACTAAATATTTTTTCTATTTTTATTATTAATATATATATATATATATATATATATATATATATATATATATATATATATTAAATGAATTTTAACAAAACTTTTTCTATTCATTTAACATTGCCTTAATTTTTTTGTCAAATGTTAACAACAAATAAATTAACATTTTTAGGATATTTTAAGTTGTTTTTTAATATATATTTTTGCATATGACTTTTATATTCTTATTTACCCTTTTTTAAAATTCAAATATTCTTTTTTTTTTTTATATATGAATATCTTCACTAATAAAAATAAATAAAAAATATTCATCCAAAAAAAATTATTTATATATGAATTAAAAAAAAATGCCAACTTATTACATTACCCAAATAAACAAATAGTCTATTTTACATGAAAATTAGCATCCAACAGTACTAATTGGCTTACAATCTTCCTTCTAACGAGGACACAAATCTCCAAAACGAGAGGCTGTATCCGTTAGCTTCGATTTGTAGTGTCGAGGAAGCAAAGAGGAGGAGAAATGTCTCCGGCCTCAGCGTCTTCCATGTTGATTACTCCTCTATCAGTCAACACACGAAGAATACCTGCATTGCACTTTATCAGATCTCTTCCATCCAAAAAATCTTCAAAGTTGTTTCCTTTCCATCACTCTCCTCCGAAAACTTTAAGATGTTTCTCCCGCAATCAAGCCACGGAGGAATTCGAAAGGCTTTTCTCCAATCTGAACCAGGCAACGATGAAAAGAGAACCAGGTTTACCTTTCAATTTCTAAAACCCCTCAATTGCTCCTATTCTTTTGAATTTTTTTCTGCGATTAAGTATTGATCTGGAGTTTTTCTTGTTCATCAGGCAGTTTAACCAGTGCTATCTTTCTGGTGGCTGGAACCACAGTATGCATTTTTTCTTCTTTTTGATAAGAAACACATTGTTGAAGGCACTGATAGTCTGTACTGTTTACTGTTTGTAGGTAGGCGCTGGTATACTAGCAATTCCTGCTGTCACACAAGAAGCTGGCTTTCTGGCCTCTGCAATAACATGCATCCTTTGCTGGATTTATATGGTAAGATTCTGCCTATAAATTAAGCAACTTTATGTGCTTTTTATGGTGTTTGAATTTCGACAAAACAGTTTTTTCATGATGCAATCATTTTAGATGAGAAAATTTGTTATTCCTGGCTGATCATAATTTGCAGGTTGTGACAGGATTATTGATTGCTGAGGTAAATATGAACACAATGTGCGAGCTTGGTTCTGGAGGGGTATCACTGGTAAATCATCATTTTTTAAATTGCTTGTGATTTCTATGATTTATATTTTTGAGATCGAAGCATTTACTATTGTTTGGTTTTTTATTCATTCTTCTTCTATGTGATACATTTTTTAGCCACTATGAGCAATTTCTAAATTAGCATATGTGGAAGATATCATTGCAAGAGATAGGCTTTGTCCCAGTTGTTGACTAGACTGGTTCCAGGAAAGGTGGAAGAATGGGTGATACACCTCTTATTGTCTAATTGTTTTGCATTCTTGTGTTTCTATTGCAACTATCCCTGCTGCTTTGTTTGGATTAAGTAGGGTGATTAGCAACTATTGCGAGATACTTCGCCATGACTTTTATATTGAAAGCTCGTTTGGTTCTTGACCAGACTTGATTTTATTTTAAAACCCTATGATGAGGCCTTGTATACCCTCGCCCTTGAAAGCGATGCATGGAGGTGCAAAATCTTTTGGGGAAATTTTAGAGGAGGAAGAATGGGAGATACACTTCTCATTGTCTAATTGTTTGCATTCCTATGTTTTGGTTTCCATCATCACTGTTTTTTTTGTTTGGATTAAATAGGGTGATTGCCAACTACTGCAAGATACTTGCCCCATGAAGAGCTCATGTTGTTTTTGCCAAGACCATATTTTTTTTTGAAACATTATGATGTTGTTTTTTATATTCTTTCCCACAAAGCTTTAGTGATTCCATTACAAAATATTTTATAAGATGGAATTATTTATTTTGCTTTTCAGGTTTCAATGGCCATGCGGACTCTTGGAAGAGTTGGAGTTCAAGTTGCTTGGTATATGCCTACAAAGTTATAGGGATAATCTTAAGTTACTAATGTCAAAGAAGAATTAAGTTCATCTTTACCTCCAATATCAAAAGGAAAGAGCATCTTTCATGCAAATTCATGTGGAGAACTCACGTGGCATAGCATAGAAGTATGCTATTCAACCATATTAAATGGCAAATATTTGGTTTAGTATTTAGATGGTCATTATTCAAACTTTAGCCTAATTGCCACTTGAAAACCTTTGATTTAATTTAAAGTCTAACTAGTAATGCTTTCTAAAACACTATGCATTCCAAAAAGTTCATGATCATGATCCAAACAATCTGCAAATGAAAGTCTCATACACTAACACAATTGCTTTTCAAAGAAAGAAAAGGAGTGATTATGCAGATATCATTATTATGAGGCTCGTTGTGTAGTCTGATCATGCTGTTTCTGTGTCTTCTACTTGGAGATATTACATTAATGTGTTACATAGTAGAACTTGATATAGAGTTAATCAAATTTATTTATTGAAGTGGTCTGGGAAATTTAGTTGTCTTTTATATGCATTGTACGCATATTTATTATTTTATTTTATTTTTTTTATTTACACCACCATTTGATGATTGTTTTTTCTGCAGCTGGTCATACTTATTTATACACTACGCACTCCTTGTGGCATATATAGCTCGATCTTCAGATATCTTGACAAATTCCTTTGGCATTCCATTGTATGTATCTTGATCTCCATTCTTTTATATGGAATTATAAGGATGAAGTCGTTGTTGCCCGGATATTTGATCAAGATATTAGTGCGGTGCAGTTTTCAAAGATATTTGATTAAGATAATAACACCAAACTGGAATGCAAGCTACGTTTATATCTATAAACATAAAATATCACAGGGGAAAATGTAACTGAAGTTTTCACTTGCCGAACAATGATAACCTTAATGTGCATTGAAGTAACTTTTGATAGATTCAATTGTAAGTACTCGGATAATGTAGAATTTCTTCTGTTTGTTTTCGAATTTATTTGGCTGGAACCATTGCTTTTGATTTTCAAATTGTATTGACCTGAATAACATAATGTAAATTTGTTGCACCTTCTAAATTACTCTCTCTCTCTCTCTCTCTCTCTCTCTCTCTCTCTCTCTCTCTCTCTCTTGCTCTCTTCTCTCAAGACCAAGAAGATTTAAAAAGCTAATTAGTGAAAAATAATTACTAGGGGTTCTATTTGTAGCTTGAGCGAAGGGTGCTTGGGCATTTGGAAAGATAATTAACAGAGAATTTGATGTTGTGATGGCATAATTGACTAGCATAGCCTTCTAGCATTCTGGAATTTCTTGGATATTAGCTTGATCATACAGTGAGCTGCATAATGCTGACCTCGAGAAGAGAGCAACTGGCTGTGGACAACCATTTGGGGATTGAAGAAGGTTTGTCAGAGTCAACCTTAGGTGGACGTTGTGTTATTGCATTGTGTCTCTGCCCAGCTCCACAAATTTAATTTTGGGTTCTGTGTTGAGAGGTGTACAGCGTCAACTAATAGATTCCATTGGTTTAGGGGCAGTGAGGCCAGTTTCAACTTCTAGATCCAAATGGATTCTATGTTTTTTTGCATTATCCTCAATTTCTTTATTTTAAACGATCACTAGATTATCGTTTGACTTATATTTCTTATATTTTTTAGTTTTCATAAAAAAACAGGTAGTTTTGTCAAACTGTTGGCATTTGCATTGCAAGTTTTCAATCAAAATTGTTTATTTTCACACATCTCGTCATCTAGTTGCATTAAGAATACTGGAACTTTAAGCTTCCTGCGCCAATTCCTTATGGCAGGTTCCGGCTGGCAGGTATGGATTAATGAATAAGTCTGCACGACATCCTTTATTTTCTATCCAAGAGATAAGATAGTTTACATAATGATCAATGGGCCTTGAAAGATTTGTGGTGTAACTCAATTTTTTATGTATTTCTCTGTACAATCTCTAATTAATCTTAAGGTATTTCTATTATGATTTCTAGATGTTTGGCACGCCTTACCTCCATTTGGGCTGTGTATCTGACAATGCTATGCATTTTTTTTTTCATTAGAATCATGTTGAAATTTTTTTGCCAGTATTCTATTTTTTAATATTTTCTTGAGCACTCTTGCAGATGGGAGAGTGCCACCTTATTTTCGTTAATTTTCGGAGGTATATGCTACAATGGAAGGTCTGTTATTAGCTTACTTTATAAGTTTAGATGTGTGATTGAATTTCACTTTGTTATGAGCACAAGCCACAAGCAACTTTCATGGCGTATGGATGCTCACTGGTCGGAATTGTTGATCTAACTGTTTAGAGAATCACATTTATACTCTTGTTCTTGAAATGGATTAGGATTATATCAGGTTAAACCTAGTAATTTATTATCCAACCTTTAGGGAATTAAAAATTGGTTTTATATACACCAAATTTCTCATGCATATATACACTTTAGGAAACTTGATTATATAAACCTTTAAATCTAGTGCGTGTTGATGGAGTGGCAAATTATCTTCGTGATCATCATTACTAGTCTTGTCCTAGATATTGGAGTTGGATTTATAAATTCTCATTTTTTATTCATTTCTTTTGAGTATTGCGTGAATTGTTAAACCTATTCTCCGTAAATCTTTTTGAAGAAGTTATGCCTATATATTAAATTAGGTCCTAATAACTCAACTCTAATTATATATGTCTATTGGGCTTATTTTGTACCCTTCATTTTGCATGTTCATACGACATGAGTCTCTTTTCAATTAACTCATATTCAATAAATGCTACCCTAGTGATACTCGTATAAATATTTCTTAATTCATCTCTTTTTTTTTTTTCAAAATTCATATTTCTTTCGCTCTTAAATTATTTATCAACCAACCTTTTTTCTGCTTTGTGCTTAGGTCTAAAAAGACTTGGTTAGAAAATATTAAAAATGAACTTTCTTTATTTGATTTAATTGAGAATTTAACTCTTAAAATGACTATTAACATGACATAATGGAAAAAAGGATCCATGTAGCCGACTCCACAGTGAGATAAAAGCTTGATGTTATTGTTGTTGTTGTTGTGCTTAGATCCATGTAATATAACCAATTCAATTATAATTTCCTAGACCTAAAGTTACCTTTTAAATCTCCATGATATCCTTTTATCCTATAATACTCTAAAGACAATTCTCCATTTTAACAACTAAATCTTAACTCTTGAAGCCTCATTTATATCTTTAATTTTCCATTTGCTAATTCTAAGATACCTTAAACATATCATTATAGGTACCAATCATTTTACTTCTAATAATATTGATTGAGAGAAAAAGACCAGAATAGTCCCCTTTTCTTATGTGGCCAGTTTATCCCAAAGTATGACATTTCTTCAATTTAATCTCTCTATAATAAAATTGATTCTCAATGGTCACTCAAGTAGAAATTGATTGAAATTGGGATATAAAATTAATCTCAATTTAGTCCATTGACTATGCAATATTGATCCCAATTTAGTGTGTAAGTGACTATTTGGGATCAATTTTGTATGGTTAAAGATTAAGTTGGAAAAATGTGATACTGTGGGGCTAAATAGGTCACAAATGAATATTTGAGAAACTATTTTGAACTTTTTTTTTTCTGCTTACTAATAATTGTTAGTATCATGCCTATTGGAATTTAGTTAGTCTTTGTTTTGCAAATTTTAATCTTTTTATCTTCTAAAATATTTTTGTCATAGTTCGAACTTTTTATTTATTTTAGTGGATGTCTTGCTGACTAAAACTATCCTTTGTGAAAAATATTCATCAAAATATTTTATTTTGAATATCCTTTAGAAGTATCTCCATGTGCAGCAACAACAACAACAAACCTTTATCATATTATGTGGGGTCGGCTACATGAATCCGTTTTCTCCATGTCCTGTTAAGAGTCAAATTCTCATCTAAATCTAATAAAGAAATGTCATTTCTAATATTTTATAACCAAGTCTTTTTAGGATTACCTCTACCTTTCTTAACATAAGTCAAACTAATATATATACTTTTCATTAGCTATATAAAAAAATATGAACTCTATGCCAATCTATGATGCACAGACATGGACACGATGACACGGATACGACATGAACATGGGACACTCCAATTATTGAAAATATAGGACATGGACATGGGTTGGACGGTATTATTATTTTTATATTTTTAAAATAGTATATAATAATTGAATAAGTATAATATTAAAAATAATTTATAAATAATAAGTCACTTAACTAGAAATTGTGCTTAAAATGATTAATATTATGATGTTGAGAGTCGGGCATCGATGTTGTGTATCAGGCATCGAGAGAGGAGATAACAATGCTTTCGAGAGTCGGACATCGATGTTATGCAGTAAGTATCAAGTGTCAATGTCAAGAGAGTATCTGACATCGATGTTGAGAGGGTATTAGTCGTCAATGTTAAGACGACGTCGGATGAAGATGAGTTGTCAAGTTGTGGGTGTAAAAATTGCTAGCGTTGAGCATTAATGTCAAGACAGTGTTATGTTGAGATGATTTTGAAATGTCGAAGTTATGAAAATATTTGATGAATGGGGTATTGAGTACGAACGATTGATTTTATGTTGTGGATAAAAAATAAGAAATGTAGTTTTATATTTTAAATAAATAAAAATTTAAATACAATAAATTATATTTAAGAAAAAATTCATAAAATATTTAAGATATGTGTGTCGGACACACGTGTCCAGTTGGTATTTAATATATTTTTAATATGACACGTTTTTTGCCTGTCGGACATTTGTCAGAGTCATATCAGACGTGTTTTGTATCAGATACGTTCGGACACTGCACGACTCCTTAATGAGAAGTGTCAATGCATCATAGATGCCAATTCTTAATGCAATCATAATGTAATTGAAAACACTTCGGTTATGTCACAATTACTTTTATTACTAATCAATACTACATCATGCATATCTTTAATATATTTTGCATGCCTTTGACTCTCACATTTGTTCTTTAATGCATATTATATCAATTCTTGTGATATTTGATCATTTGCCATCTTAAATCAATAAGAATCATACTAAGATTATTTCTATTTCCTCTATATGTTTTTTATTTATTACTTTAACAAAAATTACTTTTATAATAGAGTTTTTTGTGTAAAAAACAAAATTGATTGTCTGTACCAATGTAATTTTTCCAAATCTTTTTAGAAAATTAGCTCGTTAATTTTCTTGGCAGAATATTTCATGAAATTTAATTAAAGTGACCTTAATTTCTGTGATTGTTACTTTTCATCAAGTTTTTAGATCTATAAGATTTAACTCCAAATAATCCCTAGTTATCATATGTAATTCTTTGGAAATTATTGTGAAGTGACCTACAATTTGCATTTAAGACGACAAGGTTATTTATGTTTAAGTACAATAGGTTTTGTTCTTTTTTTTATATTTCTTATCTTTACTGTTTCAGACTTTATAGCAAATCAAATTGATTATGGCTAATTCATACTGTAGTCAGCGGGTCATCGGAGCAATTAATGGGTTTTTGGTTTTCGGCATCATCATTTCATTTGCAGCCCTCGTGGTAAGTGCCTATCTACTGCGACTTGTTTTACTTTAGTTACTTCATCATTGAATAAACATTGTGTTATGTTAACTATGCCATACCTTCATTTTAGGCTCAAGGGTATTATGGACATGTTTGTTAGAAAACATAATTGTAGTCCTTGCTAGATTGAGATTGGGTGCTTATAAATTATGAGAGGAAGGAAATAAATATGTGAATATCCTCAATTAAGAGGATAAAAAATGTAATTAAATGCAATTTTCTAATCCATTACTTCTCAAAGATAACACTTTCCAATATAGAATTTTTTTTCTACAATGTCACTCCCTTTCAAGGTGGAGCACACACATCAAGAAGTTTCAAATTGTTATAGAGTTTAAGAAAATGAAGAGGTCCTAAAGCTATCAGCCATTTGTTCTTCACTTGAGGTTTGGGGATTGATGATTTTTTATAAGATTGCATCTCTAATGAAGTGACTATTTTCTTCAATTTATTTGGTTTTTTCATGGAAGGTAGGATTGCTTGCAGTATAGATAGTTGTTTGATTATCATAGTTAAGGATTAGGAGTTGTGTGATAAGAAAATTAAATTCTTGTACAAGAGTTTTGATTCATATCATTTCATAAGCAGAATATGCCATAACCATATATTCAAAATACACCACTTGATTTAGTTACAACCATCTGTTTCTTTCTTTTCTTGGATACTATATTTCCACTCTATTATGCCATAACCATATATTCAAACTACAACACTTAATTTAGTTGCAACCATCTATTTCTTTCTTTTCCAGAATACTAGATTTTCGCTCTCGAAGTCAATATCCAGAGGTAGAGGTAGATTTTCGATCCTCAATATATCCAACAAATTATGCATTGAAAATACTTCAATCCTTGAATAATTAACAAAACATTTTTCTTGAAATTCTTTGATATGCCCTAAAATTCTTGGGATAACATCCCAATATATATTTTTTAAGTTTTGCGCATGCTGATTGACCATACCAACAAAAGGGATATATTAACAAGATATGTTGGCCAACTAGACGTCAATAGCATGAATGAACTTTATAGTTTTATCATGGATGGTTGTAGAGTTTCCTTGGGCGAGTCAATAGGCTTATGATCTAGAAAATTAGTTTTTTCAAGATGGTTTTTAGCATATTTTCTTTAAGAGATGGAAATGCTTCTCTTGCTATAGATAATTTCAATATCAAAATTTTTTTTTGGATGTTGTAGATCTATAGCGATAAATATTATCTTTAATGTTATTTTACTTTAATGATGCACAATGTATCAATTCTAATTAGAAGAATATCGTCAACATGTACGATTAGAAGCCAGAGAAAGATTGTCCAATGTCAACAAAAATGTTATAGATTTGCCAAAAAATGCACAAGGACTTTGTTTTAGTAGCTTTTTGAAGCATGCATATTTTATTTTCTCCCAATATATATAAGTGGTTGCTCAATATAAAATGCTTTATTAAAATCCCTATAGAGAAAAACATTACTAACATACATTTATGTTATGACAATCAAGCAAGAAAGTAAACCCAATTAAATTGAGCCACTGGCAAAAAAGTCTCAAATTAGTCATTATTATGAATTTAACTATATCATTTTGCCACCAATTAAGCTTTGTAGCGATCAATATATCCATCAAGATGGAGATTAACTACGAAGACCTATTAACAAAATATATTTAATCCTAGTAGGAGGTGTAATCAATTCTCTAGTTTGAAATCAAGAAGAGCATCCACTTGGTAGTCCATAACTTTCTTCTAATTGGAGTTTAGCAAGGCCCGTTGCTATGTCTTTGGAATAGAGATAATAGACAACAATAAAATTTGAGAAAAAGATGAGAAAAGACGATCCAAGGACATAAACGATTGTAGTCATGAATGATTAGTGTGTTTTGTAGGGGGAGCGATGTCAACATGAGATGTAAGGCCTTAGTGATAGTTAGATGTTCATATGGAAGGAGGTGTTGCAAAAGGAGATGATCAAGTCTTGCGAGGGGGAGATATGAAGGCTAATGGTGGTAAATGTACAAACAAAGTTGTTTTGTTGGAGATAAAGAGGAAGCAAAACTAGGGGATGTATTGTGAAAGATTACGTCGGCATATATAGTTTTTTAGTATAAAAATCATAACATCAGTAAGCTTCTAAGTATGTAAATATCCTAAAAAGATGCATTGAGTAATATGATGGGGTAGTTTGTGTAAGTCATGACCTAGGTGAAGGAAATGAACAAAATACACGTAATTAAAGATGCAACGGCTTAAATGTAAATGGGGAGAGGCGGATTAGCGAGTTAGGGAAGGGTGCAGTTGAGCTAGTTAGTGGGAGGGGCTTGGTACGGTATAAAAGGGGATGGGTTGGAGAGAGATAGAGCAAGGAAACCTATCTTTGATGTATGTTTAAGAGATAGTTATATGCTTATTGACGTTAGGTGCATATAAATAGGTATATGATTGGAAACACTTCTTGAAATAGAAGAAAATCTCAGCAAGCCCAAAATAGTAAACAAGGAAGATCTAGGTGGAATCACACGAGAAACTTTTTAATTGATGATAAGAAGAAGAAACAAACAAGATATAATGGATCTTCAATTGGGAGGAAGATCCAGCTCTCCCAAACCCTAGCCGCCCACTAGAATCCCTTTCTCTCCTATGGAAAACTTAATTCAACAAAAACATAACAGTACATAACCCTAATCCTAGGGTGAACAATCTATTAAAAGCATACAAACCAAAGTAAAATTCCGAAATAGCCCTTCAATTCACATTTCCCTCCCAACTTCCCCCTCCTCTTTGTTCATTATGGTGTGGACTCCACCCCAAGGGGGGCAGATAAAGCCTGGGATGGACCAGGCTTGCACCTAGTGTAAAATTTGGTCGGTTCCTCCTAGACTGATCTAATAATACCCCCATTCCCAAAAGCAAAATTCTCAAACTGCCCTTCAATTCGAATTTCCCTATTAATAGCATACAAACTAAAGCAAAATTCTCAAACTAAAGCAAATTTCCCTATTAACCCTAATCCTAAACAATCTATTATTAGCATACAAACTAAAGCAAAATTCTCAAACAGCCCTTCAATTCGAATTTCCCTCACGACCTCCCCTTCCTCTCTCTTCATTATGGCGTGGACCTTACCCGAAGGGGGCAGACAAAGGCTGAGACGGACCAGGCTTGCGCCTAGTGTAAAATTTGGTCGGTCCCTTCTGGACCAACTAGACTGGTCCCTCCTGGACCGGTCTAACAGTATATTAGACATACAAGAAGAAGAAAATAAAAGAGATTACTATCCTCAATCAAGAGGGCATGAAAATGTAATAAAATCACATCTCCCTAATTTAGTGATTTTTAGATGGACAATGTTTTTAAATCTAGTAATTTTCTTACAATAACAATGTAGAACTGCATAAGTTTATATGAGTATTTTGTAACCAAAAAACAAGGACACTTTTTCGGGACTAAATAGTGAAGTTTACATATAGGGAGTAGCAAGCGGTGACCTGCAATGGAATTCTCTTCTTCGGGCTAATGTTGAGGCCGTTCCACGAAGTGTTCCTATAATTGCTCTGTCGTTTGTCTATCAGGTAAATGATTTAGCATTTCTATTCTTTTATTGGGTATGTGTAACACTATCTTTGTTATTTTCAGAACGTAGTTCCAGTTCTTTGCACAAATCTCGAGGGAAACCTATCAAAAGTCAGGTGCAAAATTCTGTTATTTGGTTTTGGTTTTAATCTTTTTCCCTTTATATTAAAATATTAGATTTCAAGTTAATTATAATTTGTGCCGCTCAAACACATGATAATAGAAGTGACCATCAAGTCAAATCAGTTTTATATTTGTAAATTTATAGTCTAATGAAGAAGAAAAAAAAGCTAAGCTTGAATGCCATGAATGGCTTAAATGCTTGCCAATAGGCATAATATTTGCATTTAAGATGAATGTGGTTTCTAAATCTGAGATGAGAAAGAGCTTTAAAATTTCAAGGACAAAATATTTCGAAATGTTCTTCTTGCCTTAAAGTTTATGTAGGAGCTAACATTTGCTTTTCATCTTGGAAGGTCAATAACTTGTTTGGTTTTTAGGAGAGAATACATTTATATTTGTACCGCAAAATTATGTAAGTAGAATCATAAAGTAGTCCCCAAATAATTTGGATAAGTCTAATGAATAATGATGATAAACATTTGTATGAATGCACTTAGAATCCTAGTGTGCCATTGTGGTTCTGAGAAAGGCATATATTAGAAATGATACATCATTGAAAATTGTCTTGATCAGGCACGAATCTAAAGACATATTTGAAATAGAAAGTTCCAATGTTAAATTCAGGATCATCCAAACTTCAATTTCAACAAATTTATAGTCAAATTGAACGTCTCGACAAGACACCAAACGACAAAAAAAAAGATTCAATTTGAGCCCAAATCAAGAGCCTGAAGTGTAATTGAAAGCTTTAGAACATTAGGAGGATGACTAAATGACCTCTAAATTTGGCATGCTTATAGTTGAATCAAGCCTGCTCGGCGTGAAAAATCCAACGAGCCCAAGATATCTTAACTTCTACATAATTGAGGCACATAAATGTTGAACTAATGCTTGATGATTAAGAGAATCAATATGAGACATCTGATAGTGTTCTAGATTCTCTCTATATTTACTGGCATGCCTCTCTAAAAAATACTATAAATAGGCCCCAAATATCTATATGAGGGGGAGAGCTTGGAGCTGAAACCTAAACTCTCTCTCTTGAGATTCAAGAGAGCTCTTATACTCTAAGGATCCTGGAGCATCACGGTCGGGCCTTCACCAACCAACCACCATGGTCTTTTTGACCTTCATCGCCTGCCATGTTAGTCCTTCATACCTCTGTCACCTACCAACTACGGTCCTCCAACCTCCATTGCTCACCGACTACGGTCATTGGACCTCCTTCACTCACCGACTACAACCTTCGACCACCATCGACCGACTATATTTCTCCAACCATCATCGCCTGACTATGATCTTTCATTCTTTCCTACCTCCGTCCCTCGCTGACTACAATCTTATGACAGTCATTGCCTGACTATGGTCCTTTTGGTCACCGTCGTCTGCTGACTACGTCTCCCCTCCAACCCCCCCCCCCCCCCCCCCCCCCCCCCCCCCCCCCCCGAGCACAGTCTTATGTCCTTCGTCGCCTTGCTATAATCCTTCCCATCACCCAGCCGACTACGGTCCTTCGGTCACCGTCACCCACTAATTATGGTTTTTTAATCTATAATCTTTTAGCTATTATCACCTGACTATTCCAACACCTATTGGCTTCATCACCTACCATTGCTAATAAGGCCAACATATACTATCACTTATAGGATCGATGCACACCGTGGACATCAATCCTGAATTCCAACTCCATTTATGATGAATTTCTGCCAAATAGCTCTTCCAACACAAGTTCTTTGCATTGCATCAACATCTTCCCTCAAGAAAAGGCATTGTTTGTAATCAATGAAAAATACTAATTGAATCATTTCAACTGGGTCAGACCCGGTGGTTTTTCTCTTTTTTGGGGTTTTTCACATAAAAAATATGGTTTCTCTTATATACTTGCACCTCCCTTATTTATGTGTTGGATTTTCGTGAAAGTTAGGACATTAAATTCTCCATATATCTCCACCGCCGCAAATATTCCGGCATGCAACAAGAAAGAAAATAATAATGGTACTAAACAACTCCATATGCAAATGAAGAATTACTAGTCAGCATGGTGAGCTAAAGTTTCAAAATTTCTGGAAGGGCTCGGTAATCTATGAATGGACATTCTGTAATAAACAAACACCAGCTAATATTCCAATACATGTAGTTGTAGCAAATCATAAAGCTTGCATTGGTATTGTTGCAAAGCTCTCATTTTTTATTGTTTTTTTTTTTCTATCTGGTCAATCTGTTTTGATAGCAATGTTACCAATATGACCAAAGCCTCAAGCTATGCCACAAATTGGAAATGGTACCAAACAAGCTTGGTAATGCGTGGGTTATTTAACAGTGATAATTACAATTCACACATCCATAAGTATATCAATGCATGCCTTTCTAAATAACAAAAGAATTTTGTTTTGTATACCTACAATTAACCTTGTAGCTTGTTTTTTCTGGATTGTGACCGTGTTCTATTTCCCAATCTAAGCTGATATCAAAATATCTTACAAAGTTTCTTTGCATTTGAACCATGATGATGCACATTATGATATCCATAGCATTGTATAAATGCCATTCCATGCTGCCTTTCCAACAATGCCAGCCAACCATTGTTCACTAACTATATATATATATATATATATATATATATATATATATATATATATATATATATATATATATATATATATATATATATATATATATATATATATATATATATATATATATATATATATATATATATATTTTTTTATTTTTTTATTTTTTTTTTATATATCTTAGGTCTGCTATTGTCTTCGGGACAGCTGTTCCCCTTGCTTTGTTCATTATCTGGGATGCTGTAATACTTGGTGTTCTTCCAAATTTTGAGATGAACACTGCAAATATCATTGACCCCCTCGAGCAGCTGCGGTCAAATAATGGGTTAGTTGGGGTAAGTTAACTGGCCTGTACAACTGAAAACTTCCTAAAACTGCTTTAAATTTATGGCTGCTACTGTGAAGAGCTAAACATTCTCTCAATCTTCATGCGATGAATGCAATGTAGCCAATTGTGGAGGTGTTCTCATTTCTTGCCATAGCCACATCTTATATCGGATTTGTTCTGGGGCTTACAGACTTCATTGCTGACTGTAAGTGTTTTCTGTGTTTTGTGGTGCTATTAAGTACTTCCATCCGCCGCCCCCCTATTTGTTCCTCTTGCTTTTCTTTGTCATCAATGAAAACAATTGTGTCAAAAGTATGGGTAGAGATTGATGTAGCATCAAAGTTCGAATACACCCATATTTTTATTTTTAAATGTTATGTTAAAGGCTTTGATAAGATTAGAGAGCCAGGATACGAAATGAGCATATACGTGAAAAGATTGGAGTAGCTCCAGTGACAGATAAGATTAGAGAGAGTCATCTTAGATGGTTTGGTCACATAAAACGGCGGCCTTATGACTTGGTTAGGAGAGTAAATGTATTAATTTAACCTATGTTAAGAAGGGTAGAGGAAGATCTAAAAAGACTTGGTTAGAAAGTATTAGAAATGACCTTTTTTTATTAGATCTAAATGAGAATTTGACTCTTAACCGGACACAATGGAGAAAAAAATTCGTGTAGCCAACCCCATGTAGTAGGATAAAGATTTGATGTTGTTGTTGTTGTTGTTGTTGTTGTTGTTGTTATGTTAAAGGCTTTGATCTTTAGGAAAGATTAAGGTAATCAAAATAATAACTACTTTGGATGCTATCTATAGTGCCGTCATCTCGATGACCTAAAGATAATAATCATTTTTTATTATTCTAAATAGCATTACATTCTGTAAGTAAATTTAACCAAGCACACTATATCTGTGAGCTAATATTGGTATCAAAATAACAATGTCTCTTTGAGGGCAATTTCATCAAAAAAGTGATAGATATCAATGCTCTCTTAGGCTCGTTTGAAACGGTTTTCTTTCTGCTTTTTAAAGCAGCTTTTTTTACTAAAAGTTTCTTTAAGAAATAAAAAGAAAGCCGTCCTAAACAAAGCCTTAATATCAATATTATCTAAAAAAGGGTAATAACCAAACAAACTCTGCATCTAATGTTATGTGCAAGACATTTCTTAAGTTTCTTCGAGTTATTTGCAGTGCTTAAGCTACCAGCTGGGCAGAACAAGCCGTTGCCATACTTGCTGACTTTGTTGCCACCTCTCATTTTATCATTGCTTGATCCAGAAATATTTTTCAAAGCCTTGGACTTCGCAGGGACTTATGGAGGTAGGAATACTTCAACAATCACAGTCAATTTAGTCATTCAAAACTCAACCATTTAGCACCAAAAGCAAACTAAGGCTTCGTTTGGGACGGTTTTTTTACTGCTTCTTACAGCTTTCGAGTGCAAAAATTTTAAATGTTTACTAAAAAGCTGTTTTAAGAAGCAATAAAAAATCGTCCCAAACGAAGCCTAAATGAACTCGATAACTAGTGCTTTAGAATCTTCTAGCTGCTACTTTTTTCGATTTTGTGGCAGTTCTTGTGCTATTTGGTGTTCTTCCTGGTGCCATGTCTTGGTCAGAGAGGTACTCAAGTTCCTCAGCTTCCTCAATGGTTCCACCATTGGTTCCTGGAGGGAAAATTACACTCACCATTGTCATTGGTTTCGCCATGATTATTATATTTTGGGAGTTGCTTGAGAATGTTGTGCACCTGTAATAATAGTCAGTATCGTGGAGAAGAAGGGGCATATTATGTTGTCAGATATTTATGCAAAGTTTTGTATGAAAGTATGATCTTCTTCCTTATGCATGGTTTTACTGTATAGTCTCAAAGTGTTCTCTGCAAGTAACTCACTTAAACATTATATATGTAACGAGAGAACAATTATTACAAGTTGTGTGATGCTACTGTAAATCAGCCTTTTGTTTTTAATTTTATTTTAAGTGCATAAGTTTCAATTACTAGAAGCTTATGAATCAGCCCATTTAATCATTATTGTTGTTGATTGCAAATTAAGTTCTCATTTGGGATAGTTTTTTATTACTTTTTAAATCATTTTTTTAATATAAAATTTTCTAATTCAATTTTTTTTTTATTAAAAAGCTGTTTTAAAAAATAATAATAAAATAGTCTCAAACAAAGCTTAGAAGCTGTTATTAGTTTTGTTTGGGACACCTTTCTTACTGTTTTTTAAAATAACTTTTTAATATAAAAATTTTAATTTTTTATTAAAAAGTTGCTTTAAGAAGTAGTAAAAAAGTTATCACAAATGAAATTTTAGCTTATTGGAAAGGCATAAGGCATACTTCGTATATTGAGAATCCTATATGGGGTGTTAGCTAAATGCGGATGGTATGTTGGGTTAGATGTTGGATTACATAAATGTTTTGGGGTTGTTGTACCTTGCCATTTTGCTTTTGTACTTTTAAATTTATGTATAGGGTTTCTTATTCTCTTGCTAAGATTGATTGTTTTCATGTTAATTAGGGGTGTCAATTTTTGACACGACTCAAAACATGACCCGAATTCGACCCGAAAAAATTAAGGTTAGGATCAACCCGGACCCGAAACGGGTCGGGGTCGGGTTCAACAAATCAACCCGTTTTAAAAATCGGTTCGGGTTGACCCAGCAACTAGAAATTGACTTGAAAATGACCCGAAATTGACATGAAAACTTCTATTTGACCCGAAAATCCGAGATTAACCCATTTTGAACTGATTTTGACCAAAAAAATGAAGATTGACCCGATTTTAACCCAAAAACTAGCAATTTTAGGTCAACTTCGGGTCATTCGTGTCGGGTCAGGTTTGAGTTCGGGTTTGGGTCCGGAAACCTAACCCGTTTTTAAAAATGGGTCGGGTTTGGGTTTACCCGAATAGTGCCGGGTCAATTCCGGGTTCGACCCAAATCCGACCCGTTGACCCGAATTGACACCCCTAATATTAATTTAGGATTTGTTGGGGATCACTTATTTTTTTAAAAAAAAAATTGTTTAGTATATTTTAAAAATAAATTAAGTCATTTTTAATGATATTCAATATAATTTTCAGATTTTTAATTATTTTTAAAAACAATCACGCCGCTGCCAGTGATGACGGCCATCAATATTGGTTGATAATCGTTGCCATTATTATTTTGCACCGCATAAAAATAACTAAATTTTAAGATTGCAAAGATGATCTATGTCATGTATGAGCATAGGCTCTATTTTTATTTTGTTTAATGATCAACAGTAAAATATTAAAATGAACTAAAAAATTTTGCTTGCAAGTCAATTTGGCTAAACTTTGAAATCAATGCTGGTATCTATCCATCCAATTAAATGATTAGTCATAAAACTATATCAAATTTCAGACAATTACAAAGTTTATCTTGATTTATTGGTTGAAAATTTTAATTACTATTATCAATTAAAATATCTTGAATTCGAAACTTGTATATATGAGTTCGCCTTAATTGACTCAAAAATAAAAAATAAAAATTTTCAAGCAATAAAATAAGCCATCAGTTAGTTTGCTTCTTAGCATTCACAGAGCCGCAAAACAAACTGAAACGAACTCAACAAGATTTGGGCAGATTTTTTTATTGCTTCTTAAAATAAAATTTTAATTTTTTAACTAAAATTCTATTTAAAAAAATAATAAAAAAATCATCCCAGTGTAGGCTATAAAAAGCCCATCCATAACTCTTAAGCAGTTTGAGAAATAAGCATCAACTGAATTATTAAAAACTATGGAAAACGTAATCCTATAAAATAAATGCATAACTGTACGTTCTATTTATTCACAAATAACTAGCTTCCCTTGAATAAGGAGAACAATACAAGGGCTCAGCAGGCTTATTGAAGTTCCAGCCTTCAATACAAACTAATTGTGCTCAAATGATAAGCCCCAGATACATTCTTACTGGAAGCTGATCATTATGAAATTTCTAATAATCAGATTTTTGTTGAGTTGGATTTAGATTTAGGCTTCGTTTAGGACGACTTTCTTACTGCTCTTAAAGTAATTTTCTAGTATAAAAATTAAAAAATTTTAACTAAAAAACTGCTGAAGCAGCAAGAAAGTCGTCTCAAGCGAAGCTTAGTTTGATTCAGCTTTCTTACTGTTTTCTAAAACATCTTTTTAGTATAAAAATTTTTGTACTAAAAAATTATTTTAAAAAATAATAAGAAAGTTATCCCAAACAAAACTTTAATATAAATTTTAATTGATTAACAAGTACCACAATTCATCTCCACTTTTTAGCACGGTGGGAGCATTTGGTTTTTACATCAGATTCCTGACATCTAAAGAGTCATCACGACACATCATAAGTTTAGAATCATCATCTTGAGTTTTTCAAGCGTTTGGCTTTGTCTTAAAAGAAAGCTTTGCCACCATGAGATGAATTTACCTGCAAATTGCTGCTTGAGTCTGGCCTTGGCAGCGAACTGCAAGATATGGGTGAAAAATGTTAGTTATGATGGACTTAAAAAATAAGAGATAAATTTACAAAAATTGGAGGAGTCATAATTATTAACCAAAAACTTTGTGAAGTTGCTTGCTAGGATTTTAGGCTATTAATCTTTCAACATTCAGTAGAGAAAGTTTAGGCTTCGTTTGGGACAGCTTTCTTGCTGCTTCCTAATACAACTTTTTAGTACAAAACTTTTAGTTCAAAAAAAAAATTATAATAAAAAATTGCTTTAAAAAATAGTTAAAAAAATTGTCCCAAATAAAGCCTTAATTTCAACAAATATTTTGTAGCAATGATGAAGACTATGGCTTTCTAAAGCACCTTTGTAGTACAAAAACTATTTTAAATAAAAATTTTTATACTAAAAAACTGCTTTAAAAATTAGTAAGAAAAATGTTCAAATGAAAGCTATATTACAATATAGTAATAATTTAACAAGGCCTTCATCGTAGGTACGACATTTAGAGCTACTCCTAATCAGTTGGCATGATTATAGTGGCCTTGCAGGCAAAGAATGTGTAATGCAGTACAATGAATTAGGCTTAAATTTATTTTCAGAATTTTAAAATTTATTTAATTTAAATTAGGATGTAAGATTGTTTATTTACTTTTTTTAAAATATTTTTAGATAATTGCATATTTGAATTATTAGGATTACAAATAGATTAGACAGCATTATATTTTAATTCAAATAATTGGTCTTATCTTGGGTAGAATCTGACACTTCTTATACACATATATAAACTTTAAGATTTGTTATTGATCATTGCTGAATGAATTGAACCAAAGATATTTCCCAAATCTCCTACACGGGAGGACTCCGGCTACTATTCTATTTGGCATTTGCTCCTCTCTTGGGGCTACTTTCATAGTGCCCGATCCCTCTTGCTGCTCACATCTATATCAATGGGTATCAAAGCCAAACCAACTCTTCATTCCCTATATCACACCCCCGTCTCCTTTAGCTTGTGCTCACCCACATAAATGAGCCAAGATGAGCCAAGATGACTTGTGAGGTAGCTTGAGCTCAACGTGGGCTCTAAAAATTAACACTGTATCCTCTATGCTAGCTTGGGGCAGTTTTAAGATATGTTCCAGGTCAAAATTTCATAAGACAACTTATGTTTGTGTAAGAACCGGGTGGTTCGATTCAGCCGAACCGAACCTCATGCTGAAGCAAGTGAGCATAACTGGACTAGCAGGAGAGCCGAGCGGATGAACTAAACTGGCCACGCGCAAGCGGGAGTGTTCACCCTCAGGAAAGTGGAAATGTTGCACTAACGCATGAACCCCACTTTCGCAAGCCTAAGGTCCCATTTTTTCCTAAGTAGATTGGATTTTAATTTAACCAGATTTCCAATAATGATTAGCATCAAGGTTTATTTAGTTCTAAGGTTCCACTTCCTATGAGTACAAGCTCTCATAATTAATTACCCATTCTAATGTGTTGAAAAGCACCTTGATTAATGATGAAAGTATATTTAGATGTGCAAGAAGTGCATAATTATGCAAGTGTTCTAGTTTTAGTTGTGGGGGATGAAGGTACACCCGATCAAAATCTCATAGTTCCATCATCCCTGGTATATCGTAGGTTTCAGTCTACCAATACTAACAAGCATTGATTTTAGCATCCAGGAACTCTGATTAGCAGCCGTGGGTTGCCTCCTCTTAGATATATGTTGATTTGGTTTGGGTTGGGACTTGCAGCTCCGCTTAGAAGTTGCCCTTAGTTTAGATTTGGGTTAGGTCTTACGAACCAGTTTAAAAGTTGTCTGAATAGCGAGTCATACAACCTCTATTAGAGGTGGCCCAGGCTTGGATTTTTTGCTCCCCTTGGGAGGTTGTGTGTATTAACTTAAAAGAAATTTATCCTATTTTAGCTAGTAGTTGTCTATTAAGCTAGCTTTAAGTAGTTACACACTCCACCACCCGACACTAATTCCTTCTACCTTAAGCTCTCAGTAAAACTAAAATTAGGGCAGGAACTTGGAATATAGGTTCCTTTACAGAAAAATTAATGGAATTAATAGATATTATGATTCACAGGAATATAAATATTTTGTGCATTCAAGAAACTAAAAAGATTGGACAGAAAGCTAAAGAGATTAATAGTTTAGGATATAAACTATGGTATTCGGGTAGGAGTCGTATTAGAAATAGTGTTTGTGTGATTATAGATAAGAGTTTGAAAGATAATGTTATAAAAATTAACAAAATTGGAGATAGAATTATAACTTTAAAGTGTATTGTTGATGCTAAAATTGTTAATAATATAAGTGCTTATGCTCCTCAAATAGTTTTGGATATGAGTTTAAAATTAAAATTTTGGAATGACTTAGAAGAATTAATATAAAATATAACTCTTGAAGAAAGTTTTTATTGAAGGAGATTTAAATGGACATGTTGGTAGAGAGGTAGATGATTTTAAAAACATCCATGGTGGCCATGAGTTTGGAACGACAAATAAAGGGGGTAAGACTATATTAAATTATTTTTAGCTTATGATTTCTTAATGGCTAATACATTATTTAAGAAAAAAGATGAGCATCTTATCACTTATAAAAATGGATATATTAAAACATAGATTGATTATTTTCTTATAAGAAAATTAGATCATTTAGATTACATTGTAAAGTTATTCCGAGTGAAAATTTCTATACCCAACATCGATTTTTAGTTTTAGACTTTAAGAAAAATGAGTTTAAAAAAAAGGTAAAATAATTTTCTAGGATTAGATGGGGCATTTAAAGAATATTAACAAAAGTATTTTTTTAGAGTAAGATTTTAGATCTTAAGATTTTTTCTATGCATGAGAATGCCAATATTATGTGAAAAAAGGTGACTTGTGATATTAAGATATTGCAAAAGATATGCTTGCAGTTTCGAAGGGAAAAGCTCATAATAGTAAAAATAATTGGTGGTGGAATCCAAATGTGCAAGAAAAGATAAAAAATAAGAGAATTTCTTATAAAAATTAGTTTAGATGTTAAAATTTTGATAATTGGAAAAGCTATAAAAAGACTCGTAAGGAATCTAAGAAAGCTATTTGCGATGCAAAAATGAAAAATCTTAGCTTTTAATGATTTATATAATATATTAGATACTAAGGAGTGAGAAAGATATATGTATAAGTTAGTCAAGTAAAGAGATAGGAGTACTAAGGATTTAGTTCAAGTGAAGTGTATTAAGGATGAAGATCAAAAAGTACTTTTCTTAGAATACGATATTCAACAAAGGTGGATGAGATATTTTGCTAAACTTTTTAATAAATAATTTGAAAATATGATTGACTTTAGTGACTTTATCACCCTAAATAAAAATAAAGATTTTTATTTTTATCGGCATATAAGTAAAACCACAAAGTTAGAGAGGATTTAAAGAAAATGAAGTGTGGAAAAGCTGTTGAACATGATGATATTCCAATAGATATGTGGAAATGCTTAGGAGATGAAGGAATTTCTTGGCTTACTAAACTTTTTAATATTATTTTGAAGATTAAAAAGATGTCAGATCAGTAGAGAATGAGTGTGTTACTTCCTATTTTTAAGAATAAAGTGAGGCACATGAGTGTGCGAATTATAGAGGAATTATAGAGGAATTAAGTTAATGTATCATACTTTAAAACTATGGGAGCAAGTTATTGAGCGTAGGTTGCGACCTGATCTAATGTTTCTCAAAATCAATTTGTATTCATGCCGGGTAGGTCTACTATGGAAGCCATACGTTTATTGAGAGGTTTAATGGAGAAATATAGAGAGAATAAGGAGGATCTACACATGATATTTATTGATTTAGAGAAAGCATATGATAAAGTTCCAAGAGAAGTGTTATGGAGAGTTCTTGAAAAGAAAGCAGTTAATAATGCTTATATTCAAATCATTAAAGATATGTATGCATGAGCTATTACTTGTGTTCAAACACAAGGTGGTTTGACCAAGTATTTTCTTATTTCGGTTGGATTACATCAAGAATCAGCCTTAATTCCATATCTTTTTGCTTTAGTCATGGATGTTCTCACTAGACATTTGCAAGATGATGTATCTTAGTGTATGCTCTTTGCTGATGATATTCTTCTTGTTGATAAGACTAGAGAGGGAGTTGAAGGTAAACTTGAATTATGGAGATCAACTTTTGATGCTAAAGGTTTTCGCTTGAGTAGATCTAAAACTGAATATATAGAGTGTAATTTTAGTAGCAATAGAACTAGTGAGGGGATTGTGACTTTGGGCGATCAAGTCATTAATAAGAGCAATTAGGATCTTGTAAGTAGTTAAAAGTTATTTTGTGCCAAACGACCAAAGTGGCCAAAGAATCTATCAATCTATCAATCTTTCAATGGTACCATTTCCAAGTTCTGAATGCAACTTAAAACCAAAAAATTCACACCACCATGAAAAGGCTCAAAGAAAAGTGGTGCCATAAACTTGAAACATAAGCAACTGTGAATCCATAAGGGATCGGTACCTGTGAAACTTATCGGAACTTGTAAGGCCATAGCTTTCTAAGTCCGATTTAGGATGATGAAAACTAGATTGTTTGACGGGTAAGAGCTTGCACCCTAACTCATCTGTGATTACTTCCAAGCCACATTCAAAACACAAGGACTCAAGCTCCTGCTCCTGAAAAGTTCAGTTGTCTAACATCAATTCACCAGCACAGCAAATGCCATATGTCATCATGCACAAAACACTAGGCAGTGTCTAGCCAATTTAAGTTAGAAATAAGATATTAAAAAGAATCACGCTAAAGACAACATCAAGGGGTAATCAATACCTTGATCATCAGCACTTCAGACAGATGTTCTAAAGGATAAGGTTGAAGCTTGTAACCACTGTGATTAATGCATGATATTGCTTGCACACACGAGCCTTCAAGGAGTGGTAGAGCTCACAATTAGTCAACTAAGTTCAGCTTAATCAACTAATCCAAAACAAAGAAATTAAGACAATTTTGCATTGATTGCAAACACGAGGTCCAAAAATTATAAGAAAATTTAGGATGGGCAAGAAAAAATGAAAAGAACTTGGATGCTTTTTAAAATATTTAAATTTATTTAGGTTGGTCTAAAGAATCTTAAATGTTGATTATAATTTTTGTGAAGCACTGCAGCTCGGATATCATTTGTCATATAAATTTTTATTTATGGTCTGATGTATGATGTGAGTAGATATGTCTTTCAAACAGTATTTACAAAGCGCAATGCTAAGTGAAGGAACCATTTTTTGCTTCAACGCACAAAGAGCAAAAACAAAGTAACACTTTTGTTAACTAAAGCGCTGACAACTTGTATATATGTATATATACTAAATAATACTCACTTCGACACCAAAGATAAATTGCACCAGGTACTAAGGAAATTAAATAACATACGCAATATCAATAATAAACATGAATACATTTAAAACATGTGATCAAAATGTAAGTAGCAATAGAAGCATGCTTTAAAGTGCCCTGTTGAAAACATACGTTCAGTTGAACCATCTACATGAGAAGAGACAAACTGAGAAATTTTTCAAAGATAACCTCATTGAGGAAGGGTTCTATAAGGCACAACTGCAGTTGGGATGCTTCCGTTTTTAAAATACCAAAGAAGCGTTTATAATCCCCCATCCGAAAGTACCTGGCGTAAGTAGAAGTGAGAGTTCTCAGAAATATAAAACGTTTACAGGAGTTGATGTTTATATCTTTCTCTATCATTGCTAAGAAAAAAAATGATTGGGTGATTGAAGGAATGAGACCCAGAACAAAGTTGATTGTGCCAATACATGATTTAAAATGAGTGGGTGATAAGCTAAAAAAAAAGAAAATAAAATAGAGGGGGGGGGGGGGGAGAGAGAGAGAGAGAGAGAGAGAGAGAGAGAGAGAGAGAGGAATTAACTTAAGTAAACGTGATTGAAGGAATGAGCGACCCAGAATAAAGTTGATTTTGGCATAAATGATTTAACATGAGTGGGTGATAACCTAAGGAAAAAGAGCGAAATAATAAATATAGAGAAATTACAGGAGTGACACATATAAGAGACTATATTACAGAAAAAGATAAAAAATCTAGCACGATGTAGACATGTACAATAGAAAATAAAGATGCATCAATAAGTACGGATATAGAATTAGGGTGAAAGGAATATGAAGGAAAAGGTATATACCATACCAAAAATAAAAATGGCTAAAAATTATGCAAAAAAGATTTGTACAAAATGGGAGTAAAGGCCACATGCAACACTAAGCATGAATGGTAAAGAGAGGATTCCAAAGGACTGCACAAAAAATTTGGGATAAGGCAAAGGATGAAGAGGACAACTATAATGATGATGATCAGATGTCATTTGTATTTGCATTACGGTCTAACTTACAAAGGAACAAGAAATACAATCTCACCCTGCAGGTTTCATCACATAAAAAGCTTGATAAAAATCATACTGCAGGGTCCTGATATAATATGAATGCACTGAGAAGTACCTTAATAAAGTCCTAGCAAAACGCATTTCTTTGGAGTGGAGAATTGGGGAAGATAGATGGCGAAACCATAAAGAAAGTGAATCCTTCTGCACATAATTGTATGGCTAATATCAGACATTCACTTAATGAAATCAACCATAAAGGTATCATGAAAGTTTTCTTCACAGCAGAATTTGCTAAGCCAGGGATTAACCATTATTGGGATCTTATAACCAATATGAAGGAGTATATAAAATGAATGAAACTCCATTTCATGCTTGTTTATGAATTGTAGCCTTCTATTAATATCATAAACTTCATAGAGTGACAGAAGGCATTTTGTAAGCTGCTCCATGTTAAGATAATGCAAGGAAGAAGAATCATCTGGCCCACTACGACGTTTTGCAAGCTTCTGGTGGGATATAATATGAAATTTGACCTGCGAACACGTGATAGATGTAGTAAATATTATAGTAATTTAAAAAGCAAGTTCAGTCAAAGGACCTTCAACTAAAACTATATTACTGCAAGTTACGAATAGGAAAATAAAGATATAATATTTCTGATGCAGGACTAAAATGTTTATTAAATGGATGCGTTAAGAATTGCACGATTTCTTGAATAAGCACGTAATATTAAAACTGTTAGCAATCAAAACGACAATAAAAAGCAAAAGAGGGGTGCCTACGTTTAGGCTAAGCCACATGCCAAGCACTTGGAGAATCAAAACAAGTTAGAAATTTAATAACATGCAAGGTAAATAGCTTTCAACAAAATCCCTATTCTAACAATTAGATTAGAAGCATAGAAAGTGCACTCAATCCTATGTTTACTAAGCTTAGGCATAAGGCGAAACTCGGCTCTTTGTGATTTGTCATCACCTACAAGATTAGGGGATTAGAAAGCTAATTGAAGAGGGGGATAAGTTCACCTTAGTCAAAGTCCGGAAACAAGTAGTCGAAATGTTGAAGAAGTTTGTCGTAGGAGAAGCCGTATTCTGTTTCCGGGTCAGCCATCCATGCGAGAAGTCGCTGTTTTGACGTTGGGAAGTGCTGGACAGTAAGGAGAACCTTCCCCGATGGTGCTACGGTGAAAGGAGCCGGCAGGAACTATTGAACAGCAAGCTGTCCTCTCAAGGCAGTAGTTTTGAAGCCTCTGGCTGAGGAGAATCCAAGAACTATTGCAGGAATTTTCTGGCAGCAGCATTAGGGAGCAGGAAGTTCAACGTGGGATAGAGTTTGGGAGGGATTTGTGGAGGAAAAACAACACCAAAGCCTTGGGGATTTTCGGCCAGCAGAGAGGAGGAGAACTTGAGATTTAATTCCCACTTGGGAGGAGTGATTTTGGAAGAGAACAAGGGGAATTTCAGCCAAAAGAAAAGGAGGAGTTTTGAATTGTTTCCAAAAGGGGTGTAGTGATTTCAGGAAACAATTTCAAAGGAGATCTCTATGGGGCCGGCAGCATAGGGAGTATGAGGAGGGAATTATGAAGGCATTAAATGCTTTATTAAATTAAGAAATTAAATTTGGAATGAAAGATTTCATCCAATTTAATTTGAAATTTAAATAAGCTATGAATTAGGAAGTTACCAAAATTAAGAGAATATTCTAGGTAACTATTTTAAATTGGATTAAGAATATACCTAGAATATACTCAAATCCATTTGAATTTAAAATAGTTACCTAGAATATACTCTAGTCCCTATAAAGTCACGATTATCGAGGAGATCACTGAAGCGGAATTCGATCCCAAAATCGACCAGATTCAACAAGTGGACAATGATGGTGAATTCTTTGAGGAGGATGAAGACACTGCTGTCATCCAATACATCCAGAAAATTGACACTTCTCCCACCTGTGTGGTGAGATGTGCACTATCACAACCCGTTACCACCGACGACTGGCGTAGGACTATGATCTTTCACAGCTACACTAAAATCAAGGATAAGAAATGTAAAGTCGTCGTGGATAGTGGCAGCTGCATCAATGTTGTCTCCTCCAGCATTGTGTCTAAGCTTGGCCAGTCTGTCGTTCCCCACCCCAACCCCTATAAGGTAGCTTGGGTCAACACCACTGCCTCGGAGGTAAAGGAACGTAGCTTCATACCTATCTCCTTCGCTGACTATAAGGAGAATGTTTGGTGTGATGTGTTGATTATGAGTGTTGGACAAATCCCTCTAAGTCGTCCCTGGCTATTTATTAGAGGCATTTCATATGTTCTAGATCTAGCCCCTAGAGCCTCCCTATCCGATCGCATACCAGTTAGACTCGACGACCATGATTCGGTGACTTGTACCCTTGGTTTAAATCCTTCTAAACTTGTTTATGGGTTCAAACCTAGACCGCCACTAGACCTTATGCCCATGTGTTCTAAGTATAGGTTTTTTTTAGTCTGCATCATCATTTTCATCTAATATGCATGGGTTTTATAAAGGAATTGCACGACAAATTCATAAGGGCAACAACGATTACAAACTATATGCCGATCTGAAACGAAAATTTAAAACTTTTGAGGTTGGTGACTCCGTGATGGCATGGATTCGTCCGTAACAGTTCACGCAGGAACGATTCTTGCAGGGAACAATTAAGGAGCTGTATGTTAAGAGTGCTGGACTGTTCAAAATAACTAAGAAATTTCATGATAATTCTTATGTAATAGTTCTGCCCACAAAATTCAACTCCAATCCCTCCTTTAACATAAAAGATCTAGTTGCATATGAAGGTCGTGACTTCAACACACCAGATCCACTCATACAGCAGCCGTGTGTGACCCCACCATGTGAGAACCTAAACCTACCCCCACCCCCAGATATTCCTAAATCACCCATGGCAGAAAAGGTGGATTCTATTCTTAGTGATGACATCATCTCCACGAGAGAAGGCGGACGATGGAGGTATTTGATCAGGTGGAAAGGAAAGCCTAAGTCAGAGGATACATGGCTGGATTGCAAGGCGCTGCAGAAGTTTGACCCCGATGCATTGGAGATCTACGAGAGCATCAGAGACACACGACGGAGTCGAGCTTTCTCCCACCCCGGGAGAATGATGGGGACATCAGAGCATGAATCATATATCAGAGGCGTGGCCGTCGATCTACGGCCACGATCGCATCAATGTATTTTGAGTTATTTCATGTATTTCTTTTATTATGTTATTTGTCTTTTATCATTATTTATGTTGTAATTGTTTTTCCATTTTTACCCCTTACTTAAAGGGATGTCGTATGTAAGCCATGAGGGCATTGTGGTCTTTTTATTTTGAGTCTTATGTACGAGGCTATTTATAGCCCCTATGCTCTCTTTGAAAATTAATGAATGAATGATTATTTGAGAATTTTGTCTTCTTGCTTTGAGTTCTTGAGAGAGCTTAAGAGATCGGAGAGAGATCCCTTGAAGAGGGAGATTGACGCATCACCCACCAACCTTGGAGATGGCCGGGTTCGTGATTTCATATCTTTGATTTCACTTAACCTATCTCCCACCTTCTTCACAATCTTACTTCTCCTTATTCGTTTCCTTCCACCCACCATCACATCGTCTCCATCTCCACCTTGTCGCCGGCCCCTTACCCACCCCATTCAAGCCGCCGGCCTCACCCTCTCCCATCCTCCATTGCCTACTTTGGATAATTCCTATTTTTGGATTGTCATAATTTAGTTGGTCTTTGAATTCAAATTTCTCCAAATTTGAAATTCAAATTCTTTCCTAAATTATAACATCTATTTTAGGAAAGTTTTCAAATTTTCCCTCCATTGGATTTTGAATTAATTAGGATGACTTAATTCATTCTAAATCCAATTCCCAGAATTAAGGAAGCATTAAAGCCTCCTTAATTCCCTCCCTCTCTCACCCCTAGTCACCGGCCATACTTGGCGCCGCCCCCACTCGACTTGCCATTAAACCTTGCCTAAATTAGCATTCCATATTTTAGGTAACTCAATTCATGAATAAATTCAAATCCATTTGAATTTAAAATAGTTACCTAGAATATACTCTTATTTTTTGTAACTTCATAATTCATAGTTTATTTAAATTTCAAATTAAATTGGATGAAATATTTCATTCCAAATTTAAATGGATTTAAAAAGGTAGCATAGGCAAAGAATTTGAAATTTTCTTGAAAACCGGTTTAACCGTTTAATTATATTTATCATGTCTCTTGATGATATTACAAGTTCCACACAAAACCTCTCACGAATCATGAAATTCCACTCAACCAAAGCTTCTGTAAATCATGCAAAAGATATCACTCTTCAAAAGTTTCCTGGCCTTTCTTTCAACAAATTTAAAGTTTCTTACTACCTAAAAGTAAAAGTTAAATGTTTTAAAGATGATGTGAATAATGAAAGGAAGAAACTAAAGTTGATACGTATAACATTCAACATTACCTCTAAGTCACTATTCAAAAGCTTTCTAGTTTCATTCTCAAAATAATTCAAAATTCTAACAATGTAACCTTATCATAAATCATGCAAAGTCAAAGTCCATGGCTATATGGTTTCATTTTCAACAAATTTCAAATCCATCTATGGCTCGAACCAAGAAAATTTATACTCAACCTTGGTTTTTCTTTTGGGCTGAATTCTAACAAATTTCAAATCCATCTTTTTAAAGGTTAAAAGTTAAATTCACACTGCTAAAATATTGAAATATACTAGTACTAGTACTCAGCCCAAAAGTCGGAACCCAAATCGATTCTCAAATATGATAGAATATAGAGGGTGAGTGGAACATATATTAACTTTCCACCAATCTTGCACTGAAACATGCTTCTTGGGCTCCGAATTGGCAGTTCAATTGGTCTGTAAGGATTTCCCCACGTCCAATTACATACGAACCATATTAAGTTTGCAAGTTTGCAAGCACGAATGAGGAAAGATGCCAAAGAAAAAAGTAATACCATTTCCTCATACATTTCTATTGCCTCTTCATTGATGATGTTCTGCATGCTCAGATCTTGCCGTATAGACCTTGTCCTATCAAATACAAAATCATGAACAACTTCAAATGGATGCTCTGAAGAATCCATTAAGCTGAGAAGATATTTTAGTGTGTTCTGCAATACTAGAGTAGGCCGTAGATCTGATGAATGAACTTCATTGCTAGACAAAGTCCTGCAAAACTAGTGCAGACTGAGGGGTCAGAAAGTACAGGGTGATATGAAGAGCTAACAGCAATCAATGAAGATGATGATGATGACAAAATACATGTGGTGTCTACTATAAGTATATAGGAATATGATAAGGTAACACTACAAATATTTCCAAGCAACAGCAAATCTATACGATTATGGAAAAAAAACGACCAGCTTGAATGATATATACAGTAAGATTTAACTTGTTATGATTAAGTCAGTAGTAAGTTATAGAGCAATTTCGTGTTAATTAATTAGCGATTAGACATAGTGTGAAAGTGAAGGCACCCTTCTAAAAGACCGTATACAAAGCTTACCAGATACTCAACTAATCTAAAGTCAAACAACCAAACGACATGGCTTAGTGCAAGAAATATAATCATGGGCTTATAAATTATTTATGTTAAATAATTTTTCATTAATAAATAGATAAAAATATTTTTATAGTGAATAAATAATTAAATTATTATTATCATTAACTAAAAAATAAATATTTTTTATGTTATAAAGAATTAATATATATATATATATATATATATATATATATATATATAGAGAGAGAGAGAGAGAGTTTTTATGTTATAACCTCAACTCATCTATTTAGTCCCACATCACTTGGGAACTTTCTCTTACTATTATTTATATAGCTTTTTGGGTTTGCAAGTGCTAAGAATTCACATGAAGTGGTAGTGTTATATGAAGATGCTTCACTGGTGTTTTGGTGTGAATAACTATTATAAATTTTTTATGCTTATTTAATATTAATTATTTTAAATTTAAATTAATTTGTTAAATTATAAATATTATTTAATATTTGATCCTTAATATGATAAATTAATTAATTTAATTATTTAAATAATTATGCAAATTGAACGGGTCGGTTCACCGTTGAACTGGTGGCTTTGGCCAATTTGATGCAGAAGCAATTTTCAGGATGGACCGAACCGACCTAATAATCGATTCAAGGTCGGACTGAATGTTCTGATCCGGTTTTTAAAACCTTGTTTTCATTTAATGATACTTATTATCAATATTTAATAATTTATATTATAAATAATTAACTTAAGCATTGTTTGGTTGCAAGTATTTAGAATTCAAGTGTACATTATGTGTAACATAAACTGAATGCATTTAAAATACTTGATATTTTGTTCTTTAAAAAATAAATTCATAATATTGTTTTTTTGGCATATGGATTGTTATAAAGTGTACAAAAATTTTAATTCTTTAAAATTATTTTTGTAGGAAAGGCACATAATTAGGAGAAAAATGGTCAAGGGCTTATTAATGAAGGTAGGCAAAGTTAGGGTGGTGGTGACGATATAGCAGGCGCAATTAGGGGTCATAGATGACTGAGATACAACGGTGTCGCCTCAAACAAAAGCGTAGTGGCAATGGAGGATGAGGTGCGGTTATGGCGAGTTCGCATAACTAGGTCCAAGACACATGCGAGGACATCAATGGTTGGGACACAATGAGGTCAAGACATGCATGCATAAATGTTGCAAGTGCAAAGATTGCAAGTGAAGAGCTTCGTAACGCACTATACTAAATTTGCCCAATTAAGGCAATTTCATAATACATCAAAAAGATTTATATGGGAGTTTTGATCTTCAAAAATTTACTTTAATTACTTTACTCACAATCAAATACTCAAAAACTTAAAATTCTTATACTCAAATGCAATACACTCAAAATACTACTAACCAAATAACCGCTTGGTGAAAGCTTGTGCTTCATAGAGTATTTGTCTTCTCCTTCACAACAATTTGCACTATACACAATTTTTGCACTTTATGCATACACTACTTAACATAAAGCGCTATTACTTTTAAAATGATCCAGTGCTTATTTTGGATAGAAAAAAATTGGCACTTTTCCAACACACAAAATTAAACATTTGTTACAATCTTAGGAGGATCACAACAACAAATGGCGATCTCGAGCTCACTAACAACTACAATATTAGGGATTGGAAAGAAAAAAATATTATCACAACAAAAGGAGTATATATATATATATATATATATATATATATATAAGACACTGAAGGACTCCTTAAACTACCTATTAAGCACTAAATGTCCATAAGGCCATAACTATCTATGAACTCAATGATTCACAAAGACCTATTGACATATCCAATGCATTTATTTAATCAAATAATCCATAGCAAATTCCTAAGATTACCAACCCCTTCATCGACCTTGTCCTCAAATTTTAAACACATAGTAAAACAAGATAAAAGCAACGTAAGAAACCTGTGCAAAATCTTGAGTTCATGGTATGCAGGAATCAAAGTCGATGACTTTGTCACTGTCTATCAATGTTTTTCTCTAATTAGTTCATCCGTGCCACTAATGAAAGGTAGGGGTAGACCTAAAAAGAAAGGTAGGGGTAGACCTAAAAAGACTTGGTTAGAAAATATTAGGAATGACCTTTCTTTATTAGATTTAAACGAGAATTTGACTTTTAATAGGACACAATGGAGAAAAAGGATTCATGTAGCCGACCCCACGTAGTGGGATAAAGGCTTGATGTTGTTGTTGTTGTTGTTGTAGTTCATCCGTGCCACTCAGCAAGCCTCTTTACCTCCCCTTTCACTATATGATTCCCTCACTTTGTGTAACTCGTCGTTTCTTCATCAAATCTCTCTCTGAATCCAGTACCTATACTGATTTAATTCTATGAAAATGTAAATATGTCAATGAATATTTGTATGATGAAAGATGCCTATTTTAAAATCATTAATTTAAATCCTTGTTTCATCAAGAAGTGAGTTCATCAAGTATGATAAGAAGTCATTTTCTTCTTCAACTTAATATGGTGTGTGATTGGATGGGAGTCAGATTAATCATAAGTTAGTTTCAATTTCAACTCAGATGAAAGATTACAAATGTAGCTACTGATAGAAGCCATTATTTTTACCTCTTACCTAAAATATCCTCAATTTACACCAGAAATCATTTACAATTAACGAAGCCTCTAAACAATATATAGTGCCAAACAGGATAAGTAATTTATATGAGATGAGCATTAAAATATACAGTTTTGGAATTGTAAACATAATAAAAATACATTATAAAACTTGAGTTTCTCTTACTAAAAGAAATTCTTTGTGATTGCTGAATAAGAAAATTTATGCTCAAGTAAAAAATTTACCTTTTTTACAGCAAGGCTGGGAGAAGTTTTTACAGGATTTCCATTAAGCCTCTCAAACACCGCCAAGTCTCTGAGTCTTTCACGCTGGATCCTTTCCTTTGCTGAAACGAATATAAATAACAGATTAATCTGAATCCTGCAAACAAACCGCGCGCAGTGTATAACACGATAGTGAACTTTGTTTTGGAATCCTCAAACTTTAGATTTTTTCATTTCAGGCCGTTAATTGTTCCGCAAAATGCTTTGCATTTATCCATTTGAAAGTATGACTTCATATGAAAAAGTATTACCAAAAGGACTAAATACAACTTCTTCATACATTCACTCTGCATGGCCAAAAACTACAAAGAAAAAAAAAACAAAACAGATCCTGATGATGGATAATATTTTGTGAACCTGGGCACATGTCGGGGCACGTTCCAACCAAGTTTGAGGAAATCAATGACTCCCGTGATTCGTAATTGGGATCCGAGTCGCGGGTCGACGAGCTGTTCTCGAAGATCACCCTGCTGTGGGCCGAAACAGGATGCGGTCGGACAGTCTGCGCTCGCCGAAACCCTAATTTTCCGACCCTTGTGCTACTCTCCATCCTCGTCTTTCCAGTAGGATTCTACGGATTTCTCTTTCAGACCAAGTCGAACAGCTGAACCACCCCCATGATATTCTCAGAATCTCATTTCATATCAAGACGAAATTAATTATAGAATAACATGAAAGCTAAAACGCTGGTTGGACTTTTGTTTGGTTCTTCCTCTTCGTTTATAAAAGATAGTTTTAAAAATATTAATTAAGAAAATGTAGTTTTCTAATATATAATTAAATATTAAAAAAACTTTTTAAAATACTAAAAAAAATAAAATTTCTTAAAAAGATTTTCTGTAGAAGTCTTTCATCCAAGCAGCGATCAAAAAATAATTTCTTTATTTCTAAACAGAAAAGAAAAAAAAAACTCCAAAGCAAACGAGATCTAAAAACTTTTTAGTTAGAGTCACCCATATGGTAAATTATTCTGTGCGGAGTCCGGATGAGAAAAATTAATCGGACATATAAGCGTACACACTATGTACATATTTATATACAATGTGTATCAAATATTTATGTGTACACAGTATGTAAACTCAAAGTTATGACGGTTCTTTCCGTCCGAACTCCACACAGAATAATTTATCAACCCATATATATTATATGTGTCAGTATGAACGCTCTTTCTTAATTCTTTCAAATATATATATATGAAAGCAAAAAAATTGGAA
Organism: Dendrobium officinale; assembly: GCA_019514585.1. Lineage (NCBI taxonomy): Eukaryota > Viridiplantae > Streptophyta > Magnoliopsida > Asparagales > Orchidaceae > Dendrobium > Dendrobium officinale. Next base: position 40,835,159 of record CM033694.1, read on the forward strand.
ATATTAATTACATTATTTAGTTTATATGTGCAATCTTTTTTATAAAAAAAATTATGGTCAATTTCTCTTGTAAAATATGAATGTTATTTATCTATAAAAATTCAAATACATACCATTTTTTATGATATTTCAATATAAATTTTCATGTATGACTATTTGTATATTTTAAAAATACAACTCCATCACATTTGGTAAATTGATAAGTATGACATTAGGCAATAACACGTATTATCATGATCAAAGTAACTAAAAGCACCTCCATAATGCATTCCATATATGAGGAATTTCATAGAGAATGGTAGAAATAAGAGAATTTAGGATTATGAACTATTATAATTGATAATAAAATTTTATAATTGGGATAATCCTTTTTTATTTTGTCAAAATCGTATGATCTTGATACTCGTGGTCCATAATAGCGTGTGCATCATACTTAGGAGGACTTTGACGATGCAAACCGAAAAATATAATATCAATCATAGAGATGGTGATGACCATCAAGCATGTGAATATAATAGAGTCAAATCTTCAAGTAAAAAAAATATAATTATCAAGAACAATTAAATCAAGTATTGATACATGTAAGAATTAGTCTAGCCAGTTCAATCGAATCGGCCAGCTTTACTTAATATCGAACAGGGCATAGCGGCGGCAGATGGAATCGCAAACTCGGCGGACCGAGCGTGGCCATAAATTGGGGCTGGAGAGTTCGATTTTCATTTTCGAGCGAGGGACCGCATATGGGAGTGAAAACGAACTACTCCTCGTAACTAATATCTCTGTTCCACTCACTCTCGTAAGGGCAAAATGCGTGAGAAAGCTTCAGCTGAGATATGAGGCAGAGAGGAAGAAGAATGAAGAAGGTAGGTTTTCCAATTTCATTTATTAGGCACATTTCTTTGGTGATTTAATCCTATGAAAATATCAATTATTTTAAAGGAAGACAGAGGAAGGAATTAAGAATGAAAATGAAGAAAATTTTTGGGGAAAGACGAATCAACGAGTTTTATTTCTGACGACAGGAGAAAGAGTAATTGAATTAAAATTTTCTTTTGCATTCACAATTATTATTTTATATTTTTCTAATTTATGAAATAATAGGTGATTGCCAAATAGAAAGAGAGAAAAATTAGTGGTTAATCTAAATTTCGACGAGGAAGGAAGGAATAATTAGTTGAGGTAATAATTTTGATTATCAAATAATTTGATTTTGAGTTATGTTCAATATATGAAAGAAATTTTTGACATTTTATAATAATAGCTGATGAATTTGACCTTACTCTTAAGGATGTTGGTCAAATCAAATTCATTGTGATTTTGAGATTGTAAACTCTTCAACGATAATTAATGAAATCTAATGTTATTTGAAATTGTGAGATTTTCATAGTTGAGATAAGACAAGTATTGGAGGAATAATTCAATGAATTGAGGATCTGATCAGATAGTAATCAAGTGGTAATTATAATGCAATTATTTATTTAATTTTATTTTCTATTTATGTTATTACAATTCCCTTTTTAATATTATTATTGTTGCATATTATATGAATTAATGGAGAGTAATAGAAATAAAAATGTGAATTATCATTGCCTGGAATTGTTGTAGTATATATAATATGAATTATTGTTGTATAAATAATATAGTTAAATGTTACATATGCAACAACCTGAAAATGAATGAATTACTAAGGTATATAGTGTAATGTATATATGAATAGTGATTTATATAAAAATAAAGAATTAAAAGAAGAAAAATGTGCATGTATGCAAATTATAAGAGTTCACCTCTGTATGGTACGAGTTGGAGAAGCAACGTACTCGTGCACATTAAATAAAAATGTAAATGATTGTACCTTTATTAATACATTTAGATGGTGCTCATTTACTGATTGAAATGAAAAAATAGATAAATGTTAAATAGAAATGGGCAAATGACATAGAATAAGAAATAGGTTATGTAAAGAATATGTTATAAAGATCTACAATACATACAAGATTATTCATATGTTAACCATGTAAAAAAGGTCAAAGAGCGTACATGCTTTTAATTATATGCTTAATTGTTGTATATGAAATTGTGATTATCCATTGAGTTTACTATGTGCACTCAAATCATGTATGTCTTTTGATAAGTAGAAATGGCTAAAAGAGTTGAGGAACACGTATGTAGAAGACGACAATCTAATAAAAGAAGGTAATATATGTTATTATTCAAATGTATGTTCGAATGTAAAAGCGATGTTAGTGGCTTTTAAGTGTTTGAGGAATGCTAGATTTTACTAATAGGTGCAATTATATATATAAAGTGTACTAATCGTCCGACAAACTATTCCCACCTCATTAATTCAAGACTCTGGGCCTGATTGTGACAAAGTAGTATTAGAGCCCAATTAGGATATGCATTATACTAAAAAAGTTATTATATTGATTATTTAAGTTAAAAAAGCTAATTTAAGATTAACTTGTGAATTTTATAAAGATATTTTATTTATGGGCTCAAAATGATCCTGAAGAACATATGGAAAGGTTCGTGCCTAATATTGTTCTTAATCCTGGTGCTTTGACAAAATGATGAAGGACAATATCCCACCCATGATTTATAATCAACAGCTATAGTTTTTGCATTTAAAATTTCGAGGCATTATTAATATGGAGTAATGTGTGAGATTTTCATGATCATAAAAGTCTTAAATATATATTTAATCAGAAATGGCTCAATCTAAGGCAGAGACGATGGTTGAAACTCATTAAATATTATGATTTGAATATACAATATCATCTTTAAAAGGCAAATATAGTTGCAAATTAATGCACCAAGCAGAAAGACTCTTGAATGTGCACTTTGGTTGATTAACCAGTGGGAGTAGATAATTAGAGAGGCGAATGTATTAGAAATTTTAGTTATTAATTAGAAAGATACAAAAGTTATGTTATTAAATCAACTGATGATTTAATCCACGTTGAAAGACATAATATGTAATTCATTGTCTGAAGATGTAAATTTTCAAGAAATCATAAAGAAAGTGTAGGCATAATAGTTGGAAGATTTTGTATTTAACGATGAAGGATTATTTAATTAAGGTGTGTCTATTTATTCTTGATTTTAAATTTTGAGAACAAAATTTTTATAAGAATTATAGATTATAAGAACCAGTCCAACGGGTTCAATTAAACTAGCCAACTTTACTTAATATAGAACAGGGTAAAGAGGCAACAGACGGAATCGTGAATTGGGCGGACCGAGCGCAAGCATGAATCAGGGCTAGAGAGTTTACTTTTCATTTTTGAGCAAGGGATCACATACGAGAGTTAAAGCAAACGACTCCTTGTGAGTAATATCTCCATTTCACTCACTCTTGTAAGTACAATACCAGTGAGAAAGCTTCAGCAGAGAGAAGAAGATGAGAGGAAGAAGAATGAAGGAGGTAGGTTTTCCAATTTCATTTTTAGGCACATTTCTTTGGTGATTTAATCTTGCAAAAATATCAATTGCTTTAAAGGAAGACAAATGAAGGAATTGAGAAAGGAACTGAAAAAAAGTTTGGGTAAAGATAAATCAACGAGTTCTTATTTCTAACGACAAGAGAAAGAGCAAGCGAATTAAATTGTTATTTTACATTCACAATTATTATATTGCATTTCTCTAATTGATGAAATAATAGGCGATTGCCAAATAGAAAGAGAGGAAATTTAGTTGTGAATCTAAATGTTTTAGCGGATAATTTCAAAGAGGTAGGAAGAAATCATTAGTTGAGGTAATAGTTTTGATTATCATAGAATTAGATTGTGAATTATGTTCAAGATATGAAAAGTTAGAAGTTTTTGATATTTTTATAATAATAGATGATGCATTTGAGGTTGCTCTTAAGGATGTTAATCAAATCAAATTTATTTTAGCTTTGAATTTGTACACTATTTAGTGATAAAAAATGAAATTTAATGTTCTTTGGAACAATGAGATTTTCATAGATGAGATAAGACAAGTATGTGAGGACTAATTCAACAAATTGATAATTGAAATATCTAACAGTAATAAAGTGGGTAATTTTAATGTAATTATTTGTTTAATTTCATTTTCTATTTATGTTATTACAATCCCCTTTTTGGTATTATTATTATTGCATATTATATAAATTAATGGAGAGAATAATAGAAATAAAAATGTGAATTATCATTGCCTAGAATTGTTGTAGTATAAATAATATGGTTACATGTTAAATATTTAGCAACTTCAAATTGAATGAGTTACTGAAGTGTATATATATATATATATATATATATATATATATATATATATATATATATATATATATATATATATATATATATATATATATATATATATATATATATATAATAATTTCTATGAAAATAAAAGTATTAAAAGAGGAAAAATGTGCATGCATGCAAATTATAAGAGTTTACCCCCGCATGATACGTGTTGGAAAAGCAACATACTTGTGCACATTAAATAAAAATTAAAATGGTTGTATTTTTATTGATACATTTAAACGGTGCTCTTGAACTAATTGAAATGGAAAAAAAATGTTAATTGTAAATGGCCAAATGAAACAGAATAAGAAATGAGTTATGTGAATAATAAGTTATAAATATCTACAATATATAAAATATTATGCACATGCTAACTATGTAAGAAAGGTCAAAGAATATGCATGCTTTTAATTACATACTTAATAGTTCTATATGAAATGATGATTACTACTGAATTTACTATGTAAAAAATCAAAATACTATATTTTTCAAGCAAGTATTCTGATAAGTAGAAATTGTTGAAAGAGGAGAGGAGCACATCTACAAAAGATGACGATCTAATGAAAGTAGGTAATATGTGTTTATATTTAAATGTATGTTAAAATGTATAAGTGGTGTTAGTGGCTCTTCAGTATTTGAAGAATATTAGATTTTACTATTAGGTGTAATTATATAAAATATATTAACCGTCCAACTAACTATTCCCACCTCTTTAATTCGAGTCTCCAAGCCAGATCGAGATAATACATCACTAAGAATTCTCTTAATCGAGCATAAAATTCGATGCATAATGGAATTGAAAATACGTTAAAATTTAATTTAGGATAATTTAATCTCTAATTTCAACAAACTTATAACATAACTAAATGTCATAATGAGGTGAAATTTATTAGTTAGTTAAATTTTGGGTCATTACAAGTGATGTTATGGGATCCTTAAAGCCACAAAGCTCATTTTGAATCTTAAGCCAATGTTCAGACTCTCCTCCTCTTTGTGGAGAATGCGGTCTATTTATTTATTTTTGAGAGTGACATGCATGCAAATATGGAGAAAATCAGAAACACTGATTAAGATGATCCATATTGATTCTTTTGATTATTAAGCATTAATTCAACATTTAAGTGCTTTAATGATGTCAGAATTAAACAATTTAGAGTTCGTTGGGTTCGTCTCGTTGAGTTGCTTGATTGGGCAATAAACATGCCAAAATTTGACATCATTTGATTATCTAATTAATATCTTGAGATTTTTTTAATTATGGATTGGGGGTCGTTCATGCTCGAATTGGACTTTTTTTTATGTCATTGGATTCGCCTTATTGAGACATTTGATTTGACTATAAGTGTTGAAATCAGAGCAAAGATGATTTTTGATATATTATCAAAAAATTATCTTGACCGAGCACAGCTCTCGAAGCAAAATTAAGTTGGAAACTTCAAAAACTAAATTCGGGATCATCGGAGCTTCGATTTCGGCAAACTTATAGTTGAACTAAACATTTCAGAAATACAAACCCAACGACACCAAATTTGACCCAATCCAAGCTCAAATTGGTCCAAATCGAAGGCTCGAAGCACATTCAACGAATATGACATGCTTTATAGTCGAATCGAGCGGCTCAACGAGAAGAATCCAACGAGCCTAAGATTGTCAAATTCTGATATCATTAAGACATTCAAATGCCCAATAAATAGTCTATGATCAAAGGATTCAACATCGGCCGTCCATTCAAACCACTCACAATTTACCCTTGATATTCCTGCTATTTAATGGTCATGCCACTCTCAGAAAACTATAAATAGACCCCTCATTTTTCATAGAAGGGGACCCCCAAAGTGTGTGTGTGTGTGTGTGGGGGGGGGGGGGGGGGGGGGAGTCCCAAGTAAGAAGAGAAGAGAAGGAAACAAGGAAGAGACTCCTCCTTGACCACCGCCGGACTTTCACCCGGCAGCCGACTAACGCCAAATTTCTGTCGATCACTAACTGACACCGTAATTAAGCAAGGAAACAAGAATAGAAGGAAGAAAAGGAAGAGACGAATAAAGTTCTCCTGTCACCAGACTCTCTCTCTCTCAACCGTAGAGTTCTGCCCGAATAACATCTGACGCCGGAGTTCTGCCCGGCCGCCAACTGATGTCGGACTTCTATCGGACATCTGACCTCTGCTCGTAGTTGGAATTTTACCAGACTCCAAGCTTCTACCTGACGCTGGACTTCTACCCTACGTCTGACCTCTGCTCATCGCCAGATTTCTACCCAACGACGGACTTCTGCCTGTCGTTGGACTTTCGCCGGGCTTCTATCCGACACCAAACTTCTATCATTGACAGACTTCTATGCAACGTCGGACTTTCGCCCGCTGCTATATTCTTACCTGACACCAGACTTCTGCTCATCGCCGGATTCCTTCCCAATGCTGGAATTCCACCCGTCGTCAGATTCCTGTCTAACGTCGAACTTCCACCCGTCACCGGACTTTCGTTGGACTTATGCCCATCGTTAGATATCCATCGAACTTCTAGCCTCTGTAGCCTGCCGACTATGATTCTTTCAACTTATGACGCCCGCCGACTACAGTCCTTTCGACTTATGTTGCCCGCCGACTACGGTCCTTCCAACCTCCGTCGCCCACCGATTATATATGACCCTTCCGACCAAGCGAACACATCAACAATGATTCTTCTCATTTCCACCATATAACACACTCTATATGATGCATATTTGTTACATCAAGCCAATGTCTTCCCACCAATAAAGGGTCTCATTTGTAATCAACTGCAAATACTAGTTGATTCACTCAAACTGGGCTAGGCCCCGTGGTTTTCCCCTTTTCAGGGGTTTTCTACATAAAAATCTTGGTATCTATTGTGAATATTGCACTCTCTCTCTTATCTGATTGTGTACTGGATCTTCGTATAAAGCTAAGACTTTAAACTTTATATTTCTCTACCGCAACAATCTTAAATTTATTTTTAAAAATTTTCAATTTAAATATGTTTCAAGATTTATGCCCATCAAAAAGAATTTCAATGATGCATCAATTATGTATTAAAAAAATTTCAAAAAAAAAAAGAATAAAATTGAATTCAATTGCTAAAGAATACGTACACAAAATAAAAAAGAGTAAAATAACATTATTGCATCACAAAAGATTAATATTAACAATAAAAAACTGCACGTGGCTCATTTTGATCTTAAGTATCTGATATATGTAGGAATTTGACTTAATTGATCTTATCTTTAAAAAAAAATTCCACATTTAACATTAATTCCAAAAATAAAATGTTAATTTTGTCAGCAGTGTCGGTGGCCCTTTCGTAGCCTCGTCCTAACACTGTGAGGCTAGCGGTCTTCCCTCAGACAACGGCGGACGCGCGTCTTATTCATCCATTCCCAAAAAATCGGCCCTCTTCACTCGAAGAGTCCAACTTTATCCCTCCGATCCCTTTCCTCTCCGCTCACTCGCTCCGTGGAGTCTCCTTCCACTTGTGTCCTTCGGCCAGTCTCCGATTCAAGGTTCGCCCGTGAATCGACCGCTTCTCCCTTCTTTCTCTCCTAATTATTCCGAAAGGTACAATTTTTGCGATTTTTTCTTATTCTCGACGCTGCAAAGTTGGTGTATGAGCGTCGGTTTCCGCTAAAAAGCTTGATTCCGCTCTTTTGTGTGTGCATATTGCTTTATGTTCTCTGTATAGTGATTTATTCTCAGAGATTGGTTCTTCAAGGTGGATCGTAATTGTTTTGAATTAATTTTTCTTGAGAAACTATTTTCCAATTGTAAATCTCCCTTAACCTAATCATACAGGGACAGAGTTATTGCAGCGATATAATTTGTTCCTTCATTTGTCTTTAAACTAATTGTTGTTGTAGGGTTAGGGATCTGTGTATTGCTTGTTCCTGATTTTCTCTTCCGATATTGTTTTTTTTTTTTCTGTCAGAAAGCCATCTTTATATTGTTTGGCACAAAATGAACCCCCCATTCTTTTATTTTCAACTTAATTTGTGAAGCCTTGTAGAAAATACTAATTTACTTTGCGCAAATAATTGAGTATAATGCTGGTTTCAGTTCAAAATATGTCTATAATTGCTCTCACAGTCTTGATTAATCCCTATAGACTGTTTAGTAGTTCTAGGATTTTGTGAAAGTCTTCAATTTCAGTCCTCTCTTCAGGTGAATGCGTTTAATTCTGTTCCTTGTACTGCAGATATCAAACTTGAAAAACCTGAATTTGAGTTCAATTACAGGCTTTTCTTTTAGGGGATAGTTTTGGTTGGCCATGTCAAGTGTTAGGAATACTCACTGGTGCCACAGATGCATGAGAGCTGTCAAGCCTCTTGGGCGGGACATGCTCTGCCCCAACTGTAGTGGAGGCTTTGTTCAGGAACTTGATGACATGGGAGGCATCATGAATGCTTTTTTCGCAACAGACCCTGATGAATTCCATGACCATAGATTTGGTATAATGGATGCCATTGCTTCCATGATGAGGCAAAGAATGGCAGGGAGGGATCGCGGCTATGATTTCCAACCCAGGCATGATACAATAACTAGTGATGGGATAGGCTTTGGACCTGGTCCATGGCTGCTGTTTCGCGCGCCAGGTTCCTGAGGAAAGAGGGTTTGAGATCCTCTTCAATGGTGGTCCTGGTTCAGGGATTCGTCGCACCAACATTGCAGACTACTTCATGGGGCCAGGGCTGGAGGAATTGATAGAACAATTGACTCGGAATGATAGGCGCGGACCTCCGCCAGCTGCAAGGTCATTGATTGATTCCATGCCTACTGTTAAGATCAGTCAGCGGCATCTTCGTGGTGATTCTCACTGTCCAGTGTGTAAGGATAAGTTCGAGTTGGGATCTGAAGCGCGAGAGATGCCTTGCAAACATTTGTATCACTCGGATTGCATCGTCCCTTGGTTAATACGGCACAATTCCTGCCCAGTCTGTCGCCAAGAATTGCCAACACATGGTACTGGGGGCAATTCTCGCTCGGGTTCAAGTAACAATAGTTCAGCTGTTAGTGAAATACAAGTAGGGAGTAGTAGTGATTCTGGTGATAGGGATAATGGGGGTAGAAATCAAGGAAGAAGAAATCCTTTCTCATTCTTTTGGCCTTTTCGCTCTTCAAACTCCAATGCCAGTTCCTGATAGCCACAGGGTGAAGGCACTGGTTCTGTCTCTGATGGTGAATTAGAGTTGTTTGGATGGCCTTTCAATACTGGCTGGCACCTAAATCTGCAACTCATGTTTTGGTGAAATCTGAAACAATGGCTCTTTTATAATATATTTCTTATATGTTAGTGGTGGCATGCTTTCCTTTAATAGCCATGTTTTGTAATTTGTTTTTTTTTTTTTTTTATTTCATGGTGTTGCTCTTCAGAATTATCCTTAAAAGCTGTTAAAGTTTGGTGAACTCGTTCTGCCATCTGATGATAGGAAGTCAGTTTGGAACTTTTTTTTTAATCTGATTATGGTTTTTTTGTTGTCACCATTTCATTCATCACTTGTTATGCCATTGATTCTGAATTGTCAGGGCAGACGTTCTGAATTTAAATATTAGGAAAAATTATAGCATAGAATAGCCCATTTGGCATTTTTTAATTTCTGTTCTTCCATTTATAATCATTGTGAAGTCTAAATTGGTTTATTTTACGTATGTTCTTTGTTTCTGATTAGCTGAGCTATGAAAAATAGGATCTGAAACATGAGAACAGCATCAAAAGTTATCTTTTTTCAACAATGGGCATAGTCATCCATCCAGTCTTTAATAACTATGAGCCTTTGATGATATCATCTCTTCTGTTAATGTGCTGTAAGTTATGTAGCATAGAACTGGATGGTTAGTAAGAAGTTTAATTATTCTCATTCAAATATATGTTGAAAAGGAATGTCTTTATGATTGCTAATCATTTTTCAATGATCTTCTGAAGAAGTTGATACTTGACTTTGTTGTTGCATAGGATTTGAGAGAAGCAGTAAACAAGGGCAATATTTATAGAAGAATATGGTGGTGTAGGAAGGCTAGGTAGGAACTAGCATGAGCAAAGTCCAGCTTAGGGATATTAAGTAAACCGAAGAAAGTTAATCAGGTTGTTCACCAAGGAAAACATTTGAAATAATAACTTGCCTGTTCAAGCTATTATATTCTAACTGTACACGTTAGTTTCAACTTGATGCAGTAGTGAACAAATGAACAAAGCTGGTTCTTGATTGATGATCGATCCGGTAAGCAAAGAGGCATCTATTTTTAAATATGATATAATTATTTAGTTAATTTTTAAATAACTAATTATTTTACTAATACTATTAATAATTTAATTAATTAATTAGTTTTAAATATTAATTATATTATTATTTATCCCATTAATCATTTAAATATTGTAATTGATAATAAATAATTACTCATTAATCATTTAATCATTCAATCACTAATTACTAATTTAATTATTATTTGCAATATTAATTACATAATTAATTGTTTCCATAAGTTCTATTCTGTTTTTGTAAAAGATAGCTTTTTTAAAAGCAAATTTTAGGAAAAGCAAAAAAAAAAAAAAAAAAGCTCCATTATTTTCATCTAAGCAGAACTACTTTTTCTACCATTAAAGCAAAAATAAGAAATAATAATTGAAACTTTAGTTTGATAAAATCTGTTTGGAATGATTTACTTGAATATGACATTGGGTTCATTTAGTCATTTGTTTATGCAGTACTCAAATCAACATCAAATTAAGGTTTTTTTTAAACGATTTTTTTACTTATTCTTAGAACAATTTTTTAGCACAAAAATTTTAATTTTTATAATAAAAAATTGCTTTAAGAGCCCAAACGAAACCTAAATTAGTATGTCAAACCCGACTCATATGAGATTGAATTGAAAAATAGTTCCATAATTCCATATTAAACTTGAAATAAAAAGTTGAGTTCTTAATATAATTTTAACGATCTGCATTCAATTAGCTTAATGTTTCGTTTGGAACAGCTTATTCAACTAGCTTAATGTTTTGTTTGGAAGAGCTTTCTTATTGCTTTTTCAAGTAGCTTTTTAGTATAAAAATTTATTAAATAAATCATTTTTCCGCTAGAAAGCTGCTTTAAAAAGTAATAAGAAAGTTGTCCCGCACATAATCTAAGTTAGAATTGATGATGCCCATCTATCAGTACATTGAATTTAACTCGAGCGAATCGATTTAGGAGGTTATGTGAGTTTTTGGTGCAAGAAATTTTACATTATTGAAAAATTCTGATCTAAGGGAGAGTGTTGATCAGTATCAGTGAATCTCTTAAAGATAAAATATTAGAAATCTATAGTATTAATATGATAAAGTATCATTGATCCACTTAAACGTTTGGGTGGATGAAAATCAATTTTCTTATGTTGTGATCATTTTGAACCCTTGATGTTCCACCCTCCACAAATTTTAGATTGGATTAATACAACAACAACAATAACAACAAGTCTTTATTCTACTACGTGTGTTCGATTACATGAATCATTTTTCTCCATTGTGTCATGTTTAGACTGAAATTCTCATTTAAATATAATAAAGAAATGTTATTTTTGTAATATTTTCTAAACAAGTCTTTTTAGATCTACCTCTACCTTTCTTAATATAAGTCGAATCTAATATAACTACTCTTTTAATCGGGTCATCGGAAGAAGAGAATCACTAAGCAATTTTTTTAGTTGAGAGCTCACATTGTTAATCTTTTTTGTCCCAAGGATGGCATAGCTTTTTGAAGCTGGAGTGGATAACTAAGGCTTCGTTTGGGATGAATTTCTTACTATTTTATAAAGCAGTTTTTTAGAACATAAATTTCAAGTTAAAAAAAAAATTGTACTAGAAAGCGATTTTATAAGGCAGTTTTTTAGTATAAATATTTTTTGAACGAGAAATTTGTGTACTAAAAGTTGCTTTAGAAAACTGTAAGAAAGCTGCCCCAAACCTAAGGCTTCAGTTGAGACAGCTTTTGGTGATTGTTTTTTTGCTGCATTCTAGAATTTTTTTTTACTAGAAAACTAATTTGAGAAATAATAAGAAAATTATCATAAATGAAGCCTAACTGTAGGGGTTAACTAAATTGATAAAACTTTGGTTTATATGCTGGTAATTGGATTGAATTTTTTATATCAAATTTATGCTTCAGCAAGTAAGTTGTGTTCGAAGTAAAAGAGTGCTTAAAATATGCTTTTAAGACATTTTTGAAAAAATTAAGGTATGATATTCGCAAATTTTTTTATTATCGTTCATTTTTAAACATAAAAAAGTAAACAAGTCGAATTGCCCGCAAACAATTAGCTCGCTTAACCATGGCTCGTTTAAGCCCCTCTCTCAACCTGCAAGAAAAATTCCCAATTATTTCATATAATATATTTATTCAACATGAAATGTTGATTATGATCTAGACACTTCAAAGAAAAAGGTGACACGTGTGGTGGGTGGTGTGAGTGCTGGATTAGAGCTTCTCCAGCCGAACTGCAGTCGCGTGTATGGAGTGGCTTTTTGCTCCAATGGATCGCCAAAAAATACGCCAATGGCATGCGGATGAACAGTCCGACGCCAATATTTGCGTCGGACTGTTCACCTACGCCAAAAAAATCGCTCTATTTTTTCGCTTCGAGGGAAAGGCGCGAAACAAGAGAGCTCGGGAAAGAAGAGAAATGGAGTTCCATTGGAGATGAATTGCGGCATTTTGAAGTTTTCCGCCATTATAGAGTGAAAAATTGAGTTTTCGGTTTGGAGATGCCCTTAATAGGTGACATGAGTATGGGCAATGTAATATGAAACCCTCTCCTCCTCAAATCCTTATTCTGTGCGGAGACCAGATGCAGAATGTCGTCCGAAGACATGATGCAGAATGTCGTTCAAAGACAAGATGTAAAACGTTATCCGGAGATCAACCAAAATACGCCACATTAGCAGTACCGAGCCGTGGCATCGAGCGAAGGGTTAACTTGGTGCATTATGGTTGGTCTCCGGACGGCGTTCGACGCCACACAAAAAAAATTTCCCCTCATGTAGGATGAAGCAGATATGGACGATGTGATGTTGATCGCTCTCCTTAATTCATCTCCCTCATTCTTTAGGTTTTCAAACAAGCATCAACGCCATGAAGTTTGGCTTCACACTATAGAGAAATAGAGACAAACATAGAAGAGTAAAGAAATATTTCATTAATCAGAGAAGAGGAAAGTCGTACATAGATGTGAACAGAGTCTATATTTATAGACAAATAGGTTTACACGTGTAAGCAAGTGATAGGCGTATTAAGTTTGAGAGATAATGTCTTTCTTGGTAGTCGTACACATCTTTGAGTTGTCCTTTCTTGAACTAGTTTGCTGATGTGTTATTACTCCATCGCAAACTGAGGATGGTTCTTGAACCGTTAGTTTAGAGCGTAACATAAGAAATCTTGGTGTGGTTAATGGTTTTGTAAGAATATCCGCAGTTTGATCAGTCGTACTGATGGGAGCTACAAAAATTTCTCCGAGTTGGATGTGATCGCGTATGAAGTGACAGTCGACTTCGATATGTTTTGTTCGGGCATGAAAATCGGGATTATTAGCCAATGCTATTGCGGATGTGTTGTCACAGTGGAGAATCGTGGGATCTTTGAGTGTAATATGAAAATCTGATAACAATCGTCTTAACCATATGACGTCGGCGGCTGCTGATGCTAGAGATCTATATTCAGCTTCAGTAGATGAACGTGCCACTGTTTGTTATTTCTTGACTGTCCAGGAGATGAGATTATCGCCCAGGTATGTGCAGAATCCGGAAGTTGACCTACGTGTGTGAGGATCTGATGCCCAATATGCATCTACAAATGTTGTAGCTGAAACTTAGTTTTAAAAATGGGTAAACCGAAATCTTTTGTGCCTTTGAGATACTGAAGAAGGCATTTGAGTAGAAGAAAGTGTTGTGGTGGAGGGGAGTGCATGTGTTGGCATAGAGTGTTTACGGCAAAGGCTATATCAGGTCTTGTGATGGTGGCATGTTGGAGGGAACCAGTTATTTGACGATACGTGGTAGGATTTAAAGACAGGAAATCGTTGTGTGTAGCTACATGATTTTTGGTTGAAGAGGGATTGGAGATGTGATTACAGTTGCTGAGTCCAATTTGCTCAAGCAGATTTGTGATATAATTTGTTTGGGAGAGGAGGAGGTGATTCTTGTGATTGGTGATTTGTATTCCTAGAAAGGTATGAGGAGATCCAAGATGTTTAACAGCAAATTGTGTTTTGAGAGAAGAGATTAGTTGAAGAACAGATGTTGAGTTGGAGCCAATGATAAGAATGTCATCCACATAAATAAGAAGATATGTACGAGTTGTGTCATGATTAATGATGAACAAAGAAGGATCCGAAGAGATGGAGTGAAATCCGATGGAAAGAAGAAATTTGGAAAAGGTATGAAACCATTGACGTGGAGCCTGCTTTAAACCGTATAGAGATTTTTTAAGAAGGCAAACGTGGTTTGGAAATTGGGTGTCCTCGAAGCCGCGAGGCTGCTTCATATAAATAGTGTCATTTAGTGATCCGTGTAAGAAAGCATTTGCAATGTCCAATTGATGAATGGGCCATGAGTATGTGAAGGCAATAGTGAGCAGGTTGCGAATAGTGGGAAATTTCGTTATTGGACTGAAAGTTTCTTTATAATTCAGTCCATATTCTTGACGATGGCCTTGAGCGACGAGTCTTGCTTTGTAAGTAGAGATGGATCCGTCTGAATTTTTCTTGGTCTTATAGGTCCAGCGGCTTCCTAAGATGATGGTGTCGGGTGGAGGAGGAACCAAGCACCAGGTGCCTTGCTATTGTAAGGCGAGAAATTCTTTAGCTATGGCCGAGCGCCAGTGGCTGTGCTTGGAAGCCTTGGTATAGGAAGTGGGATCCGATGTAGTGCGATTTGTAGTATGAGCAAGATTGAAAATTGTTTTGGGTTTTAAAGAACCCGTCTTGGATGATGTGACCATAGAGTGAGATGGTGGGTGTGGTTCAGGAGGTGTTGTGTGTGAGACGTGGTCATTTGTGTGATTAGATGAAGAATTTTGTTGATTGTCATAAACCAAGTGATGAGGTATATGTGAGGATGTGGAGGTGATTTGAGAGTCATGTATGTTAGTGGAGCGAGTGTTGGTGTTGGTTGTGTGAACGAGAATGGCAGAGGAGGGAGTCAATAAATGTGGATTTGGAGGAATCACAGATGAGTCTTGAGAAGGTGTAATAGATGAAGTTGCGAACGGAAACAGGTCTTCATCAAATGTGACATGTCTTGAGATGAATATACGACCTGTGGTGGGATTTAAACATTTATATCCCTTATAAGATGAGGCATATCTTAGGAAAATTGATTGAGGAGATTTGAGAGAGAGTTTGTGCCGGATGTTGGATGGAAGAAGAGGATAGCACGCACAGTCGAACACCCGTAGATGTGAGTAGTTGGGTGAGCGTTTGTGAAGAAGTTGATACGGAGATTTATTAAAAGTGTTTGACGAAGGCATAATGTTGATGAGATAGACCGAAGTGAGAAGAGTGTCGAGCCATAGGTGAAGAGGAATTTGGGTCGTATGAATTAGAGTGCGGGGAGTCTCAATTATATGTATGTGTTTTCTTTCGACTAGTCCGTTCTGTTCGGGTGTGTATGGGCAACTAATTTGATGCTGAATTCCATGAGTGTGAAGGTATTGTTGGAATTAAAAATTAAGAAATTCGGTCCCTCCATCAATATGAATATTCTTTATAGGGAGCGAAAATTGTTTTTCAATTGCAACATGAAAAGACAAGAATATGAAAAACACGTCAGATTTAAATTTAAGCGGAAAAACCCAAGTAAATCTAGTGGAATCATCTATGAAATCAATGTAGTATTTAAAACCTTGATTTGATGTGATTGGGGAAGGACCCCATACATCCATGTGAATGAGTTCTAACGGTTTATAATTGTGAGAAAGAGAAGTGGGAAAAGGTAGTTTATGGCCTTTGTGGCCTTACACATGGAACAAGAAATAGATGTTGTGGGTATGCCAAGATTACGGTTGTGTCTGGAAATAGTGGAGATAACTTTTTGATGCGGATGACCGAGTCTTCTATGCTAGCGAGTGGAAGAAGCAGTGGTAGTAGAGAGAGCTTGCAGGTTGTTTTCGGAGTTGGACAACCGGTAGAGACCTCTGCTACAGGGGCTGGAGAGAAGAATGCGGTTGTTCTGCTTGTCCTTTATGTAAAAACCAGATGCGTAAAAAATAATGGACAAATTGTTGTCCTTGGTTAGAGAAGAAACAGATAAGAGATTATATGCTAAGTTGGGAGTATGCAGAAGGTTAAAAAGAGAGAGGTTACGAGCGGGAGTAGGCAAGAGTTCTTGTCCGGAATGAGCTATGGGAACAGATCTTCCATCGCCGATGGAGACGCTGTCCGATCCATTGTATTCTGATGGCTGTTGAATGTTGTCAAGATTGTTTGTGAGGTAAGAGGATGCGCCAGAGTCGAGAATCCAATCACTTGTGATCTGATTATTGGATGTCGTAAGTGCTATAGAGGACGAGGCATAATTGGCGTTGAAACGATGCCAGCAATTGTTGGCGGTGTGTCTTCTTTTTCCATAAATTTGGCAGAAGACAGGAGCCGTGGATTTCTTTAGAGTAGAGGATGAGTTTTGTTGATTGCTGGAGGTGTATCGTCCGCACGAGGAAGAGTTGGATCTTTCACGGCCACGTCCCCTGGATCAATTGGAGTAAAGGGTTGTCTGCATAGTTGGATTAGAGTGTTCTTTCGCAAGATCTGTTGATAGATTGATCTCTTTGCTTAAAAGAAGCGAATAAAGATCTTCCAGAGCAATTAGAGTGAGCATGGTGCGGATGGATGTCTTGAACGCCTGGTATTGAGGGGGCAGCTCGTTGAGGGTGTAAAGCAAGATGTCTTCATTGTCGATGGGGCTTCCGGCGGCGGTGATGTTGTCGACCAACGTCTTGATGTTGGTGAGATATTGAAGCATGGTTTGTTGGCCCATGCTAAGGTGATGGAGCTCATTTTTGAGCTGGATGACCCGCGAGCGATTCGTCGCATGCAGGCGCCTTTCAAGAGTGCTCCAGATGTCAGCACAATTGTCAAGATGTAAGACATACAGAAGAATACTTGCCGAGATGGTTGAGCATATTACGGCGGCGTGGTTCTGATCTGCAACAATCGACAGTAGGCTTCGTTAATTTTGGAGTTGCCAGTGGAGTCGATAATAGCCGAGATGGTACAGTGGTGTTTTGATCAAGAAAACCACTGTAGTTGTTTGTGCGGAAGAGCTTCCAAATTTGAGATCGCCATGTCGCATAGTTGTTGTTGGTCAGCTGTATGGGAACGATGGTTTTGATGTTTGAGATGAGAAATTTGAGGGGGAATGATGATGTCATCTGGAGAGTTTCTGAGCTGTTCAGTGTTGACAGGAGTAACGTCGGAGGATGATTCAGCTGTTTGAGAGACGGTCGGAGCCACCATTGATGCGGGAACGACGGAGATGGATTGAGATCTTGTGAAAAAGAACAGATATATTATAGGAGATGACCGGGAAAGAAGATGACATGAGCCTAGGAGGCTCTGATACCATATAGATAAATAGAGGCAGACATAGAAGAGTAAAGAAATATTTCATTAATCAGATAAGAAGAAAGTTGTACATAGATGTAAACAGGAGTCTATATTTATAGACAAATAGGTTAACACGTGCAAGCAAGTGATAGACATATTAAGTTTGAGAGATAACGCCTTCCTTGGTTGCCGTACACATCTTTGAGTTGTCCTTTCTTGAACTAGTTTGCTGATATGTTATTACACACAAAAGAACACATTTTGTAACTTTTGAAAAGAATCTTCGGCAAAATCTTACATAAATTTGTTTAAATACATTATATTTATTATTTTCTAGACAAAGCATTGTGGTCATTTCCATTAGAAATCAAATACTCCATAAAATAATCTAAATAAATATTTTTTCAATTATTTGATATATATTTTTTAACCTCTGAAAATTAAGAAATAATGACCTAAAGTTTCTAACTATGCTTACAAGTTCTCCATATATGACTATTGAATTTGGCTTTGGATCAATGTTTTGGTAGTACCATCTAGTTCGTCTTATCAAATCAGACCGTCTGATTATAAATTTATTAAAACAAAATCCAAATGATTTTATATTAGTTTTATTTAATTTTAAAAATGCACATAAAACGTTGGCCTTCCGATTACCTAGTAAGGAAAGTATATGTATTAGATTTAACTTATGTTAAGAAAGATATAAGTAGACCTAAAAAGATTTGATTAGAAAATATTAGAAATAATATTTCTTTATTAGATTTAAACGAGGATTTGACTTTTAACAAGACACAATAGAAAAAAATATTCATGTTGCCGATCTTAGTGGGACAAATAAAATGCGCATATTTTATAATCTGAAAAAGTGCATCAAAATTGATGTTTTATAAGATGAATAATTTTAAATTTTAAATAATTTTATGTATTCTATAAAAAATCCACGTAGCCTTTTTTTTTTTCTTCCGATTTTGATATTGCATAAATATAATTAATCACCTCGTTCAAAGAACATTGCTGTGAAAGCATCCGAAGGGCTTTAGCTGACAGCTACTAACGAAAAATACATTCATCCTTTTGCCGTGTTGACGAAGGCACTTTGCATATACAATGACTCATCATATATAAATAGGCATTCATAAATATTTTTCTCTCTTTTCAGGGGTTTTTCACGTAAAAATTTTGGTGCCTCATAAATACTAGACTCTCCTTCTTATCTGATTGCGTGCCAGATTTTCGTACAACGCTAAGACGTTAAACTTTATATTTCTCTACCGCCGCAAAAACTCCTGAACGCAGCAACAATGTCTCATCATATATAAAATATGCATGCATCTCTTTTTTGTGTGTGGATTAGAAGTTTTGACTATCAATTAAAAAGTTTTGGGTTCAAAATTTATGTATGTATTATGCGTGTGTTAACTTAGGATTTGATTAGGATGGCTTTTTTATTGCTGCTTAAAATAAAATTTAAGTATAAAAAATTTAATTTTTATGCTAAAAATCTGCTTTAAGAAACAATAAGAAAGTTGTCCCAAAGAAAGTCTTAATTAACTCAAATCTCCAAAAAATATAATATAAACACGTCAAAATATTTAAGATGTTTCTTGACGAAGAACACCTTTAGGCTTTATTGATTTGTTTTACGTAAAAAAAATTACCTTAAAAGTAATATTTTATTAAGTTTAATCATATATTTATTTAATTTTAAATTAAAAGAATTTAAACAATTGAATATATGACTTAGTAGGTGTGTAAAAGAGTCAACCCGAGCTTAAGTCATCTTTGACTTGACCTTGATTAGTTAATCGAGTTCAAGCTCGAATTTTATTTTAAGAATTTGAATTGACTCGTGAATCAATTTATTTTTTATGAAAGAGATAAAATAATTATTATAATAAAATGATACAAAGAATGAAGAGTTATAAGAAAAATAATAAAGAATTATTTAATACAAAAAATGTGATAATTTTTAATTATTTTTAATAACTTTTCAATTAAAATCCTGAATTTAATATATTTTAAGCATGTTTATATTAATATTTTTTAAACGAGGCTAAGTAGTAGAGTTGGGGTTGAAGATTGGCTCGATAGCTTATTGAGCTCTACTCATAAGCTATTTATCTAGTTTAATATGAGCTCCGATCAACGAGTTGACTTGACTCACTTACAACTGTAAGATGATAGAAATATTTCACAGTTCTCTTAAGTATTAACGGTAATCTACCTTCAAGCCGCGAAAAATTGGGTGTCACTTTGGTAAATTAGTCCGACATCCGTGCCTCATTATTCAGCTGCTTTCCCGCTCGTCCCTGCGGAAAGAAACCACGAGAAAGGGAATGTTGGGCCCACCGTCACGAGATCTCCTTTGGCTAGTTGGCTGCCCACTAGACTACGCCACACGGCGCATCTTTACCTAACGTGCGCACCACCTCGCCTTTTGTTTTTGAAAATTTGAACCGATTAAAATATCTAATTTCCTTATTTTTTTGGGTCCATTTCAGCTGCGAATTACTTCTACTGATATTGCAGGTTAGCTCACCCTTTTTCGCACCTCCCGTGTTCCTCTAGCGCTGTATCTCTCTTCTTTCTGCTTTCCTCCTACGCGAAACCCTAACCCGACCCGGCGACGTCAGTGGTTGTTCTACTATTGCGACAATGGGAGTGATCGGAGATGGGTGTTATAATGGGGATTGAGGTGATCGGGGTGAATGGGGAAAATCGAGGAGGAGCAGTTCTTCGACGTGGTGCTTGCGTCGCCGGAGCCTGCGCTGGAAAATGCTGATCGGAGATGTTCACCATGCCGGTCGGTAGGGAGGGTCGTGAGCTGTAGATGCATCGCGGCGCTGCTCTTCGGGGTAGCTGTGCTGCTCTCGGGTATTTTATGGCTGCCGCCGTTCTTTAGGCGTGGCTCCGGCGCGGCGGGCATCGACCGTGACCCGCAGCACGGAGGTGAGGATGCTTGGGGGTATTTTTGTTCTTGTTTGGTCTCAACTTCTTGCTTAGGGACTGGAATGCTTATGGTCACCGCATTTTGGTGCATTCATTAATCTTGTTTTGTTATGTAGCATTTTTTTTCTTGTTCATTTAACTGATTTTTGAACTTTTGTCCTGCCTCTTGAGGCTTCGATTGCTGCCCATGGATGTTTTTCGGAGAGTAAGCGGTTCCTTTCTGCGGGATTGATCGTGTACATGAGTGCTGATTAATATGTTGCCAGTGGAATACCAATTCGGAACATCAGTCGGGCAGCGATGTAGTTCTTTTAGCACTAATTAAACAAGTAGATAAATACCATCTAAATATTGAAAAGATCCAACTAATTAATAAATTTAAGTTTGAACAAATATAGCATACTATTCTGCATACGAAGTCTTCTCTATCAGCCATTTGCTTGATTGGAGATATTCCTGAAGTGCTCAATTTAATGCATTGAGTTTTTAATATCAACTAAGTAGTCAATTACAATTTTATAGTGTAATATGTTGCCAGTGGAATACCAATTTGGAACATCAGTCAGACAATGATGCAGTTCTTTTAGCACTAATTAAACAAGTAGATATATAACATCCAAATATTGAAAAGAGTAACTAATTAATAAATTTAATTTTAAAAAAAATATAACATATTACTTACATAATTTTCAGTTTCATAAGAAGTTTTCTCAATCAGCCATTTACTTGATTGGAGATCTTCCTGAAATGTTCAATTTAATGGATTGAGTTTTTAATATAACTAAGCAGTCAATTACAATTTTATAGCATAACAGTTAATGAAATATGCACATGAGTAGTCCTACTATATCATTAAACTTTTCATTTAATAATAATTTGAATGTGAATACTGTAAATCTTTTTTTTTTTAAACATAACCATTCCTTAGTATTTCTATCATTCATCTTTTAATATTTTAATATTTTATTTATTATATGTGCACTGTCTAATAGTATGAATTTAGGCACTTTTATTTCCATTTCTATTACCAACCTTTTTCATTTATCATGCACAGGTCCAACCAGTATCATAATGGGTAAATTCTTGTATTTGCATACATATACCTTTTTCATTTCAATACTTTTCATTTCAGGTTATGATTTATTATTATTTTTTTCATTTACATTTATATACATACTAATCTTAATATAAAGCTATCATATATAATGTGTATTATATTGTAAAATCAGTCATTTAATTTTCTCATGTTAATGTAAAATAGTTTTTACTAAAATTTAGCAAATGTGCATACAAGATAGAGTTTTAGTCAATGCATTGAATCAATAATAAAATGTCACATGCTATAAAATAAAATATAATCATCCACCTCTTCTTCCTTTTGAATTCACTTTAGAGTTCTTTTGATGCAGGACTACATATGAATGTGATCACTTCATTAGGATTTTGCACAATTCTTTGATTGAAATAAAATGAAAGAAAACTAGTAGCAGTTTAAAACGACAAAGTAAAACGAGTGAGGGATCACACCCGCTTAGGCTAAATTACATGCCCAGAGAGTTTGAAAAAACCTTCAAAACAAATAGTAAATTACCTAATGCCGTAGTAATAGTTTCAATACAATCCCTAATCTAATAATGAAAATTAGCAAGCATAAAGGCACGCTCAAGATCCTACGTTTACTAAGCTTATCAACAGCGGAGAGAGTCGTTATTTGTGACTACAATCAAGCACAAGATTCAGTTAGACTAAAGAAGTATAATGAAAAGGAAAAAGGATAACCTCTCGTCAAGGGGTAGTGGAGATCCTCCACTCGATGCCTTCGAAGTGCTCGTCGATTGCCTCGACCAAGTAGATCAAAGTGCGCTCTAGGTAATCCTCGATCGTGTGATCAACTCTTGGATTGTCATCGAAGTAGGTGGATTAAAGAATATCCCCGAATCCACGTTCGTCGTATGCAATTCCGTAGTCCACTTCGGGGTCAGCCATCCATGCGAGAAGACGTCGTCTTAACGTTTGAAGAGGTTGGATGATAAGGAGGGACTTCTCCAATAGTGCTGTAGTGAAAATTGGTGGTCAGCAAGCTGTCCCTTTTATGCAGCTGTTTTGAAACTTCTGGTTGATGAGAATACAAGAACCACACAGGAATTTTCTGGCAGCAGCTTTGGTGAGCATGAAATCCAACGTGGGATAGGGTTTGGGAGGAGTTTGTAGAGGAAAAACAGCATAGGAGCCTTGGGGAAGAGTTCGGCTAGCTGGGGAGAAAAGCCTGAGATTAATTCCAACTTGGGAGGAGTGATTTTGGAAAGGATTAAGACGGTGGTAACAAGAGGAGTTTCAGCCAAAAAAAAAAAAAAACGGTGGAGTTTTGAATTGTTTCCAAGTGGGATGAAGTGATTTCAGGAAACAAATAAAAAAAGAAATCTCTATGGGGCCAGCGGCATAGGGATTAGGAGGAGGGAATTTAGGGAGGCATTCAATGCTATCTTAAATTAATAAATTAAATTTGGAATGAAAGATTTCATCCAAATTAATTCAAAATTCAAATAGGCTATGAATTAGGAAGTTGCCTAACATAGGATTATAATTTAGGTAACTATTTTAAATTCAAATGGATTTGAATTTACTCATGATTAGAGTTACCTAAAATATGAAAGGATAATTTAGGAAAAGGTTTAATGACAAGTTGATGATGGTGGAAAAGATTTTGAAGACTTTCCTAAAATAGAATTTATAATTTAGGAAAGAATTTGAATTTTAAATTTGGGGAAATTTGAATTCAAAGACCAACTAAATTATGACAATCCAAAATTAGGAATTTTCCAAGAGAGGCATGAGGGACTTAAGCCGGTGGCTTGAATGGGGTTGGGTATGGGGGGTCGGCGGCTATGGTTTTGGCCATGGATGATGGTGGTGGGGTTTGGGCTTGGCCGACGGGTGGAGGTGGGGATTAGGGTGACCGGTGGCTTAGGAATTTCGGGGAAGTCTAGGCCGGCGGTTAGGAGAAGAGGGGAAAGAGAAGAAAAAGATAGAGAAATAAAACCACGAACCTGACTTATCTGGGTTGGTGGGTGATGCACAATTCTTCCCTCTCATAGGGATCCTTCTCCATGACTCTCAAGCTCTCATGAGAATTCACACAAGAAAACAATATTTGATTAATCATTCGTTCATTAACCATGAAATAATAAGCAAATGACTATATATAGCCAAGTACAATGGACTCAAAGAAATAAAAGACCAAATTGCCCTCTGGGCTCACACATGACACTTCCCACTAAAGGGGTACAAACGGTAGAACAAACATGAAACAAAGCAAATAGAAAATACATAAATAATAAAATAACATAAATGACTCAGAAATACAAGGACTCGATCGTGGCCATAGATCGGCGGCCACGCCTCTGATAAACCTTCCACGAGCTGATGTCCCCATCATCTTTAAACTCTTTATTAGCTTTCCTTGGAGAACAACTTATCTATGAAGGATGTAGTTATGTCACTCTATGCAGATGATTTATAACTGTATTTACATTAAATTTTTAATTAAATTTCTAATAACACAATTAACCCTTACATAGGCTTTTGAGAACCCCTTTTTCTTGTTTTCAATGCTCTGCCTCACTTGTACTCAATTCATTCTCTATTTAAACCACATTAAAGTGTTAAACCACATCAAATAACATTGGAGATGTCAAACATTGACAAAGTAACATCGAATGTTGACAATGACAACGTTGAACATCTCTAAATTATTCAGCAATATTTATAATTATTTTGTATATCATTTTCTACAAAAATAGTTGAAATTAGTCTAATTAAGTTACATTAATTACCTCAAATTATTTTCCTCCATTTTTCTCGTAATCTCATAATTGTACTTCTTGTTGAACAATTACATAAGTTAATTTAATAATTTCTAAATCATAGTTTCCTTCTCAGCAGAAAATTTACTTACTCTATTTTCCTTCCTTTTTGTCTCCAACGTCAAACAATTCACCTTGAATAGCGGCTGCATGCAAACTCTCTCCTCTGCCTTCAACTTCATCAAAAATAGACTCAACTACATTTGAATTCCTCCTTCTCTAGCTTCTTCCTTCATATGAAATCGAGTAGCTATGAACCACACTTCTTCCTATCCGTCGAACACAAACTTCTCGTTGGCTTCTGTAATTGAAGCCATGAAATTACTTGGAAACTTGTTCTTCCTATTTTACTCATATATTTAGTTTCGTCCAAGTCCTCCATTTTCTATTGAAGCCTCGAAGCTCACTTGTACTCGCGAGGAGTTGCATTCGCCCGCTTAAGCATCACGGCCACAATTGCATGTTTAACATGACCTCGCATGGCTACTGGCACTCGCTCAACCTAGCCTGCTTGCTCGCTCGCTATACTTGCCTGCTTGAATGATCTTCTGGACAAGTTTGGTTGAACTGGTTCAACATGCTAGCTCAATATCCTCTTTTTAATTAAAATTTAAATGAAAATAAAATAATCATATATTAGCTGAATAAATGTGGACATTAAGCTTTCATTTTCAGATTCCTTCTCTCATGTAGCCTCTCTTTCTATTACATGCTTTCATAGAATTTGAATGAGCGATACATCTTTATTTCTATGTCGTTTCTCATCATATTCAAGTATTCTTTCACATTTTTATTTATTTATTTGAAATCAGGTTGTATCTGAACTGAATTTGACACAATTTGTTTGGATTCATCAGATATGTATTTCTGTGCAAATATATGAAAACCATTGTGTATTATTTGCATATTTGCTGGTACAGCCATCTGTTAGCAACGTGTCCAACCTTTTCTATAATTTCAAATGGTCCAACATATCACATACTCAGCTTTTCTATTTTTCCAAACTGCTGCGCAACTTTAATTTTATTGACTTTGATAAGGACAAATTCACCAATCTCAAATTCAATTGACCTATGTTTAGCATTATAATTTTTTTGTTGTTTTTTTTTTCTGCACAACCTTCAATATGTCTTTGATCAGTCTAATATAATTAATAACATCATCCACTAGTTCACTATCAATCACTTTTTTTTCTCAATCTCTACCCAACATAAAGGTAATGCCATGAAAAGTTTCATATAGGGCCATCTTAATACTAGATTGAAAATTGTTATTATAAATAAATTCGATTAATGGTAAGTGTGATTCCCAATTTCCACAGAAATCCAGTATACACAAACAACATAAATCTTGCAGAGTGTGTATTCTTATTTTAGATGGTCCATCTGTTTGAGGATGAAATGCAGTGAATGTTAATTTAGTTTCCATCGCCTAGCTATGGTCCTTTGGTCACTTTTGCTCGATTACGCCCCCCTCAAAATATGTTGCACAACTATAGTTCTCAATCACTATTACTCGACTACCATCCTCTAACCATTGTCGCACGAATATGGTCCCCCGACTAACATTGCCCGACTAGTATAGTCCTAGGACTGCCATCACCCGATAATGGTTACCATTATCGGTCCATTTTCACATGTACCTTAACCCCCTCACATAAAAACTCTTTACATCAACTTGATCTCAATTCTCAACTAGGCTTTATCACACTTGTTAGTAGGGAGGAACACAAGGGCCTAAAGGTGAGCTTAATAGTCTACTGGATGGACATTTATTTATCCAAAAATCTTAAGACAATAGATAAGGGCCAGCACTAGTATATAATGAATCCAACTCTTGCATCACATTTGACAAGGTTTACGTAGATTCAAGATGAATGCAATATAGGTGCAGTTGGTTTTTGGTGAACCTTCTAAGTTTGAGCTATAGCACTTTTTCCTATTTTGGAGATGATGCCGGACATTTTAGGGCCTAGGGTTTTATATAGATATAATATTTAATTAACAAATTCAAGCGCACAAAGGTCAAATTTGCAACCACAAACTTTTACTTGAGCCAAATTTCATCTCTTTTGATGAGAATATGAAAGTATGTAAATTCCTTATGAATGATAATTCATGATTGCCCAAACATAAATTTTGCAAGTGTTGGTTCATTAAGATAGTAATGTCAGGAGAGATCATATATTTGAAGAATATCTTATTAGAGTGATATGCTTTGCACATAAATATGAATTTTCTCATCATTATTCGTCTCCTTTTTGTATCATTCATGATTTCCTAGAGGCACCTATGTTCAGTTGATAAACGCACCAAAATTACTTCTCCTTAATATAGTATTTAAACTAAGTTTTGAAACATTTCCCGACTGTCTGCTGTCTTAATCCCCATAACCTGATATTGCTCCTAACTTCACCTAATGTCTGACTAGTGCCCGTGCACCCTTTGCTTGCACTCTGAGTATTGAGCACGCTCCCATTGCCCTGCACCCACATGCTCCTTTCCCTCGCTAACATGGTAAGTGAATGTGCACCACTAAGCACCGTACGCCCACATGCGAAGAGCGTAGGAGTGTGTCTTTTGCACATGTTGCTTGGCACAAGTTTGTCTCTTTTCATATTGCTCTATGCCATGAGCTCTTCCTGCTCATGTGCGTCTCATCCGTTGCAATGTTTAGCACATACATGCTAGCATTCACTTGCATTGTTCTGATGTTATGTGCTTGCGCTTCATCCTCATTGATTTGTGACCATATCCACAACCCTCACCTATCATGGCCTTTCACGTTTGATTACTTGCCCTAAGGGGACAGCTCCCACGCCTCATGAAGTAAATATTTCCATTATTCTTAGATACATTTCTCTTAAATGCTGTCATAACTTCACAACACCCTCTTAATGATTCTGAATCCTCATCCAATATCAACACCACTGCAAGTTTAATGGTAATGATCATCTCTTGTGGTTGAGAGCCTTCGGTTTTCTTCTCGGCTCTCACAACAAACTCTATTATCTAGATGCATCTCCTCCTAATATTAATGCCATCATGGAGTTTTCAAAATGACAATTATTCAATCACACTGCCCTATTTGGTTAATATTCTTAAACAGTCAACAGCATTAACTGTCTTGCTTCAAGATTTAGCTAAGATGGCATGACTTTTTTGTTCCACCTATTTTTATGAGTAATATTTCTCGTCTTTACACTAGATAGTCTTAAGATTTTCTCTCTAGCAAAGTGATTTGTAGGTCCAAGAATACTATAATATTTTGTGAGGTAAATTGATCCAAAAAAATTTCTTAAATACCGCCCATTCTCAATTGATTCAACTGTTTGGCAAAAGCAAAACAAAGAATATCTTATTGTCAAATTTATACCGGATTTGTACCCTTAAAAAGTGTGAACCTTAGTCAACGGCTTACTCAATGTTGCACAACATTGCAAATTCCTGCCGCCTTTCTTACAGCCACACTAATCATTCACATGAATGTTGCTGGGAGAAATTCCTTTACCCCTCAACTAC
Source organism: Dendrobium officinale (assembly GCA_019514585.1). Classification (NCBI taxonomy): domain Eukaryota; kingdom Viridiplantae; phylum Streptophyta; class Magnoliopsida; order Asparagales; family Orchidaceae; genus Dendrobium; species Dendrobium officinale. The sequence continues at coordinate 40,863,342 of CM033694.1, forward strand.
CCAATGCACTTCCACATCAGGTTTAACTCTGCCTACCCCCCAGAGTGCCTCCTCTTCTAGATCAAATACTAATTCCTTAGGAAATTATGCTCAACTGCTTCAACAATCATAAACATCAATCAATACCTCTCATGTTGTTTTGTCTTTTGTATCAGCTCCCTTTTCTACCACTTTGGGGGCTTTCTGGTGTTTGAACTTGACAAGTTTGGTGTTCTTGGATTCGTCTCCACGGGCTGATACCTATAGCAATGTTTTCATGGTGTTTCGAGCATATTTGATCAACATATTAATTTTCCCATGAGAATTGGGTCCCAATTTAATCTTTTTGAACTGATCTTTGATTTGTGCTTTGCATGAGAATTATACTTTATATGGTAGGGTTTTTGTGATCCCAACAGGTTCGCCATCATAAGCATGTTTATACCAAGATAAACTAATATAAAATTAAAACTGTGAAATAAAAACAACCGATCTCGAAACACTGCTTAAATCATCAAATATTTCATATCCATGAACACATTTTATGTTTCCAGCGAGTTTAAACTTTAAATTTTAATGAAGGTTGGGAGTTTTACAATTCTGTGTTTGTTGTAAATTTAGTTTTACACGTCGGAAAAGAAATGCTTAACTTTACCGATAACTACAATGAGGCCTGTTTATTTTTCAGAAAACACGAGAAGTTGGGTATAATCATTCACTAGGTTTTGGCTTTGATGAGGGTGATGGCTTAAAGTAGAAGAGTTTATGTTGAACCACTCATCTCAACTTCCACGTAGATGAGTGATTATCAGAGGGAAGGGGAATGTATGGCTCGGTGGCTGCATCACCCACTATAACCTCGTTGAGCGGTACGGATTTCATATTTTTGTGAGAGAGAAGTAAAGATGAGCCTGACAGGGTTGTGTTGTTGGCGCCTGAGAAAGCCTTTTTGTCATCATGTCAGAAATGAATATGTAGTAAATTTTGGCACAATATGAATGCATTTTGCAATGTAAGGGTGTTGACCTGTAACTACTTCTCAGACCCCCAACTACCCCACGAATGAAACCGACACCCACGATCGCAAATAATCGTAGCTTCTCACGACACAAAACACTCGCTCAACCCCATTTGCCCTCTCATGCTCTCAGAACCGAAACAGGAAGAAAGACACGCACAGAGAAAAAGAGAAGGGATTTCCAAAACTTACCTTTCGTCGCTCTACCCCGTCAAAGCCCGCCGACGTCTCGAACCCACTAAAGCCCATTGACCTTCATTGTTGTGCTTCCTTCTCCGACCGAACCAGGCCGAACCCGCCAACCCTCCGTTTGTCTGAGGCCATACACATAATTGACGCCCTCTATCGATCACACCGGCCGCCGCCTCTTCCTTTGCACCCGCCGGCCAGATCTTGCTCTTCGTCACCGACGTCTTGAATCCACTGAAGCCCGCCGACTTCCGCCTCCGTTTCTGACAAGACTAGGCTCGCCGACCCTACTTCCTTCTCTGGACAGAACTGAGCTTTGCAACCGGGCTTCGCCTGACACCCGCCGGCCAGACTCGCTGCCAACTTCGACCCGCTGCCTTGTCCGACTCCTGACTCCGTGCGTGGCTCCGCCTTCGGCCCTAGCCCGATCGGGCTCTTTCCCGATCCGCCTCTTCCTCTCTGTTATCTATATATGTTATATATATTATATTATATGTGTTATAATTTAATATATATAGAAATATATATAAATGTTATATTATATTAATATATTAATACAATAGTATAATATAACAATATAATAATATAATGTTATATCATATTATATTAATATAACATTATAATATTATAATATAATACTATATTATATTCTAATATATATATATATATATATATATATATATATATATATATATATATATATATATATATTATATTATAATATATATTGTATTGTAATATAATATATGATTTAAAAAGAAAAGAAAAAAAAGAGAGACGGAGAGAAATGAGAGGATTTTAACAGGTATGAAGACTTGAAGGAAGTCCCGGGGTTGATCCGGTCCCCTGAAACCCTCGATCGTTGAGCCAAAGGGCAAGTGCCCTCCCCAACCTCCCCTAGCGGGGAGGGGGCGTCGGAAGGTTGCCAGATTTTTGAGGGGACCAAAAATATTTTTAAAATTAAATTAAATTGCTTAAATTAGCAGGTTGCGCACATTAGAAGACTTGAAGACTCTTTTATGGGATCGATTCGCTCTCCCAAATTTCGTCGCCGTGGATTTGATTCGGCCGAGTCGAGCACTCCTTTATCTCCCGACATTGGGGAGGGGATGCCAGGCGGCTGCCAAAATTTACTCGAAAAAATGCTGGACTTAGCCAAATTTTTGTGAAGATTGAAAAATGCTTAAATGACCCTCATATAATTGATTTAAAAAAATGAAATTTTATGAATTTTTTAATCAATTTAAAAATAAGGAAAATGATCTAAACTCAAATATGAACTCGATTTCTAAAATTGACTTGATATGTGATACATTGAAATTGAGCTTTCATTAGGATCTCACACTCAACGAGATAACAAAATTACAAGAGTCATTATAAAGCTTGAATGGTACTAATTACAGGAGCAAATCATGTACAAAGAGTAACTACCAAACAACTTGATTAGAATATCTTTGAAATTATGAATTATGGAAATGAAAACATCTCTTAAGTGTTACTTGATGTGAAATCCTGAAATATGATACTGCATATAAAGATGAATGTTTGAATGCTAGTACAATTGTTCCACTTCATGCCTCAAAACTTTTCAATGCTATCTTAGAAGGATAAATGCCGAAGAAATGTTGTATTTGATACTGATGAGTAGGTTTGCACAAGATGAAAGAAGTGAAAAGGTTGATGTTGAATCAAATTGACAGAGCATAATTACAAGATTATCTGATATAAGTAACTTTGGTTGCAATGATAAAAAGAAAAAAATATCTTGTATTTATATAAAAATATAGTCTTGGTGGTAGATAGTAGCATTGACAATAATCACAAAAGCAAAGATTACACACCATCAAACAAGTTTTAAATGCAAACATGATACTCAAGCATACTAGAATTCACATATGAGAAGGAATAGGGAATTCATAGTGCCCACAACAACTAGTTTTCAAGCAAGGACAAAGAGCTTGTATCAAATAAATTAGTCTATTTATGGGAAAGAATAGGAGAACTTGTAGCAAGCAAGATAATTCTCCTACGAATATTAGCACGATCTCTTAATGCCTATTAAACAAGCATTCCCTGTAAGCTATGTTGAGTGGGATAATAACGACAAAGGGATATCTTCTATGTGTTACAAATGAAACATAATTTAGAGTAACACCACTAGATCCACAACATGTGTGTAAGCAGACAGAAGGCGTTCGTAGACCCTTAAATAAAATCCCTGGTCATTTTCTAATGAAATCACTAGCAAAAAATGGATCATATTTAAATATTTTAAAATGCCCAATTATGTATTAAATATGATCCATTGAACTAAATAAATCACTGCATGTGCTCCAGTCAATGTGTTAAAAGTATAAACATTAATGTCTGAGAATGCTGCGTAGGGTCAAATGCAACAACCCTGCTTGTGCTCCGACAAACCTATTAAAGTTACAAACACAAATATTCGAGAATGTTGTGCAGGGTCAAATGCTATAACCCACATGTGCTCCGATCGTTACATTTAAGTCCCAAATCTAACGATTCGAGAATGCTGCGCGGGCCAAATATTCAAGTTTCATCCTCCTCCTTGAAAGGATTGGAGTCGACACAACTTGAATTACAAAATGCCTCCAAAAATCCTACAAAAATACAAGTGACCTTAATGTTATCCCGATGATGGCCGCGTTGACATAAAATATTAACCGGAGGGGTCAAATCCCAAATCAAACAAAAGCCCAAGTTCTTAAAATGAAACATATCACCAAAAAACTTAAAACTAAAACACATCCACTCCTACAACCATTTGTCGGGGGTGATAAATTTGAAATTAACCTCAGCTCACAAAGAGTGAATGTTCTGTCGGGTGTATCACTACGATTCATCCTCAAATAGTCTCTTGCAAGCAGGGACATGGCACGTGCCCTCTAATTGGGTGGCTTTGTCGCAAAATGGCACCATTATATTACGATCACGGCCAAAGCCCGTATGTTCCCTAACGGCGTCAAACCCTTAAGTTATGAATCATATGGTATATTCGATAGGCATAAAACCCTCTGTCAGTTAAGGTGGATTCAGATATGTCCCCTTAGACAAATATCAACCCAGGTCTACAAGGTATTCTTGGACGAAGCAACCCATGGCTGCCGACAAGGTGTCTTCTGTCAGGTTGGGTCGACTACCTCCTATGACTAAGTAGACCAGGGAACATGACAGCCCAGGACGACAGAACCATGGGATCTTGATCGGGCTCGTCTTCATTCCCGATTCCACCAGCTCTAAGTTTATGGTGATAAACTTCAAATTCCAAACTTCAAAATTTAAATCCAAGACTCAAATCCTAAATTATTGCTATTATACGATGGATTTATAACCTATTCAATCTCTTTAACGACTAGCCTTAATCGAAAGTTCTCTCTCATTATCGGGAGGGGTAATTAACTATAGGGGCTTGCACCTATAGGAAACCAGAACTCAGATAAAAAAGTCCTCACAAAATGAGTGCGAAATTTCTAGGTAGTGTCTTATCTAAAACCCAATATGCCTTTTGAAAATTCACCCGGAACTTAATCTCGTTAAAACTCTCTATCGTCATCGTCACACTTAAAAATAAAAGAAAAATAGATTGATGGCGCGGAGAGGTCGGGATCACACATTAAATGGAATTTTCGGAGCCCACAAAGGGACCAAAGTTACATATTTTAATTATTGCAAACCAACATATAATAAGAAGTTAAGCTTATGGAAGCCTTTTGTTGGTGTAACCATTCACCTTTTTCTTCTGTGCTGTTGATATATTTTCTAAATTCAGCATAGCTGGCCTAATGTAATTCTATTGAATCTATAAATCTTTAGATATAACTTTGTCTAGCATATTTCCATAATTAATTAAGATTTTGGTTTTGAAAATTTAAGGAATCTAGTATGAAGAAACCCTCCATGTTTTGGTAAAAATTCTTTTAGTTTGTTTGCTATTTTTTTAATGACTTGACTGATTTCTTGCAGCTGATGTGGTGGCTAGTTTCAGACTACAAAAGCCCATCTCTTTATTGAATGCAAATATTGCCAAGCTTCAATTTGACATCTTTAATGAAATCGGTGTTCCAAATACTACTGTACATCTCTATGACCTTATCCCTGAAGTTTATGGACTTTTTTCGTTTGGTTTAACCTTGTTCATATTTTAGGTAGCTGTTATTTACCTGGATCCTTTCAGAATAAACACAACCGATGTTGTGTTTGGGGTGTGGCCTTATCCAAAGAATTTGAAAATATCAACCGGGCTGAGCATTCTCAAGTCTTCCTTTGTGTCGTTGGTTCTACAGCAGTCTACCCTACACTTGACGACACCTTTGTTTGGAAGCTCATACTTTTTCCAGATTTTAGAATTTCCTGGAGGGATTACTATAGTACCGCCACAAGTTGCTTTCCTTCTGCAGAAAGAGCATATGCTTTTCAATTTTACATTGAATTTTCCAATATACCAAGTGCAAGACAAAGTTGATGAACTGAAGGACCAGATGAAGTTTGGTTTACATCTAAAATCTTATGAGGTTTGCTTAATTGATTTACTTGCCGCTTATTTACACTCAGTACGCTTTCCTGTATCAATTCAATAATGTTTGATAAGCTAGCCTAGCTTCTAGAATTCAATATTGGCGACAAAGTTAGTGTAGTTGCCTTTATCAACAGAAATTCACCTTTTTGAGCTTGAACTTTGCTGTGCAAAACTCTAGGATACTTATTTTTGTTTCTACAGTACTTATGTAAGGTAATTGTTCTCCATTAGTAAAACTACTTCATGTTACGAGGTTTATATGGAATAACTAAAACAGATCTGTTCTTGTTACTAGATACTAAAAATTCTTACAGCTCTCAACTAAGATTTAAAATTCAGCGGCCAGAATTTTACCCCTATATTCAAGATTAATCTTGACCACTTTGTTGTGTCTATTCATGATCCATGCCTATCTATGTTTTTTTACTCCTATTTGCAAGGTAAAATTTTGACCACTTTGTTATACTTGCAGATTTTGTTTGTCAAATTGACAAATACAAAGGGTTCTACTGTGGCTCCGCCTACAGTTGTTGAGACATCCATTGTGCTTGCGGTTGGGAATAATCAGCCATCAGTGCCAAGGTTGAAGCAATTGGCTCAAACTATCAGAAATTCCTCCGCAGGAAATCTTGGCCTAAATCACAGTGTGTTTGGTAGAGTGAAGCAGATTCGTCTTTCCTCATTCCTTCAACGTTCTTTAAATGGTGGGGCTGGTTCTTCCTTGTCACCTAGTCCAGCTCCTCAACCTAGCGTAGATGCTCATCACCATCATCCTAACATGGGTGCTCATCGTCATCATCATTCCAATATTCACGACCATTGGCACCATTCTGATGTGCATTCTGTACCTGCACCTTCCCCAAAACCCTTATTTACTCATCTTGCTCCACCTCCATCTGGTTGTGATTTTGGATTTTCTAGAAACCACCAAAAAAAACGCGAGATTGTTCCTGTTGCAGCACCTGCAGCCACACATCTAATACCTGCTCCTCCACCAAATGAAGCTGCACCTTCACCTTCACCACATTTGCACCCAAAATCAGATCTGCCACATATCATTTTTTCTCGTGCAAAGCCTCCAAGTGAAAGTGTAAGCCATATCAAACCTCAGGATGGGGCTTCATCGATTTCGACTTCACCGTCTTCATGTGAGTATTTCCTTCTAAAATGTTGTTTTAATCAAGTATTTTATAGGAAATATAATAACTAATTTTTTGTTATAACAAAAAATGTTAATGTGTATCTTGTCCACCTGAAGAAGGAAAAAGAAGAAAAGATGGGGCCATTCTTTCCTACGCTAGAATTTGTAGATTAAATTAACCATTTGAAATGATCCATTAAGTTCCAGAAATTTAAATACATCAAGAAGTTATGGTCAGAACAAAAGCTTCCATTATGTGCGATTTATGTACTTTTCTGTTGGTTTGGTATTGGGCAACTAAATTTTGGTAGCATGAAACAATGTGCTGGACACCCAAACAAAGTATATGTTTCATGAATTTATTTTAGATGATATTTATAGTATTTGAAAAACTTAGGACAATGCTAATATGTGACTTTGTAGATTCACATGTATATTAAAATATTCAGTGAAGCAATTAAATCGGCACCTGAGTATGTATATCTGCAAATGTGTTTGCCACAGATACAAGTGTGTTCAGATGAAACTTGATTAATGCTATGTATGGTGAAGAGAAGCTTGAGATCATCATAAGAATTTATATATGGAAAATGCTTTACTTTTCATTTAGATCCCTAAGATAAGTCCACAAAGTTTGTTGGATGGATGACACATGTCGTGTGTTTGTCACGTGTCCTCCATCTATGGTTTTGAAACTTCTGTTGGTTTCTATTTAAGACATTGTAACATTTCTTTTACATGATATTGGACAACAGCGGATACAAAAAAATTAATAAAGCAAATTAGCCTATTCAATTTCAAGTGATTTTAAATATATATCAAGAATCCATTTAATGAAAAAAAAAATGTGGTATTTAATATTATGAAAAGAGTAACTGACATTCAAAATTTTAAATTATGATAAACATATAAAAATATTTATGGGTAAGTATGTTACTTCTAATTATACATCATTAAACAATCTTGAGAGGTTAGGCAAATTGGAAATCTTAGTTTGTCAGTGTATAAAATATTTTGAGAAATATATTGAAGAAAAAGCTAAAATGATAAAGGTGTATTTTTGGTATGGAAATATATGTCTTTAAATATTGTTTAGACAAGCTAGATGCCTATCTTGGTACTCAAGAGAGGCGTTGCTATAAGACCTCACACACATAATAGGATAATACTATTACTCAAGGTTGTGAAAATCTGACCAGGCATAAAATAAAAAATGAGAGATTTAGAGTTTAATGGTTCGACCGGGGTCGAACTAGATGATGTAATAAGTATGAAAATTATATAAATAAAATTTAAATGATTGAAATAATCATGTAATAATATAAAATTTTGATTAAAAAATAAATTAAATTCACACCGTAATAATATCTTATATAATTTTAAATTTAAACACATTCAATCTTTAAATTTAATTTAAATTTAACAAAAAGTTACCTTACATATAAATTTATAAATTTAATATAAATTATTATTAATTTATATTATATGTTTAGATATAATTTATACCTTACGTATAAAAAAAAATAAATTCACACATTAATAATATCTTATATAATTTTAAATTTAAACACATTCAATCTTTAAATTTAATTTAAAATTAACAAAAAATTACCTTACATATAAAATTATAAATTTAATATAAATTATTATTAATTTTTATTATATGTTTAGATATAATTTATACCTATAAATTATATATTAACTTCATATTATAAATTTACATTTATGAATTATCAAGGTTAGACCACTTACTATTAATAAATAAATAAATAAATAATTTTTATAGTACATAAATAATAAATGAAATATATAATTTATTTAACATTATTAAGTAAAAAAATGTTATTTATTTCAAAAAAAAAATTATTTTAAAAATATATAGTGTATATTATAAACTTAAGAAGTAAAAACTTCAATTTATTTAGTACCACATCACTTAAAGAACTTTCCCTTGGCATTGTTTACACTTTATATTGACTTTTGAGTTTAGATAGGGTAATAACTTACATGGAGTGATGGAGCTATGTGAAATTTTTAGTTGAAAAAATTTTATTTAAAAATTAAGCATTTCAAATTTAAGTTAATTTATTAAATTACAAATATTATTTAATATTTTATTCTTAATATATTAATTTATTTTATTTAATTATCTAAATATTTTAGAAATTGAACAAGTCGATTCAAGAGAATCGAGACGGATTCATCGGTTCGCCGATTGAGCCAGCTGTTATAGCCGGTTCATCTCAGTTTGATACAAAATCAATTTTCAAGCTAAAATGGATCTGCCTTTAGACTAGTTCACGGTTGAACCGGTCAATTCAGTTTGATTTTTAAAACTCTGCTATTATTAAGGTATATCTAGGTGAGTGATTTATGTTATGGAATTAGTTAGCGAGTCTTGTGCCTCAACTTTATTTGAGTAGATAGGTGTTAAGGCTTGCTTGTTGAGGATGAGTTGATTTTTTGGTAATGATAGTTGTAGTTGCTTCTTCATTATAGTAATCAATGACTTCTATTTGGGATCATACTTGTCAACGGTGAATGATGCAAAGTATCCCATAGAGCCTTGATGTATAGCTCACGACTCATCTCGTTATTGATGTAGTAGCTGCAATGCAAGCAAAAAAACACAAGAATTAACTCCAAAGATGGAGAGAAAAATTGTCCCTAGTGGAGTCACCAAAGATCTTCGGGCTTCAAATGATGCCTCCAACATTGCAATAGACTACTAACCATAAGTTGATTAATGTATTCTATAGGCTCGCGGGGATCAATGAAAGGCAGATTAAGTTTATGTCCCAGAGATTTCCCCTTCAAGGAATGTTGCTCTAAGCAGGGTTTATTTTAATTCTGGGGATTGAGTTTTCTCAAAAGAGCAAATTCCTAATGTTAATTACATCCTCAGTGTGCTCGAGAACACTCTCGATTAAGGATTAATGCTTGTGTTCAAATTTGATATATGAGTGGTTGATATTTGATGAGGTGAAAGTCAAAACGAGCGAGTGATCACGAAATAAAGATTAACCTACCAAGTGGGTATGACACCCCGGTCAAGATCACATGGTTCGATCATTTCAGGTTCTTTGGTGCCCTTAGTCTATTTAGTCAAGTGATGACCAAAGGATCTATGCTAGCAACCATGAGTTATCTCATCCAATGAGACCTCACAGACCAAGGGTGTAGACCTATTCTTAGGTTGATAGATGAGAATTATACTCCAGTGTTGTATGAGGGAGTAACCCATATTGAAGTTATAGTATTGCATGGTGATATATGCCAAGATTTACAAGGCTACTTAGGCTCTATGACTAACGTTCTGAAAAGAAGGTATTATCTGCATATGGTGGAGACAACATCCAAGATGGGGTTTACAACTCAATTATGAGTGATTGAGAATACCCAAAAAATCTGAACACCTCCTCAATGTGATAGAGGAGATGAGATAGATACCAACATCTTCTCAATGTGATAGAGAAGATGTCCAAGGAGTGGAACCTTGAATATCTCCTCAACGTGGTAGATGAGACATTCAAGGAGTGAGACTTATGACTCAATTTGTGTGACTTAACCAGCCCGTACATATTCTTAATGTTATAAATGAGATGTCAAAATGGGACTTACAACTTGGTCGGGTGGCAACCAAGAAAGCCTTGATGTCTTCTCAGTGCGGTAGAGAAGACACCAAAGGAGTGATAGAAACCATAAGTGTCGCCTCAATGTGGTAGAGGAGGCACCAAAAGGGAGGAAGTGATGGGAAATGGTGAGACTTACAACTTGATAGTATGAGATCGAGCAAGCATGACATCTTTTTAATGTGGTAGAGAAGATGTCAAAAGTGGGACTTACATCTTGATTTCATGTGACCAAGATGACCCAAAGTATCTTCTCAATATGGTAGAGCATATAGTAGCTTGGACTTACTTCCTGTTTGGGTCTGGAATGTCAGTCGATTCATCTAGTCAAGCGTGATAGTGCAAGGTACATCTTTCTTGTGGAAAAGGAGATGGACACATTCTGTACTGACTAGATGAAGAGAGTGCCTACGTGTATGTGCAGTGAACATATGTCTAGGTTGTCCATGTAGATGAAAGGCATGACATGTTAGGCGTTAGAAAAAGGTTAGAGGCTGTCTAGTGTAGAGTGTCCGTCGAACTTATAGACTAGGCGGGTCTTATATTTTAAATTATCTTAGCCTACTAGTGAGTGTGATAACCTAGAATGCTACTCGCCTCTACAAACACTAACCCAAGTAATAGTGTGGGGGTGTCACCAAACTGATATTAGGTAACTAACCTAGTGTCAAGCAATTGAGATCATACATCAAAGAGTGTGGCTCCTAAGGGTGTAAACGAGTCGAGTCGAGTTAATTATCTACCTGATCGAGCTAAGCTTTTTTAGTTCTTTATGAGCTCAAGCTCGACTCGTTAAACAAATTTATAGGCTTGAACTCGGCTAGATTGTTAGAGTTCATTTGGAAAACTCGAGTTTAACTTTATTGTTAAGCTCGATTTTTTTAGCTTTAAATTAAAATTTTCAAAAATTTGAAGATTTTTTATTTTTAATATAGAATAAATTTAAAATGTTAAAATATATTATGTAATGCTAATTTAAATTAATTTTTAAATATATTTTAAGTTAATCAAGTGTCTCAACAAGCTTTCAATCCGAGACAGGTTGAGCTCGAGCTAGAGCTCGTTTAATATATAAGCTTGAGTATACGCTCGAGCTCGAACTCAAAGCTCCATAAGCTTGACTCGTTAGCTCGTTAAAGAGTGGAGCTCGCTCGAGCCGGCTCGGCTCATTTTTGCCCCTAGTGGTACCTAATTCTTATGTTTCTACTGTTCGCTGTCATAGGGTTTTTACAAGATAAATATGAGTAGGAAACAACATGATATGATAGTTTTATTTATATCACATACAAATTTGAAAGTACACGTAAAAAAAAAAGGTACACGTAAACAAATGCCATGTAATATGTGAACAAATGCTAATTATGATTAATTGAAGGTTTGACTCAACACAAACAAATAATTGGATTTAATGTTAACAATGCAACTGTTTGCAAATTCTATCTCAAAGGTTAAGTTTGCACTTACTGCATCAATTATCTAATTAGCAGTATATTAAAATTCCATTGTGATGAAGAGCCATACTCCTAGTATAAATCTGATTGTGTTTACACAAAGTTTAATTTTGTGTTCAAATAAAATTAGATCTTAATTTTTTTAATATATAATTAAAAAAAGGTCTAATTTCATAATTTGTTTAAGAAACTTCTGATTTATTTAATATAATGAAAGAAGTTTTTTTTTTACAACTTTTCTAAACATTGGCAAACACTTATTTTATACATATGTGATCATTGAAACTATATGAGATCCATACATGTGAGATATTACCAATGAAAGTGCTCGAAGATAATCGGTTTTGGATTGTTGGCAGCAAACATCGACTCATGTGAACTAAATTTGAGTCAGAATTCATACCTTAAATGCAGAAAATTATAGGAAATGGGACAACCTGTAGTATGGTGAAGAGAAATGAAGCTCCGCAGACTCGTTCTTAATTTTTCACAATGGAAGAAGTGTCACTTGACCTGGAAAGGAGGCAAGGACTTTCTTGAGTTGAGTGAGTCAGGAGAATTGGGCTTTGGCAGATTTTGAACTCTATAGTTTTAATGGATTTTTCGTGAGTGTAGGAAAACCTTGGCTAAGAGCTTGGCTAAAAAAGATTTGGCTTGTTGTAATCGGAAACGTGGAAGAAGCCTAAGGGCTACCGGTCGTGATTAGGGTTGCAAACGAAACGAGTCGAGTCGAGCTCGAGTCAGGGAGTGTTCGAGTCGAGCTCAACTGTCAAATACCGAGCTAGAGCTTGAGCTCAAACTCGAGTCAAGCTTAAAAATCGAGCTCGAGCTCAACTCGTTCCAACGTAAACAAGTTCGAGCCGTTTGTTGAGCCTTTGGCGTTGTCCGATTCACGACATTCCAAGTTCCAACAGGCGGTCCTCAAAATTTTTTTCTTGGTATTTTACAACTGCAGTGGGAGGAATTTTTTTTGAGAGAGAGAGGGAGGGTATTGACTATTGAGTGTTGAGTGTTAGCCTTTATTATCTGTAGATTGTAGCCTGCCAGAGAGAGAGAGAGCAACATTGAGTGTTAGCCTTTATTATTCATCTAACAAATGTTAGAGATTTGAGAATAATGTCAGGATTTTCAAAATGCGCGTGGGGCGGGCGGGAATTTCAAATACACGCCGGAATTTTCGAAATACGCCAGAAATTTTAAAAAATATTTAAATTTAATAATTTCGAGCTGAGTCTCGTCGAGCTCGAACTCGAGCTGGCTTGATAAGCTCAGCTCACGAGCTCATAAACGAGTCAAGTTCGAGCAGGCTCGGCTCACTTACACCCCTAGTCATGATGTGTTTGTAGGTGATATGAGAGTACAGTGGGTGTTAGGAGACAATGCCAGAGAAGCGGTGGAGATTTTTTTTAGTTTCAGCCGAAAAGTACTGGAACAACTATTTAATACTTGGGATGATTTTGTGTGGCAATTTAGAAATTCAAATAGATTAAAGGCTGATCCGTCTTATCAATTTTGTTAAATTTAATTTTAATCATATATATATATATATATATATATATATATATATATATATATATATATATATATATATAATAATAATAATAATAATAATAATAATAATAATAATAATAAATAATAATAATAATAATAATAATAATAATAATTTCATCAAAAGTCCCAAATCAATTGTCATTTAAAAAAATTGAATTGTGAGACACTTGATTGAATCAACAATTGTCGTTCGAATGGATTGCATCAAAATTATAACTATAAGGGAATTTGCAAATCATGACGAGACACATGGTTGACGACCATGATTGTAGCGAGACACAAATGGCCGAGTGACGATCGCAATTAAGACATGATGCATATGATCGTGATCGAGATAAGACACACATGATCAAGCGACGATCTTAATCGTCGCGAGATGCCATCATCAAGACCGTGGCTAGACACGAATGATCAAGTGAAACAAAATGATGTGGAAGACTAGAAAGTGAGCTCAATCGAGAAGCCCGAGTTTGAATCGTCGATTGTGCAGGCACTATGACGTAGAATGGGGAGACTCGAAGTCAACCAAGGTGTGTGAGCAATGTTGAGCTCGAGCCCAATGAAAGCGAGGTCAACAAGCTCCTCGAGGGTCCTTGGATTGGATTGTTGGAAGGTGTTAAGTGGCCTTGAAGCACTCAGGCAATTCTCTTTAGGGATCTTGTTTGCTTCGTCATCTTATTTTGATTGTTGTATACACATGATTGATTTTTACAGATGCGATGACGATAATTACTGCTATATAGAAGATACCAGAAAAGAATGCATCATCTTACTTTTATATGTTGATTGATGACAGGCTGATTGCTTGGCTCGATATCAAGATAATCAGCATCTTTAATGATTGTTTTTATTGGAATTTGACATAAAAGACTAAAGGGAATCCCGAAAGATTCTCAAAATGAGAATTCGTCAAGATAAATCTATATGCATTTTGAAACTTTAACAAATTTAATAACTTGAAATGATGTTGTATTGATTCAATATGATGAAAGCAAAGGTTGTAAGCACTTTGCTTGCAAGTTACTTCAATCTCTCAAAAAAATAATTACCAAAGACAATAAAGAGAAAGTCTATATTACCACAGAATAATTAATAAAAACATTAGCAACTGGTTTTTCAAAGTATGTAATGATTTGCAGAAGACCAGTTATCACATATATAGCGGGAGTTAGAGTTATCAGTCAATATCTAACATATCTAGAAAATGAATTCTACGAGGCTATAGAGTGAATAGTTTGCTACATGAAAGATATGATTAATCACTCATTGAAACTGCAGAGATATGTTGATATAGATTTGGTGGAAGATCTAAGGATAGACAATATACATATATTGTAAATCAATAAATGGCAAATCTAGAAAAGAAATGCTTAGGCTATAAAGTGAATTATGTGCTACATGAAAGATACAACTAATTACTCATTGAAGATTAAAACAGCTAATATGAACTTGCAATGATATGTTGATGCATATTTGGGAGGAGACATACACACAGAGATGTAACGTGGGATGCATCTACACCTTAGGTGATATTGCGATCAATTGGGTGTCACAACTGTAAATAATAATTGCATCATCAATAACAAAAGCTTAATTGTCACCAAAGCCAACAAGAAGATCTGATTGAAAGGCATTTCTTGGAAGAATTGTACTAATCGTAAGAAGACGTCACTCTTTTGTGATTGTCAACTTTCTAATCACTTGGAAAAGAATTCTATCTTCCACGACTGAACAAAACACATAGAACTCTAGTACTATCATATATATAGTTTGTATGAGTTGATGCCTAACAAATCGTCAAAATTGAAGGAGCTGCATATCCCGTCTATATGCACAAAAGTGGTACTTGTTAAAAAAATTAGATTTTAAAATTGCTTCAATTAACCAATGTGAATGATGATATGAAGTTGCCGCACAGACAAATGTTAATACTTCGGCTACTGAGCAAGTACATAAAAAATTCTATCTTAAGTGAGAGATTATTGAGATAACTTACTTTACTTAACCCCTATAAGTCTTGCCTAGCATAGTCAACCTGACCTTGTGAGTTTATAACCGACGACGCTTTACCTAACCTCTATAGTTAGGTTATTTATAACCACTTGCGTAACTTTTATAAGCTTGCTACCTAACACCTCTAAGCATTTTGTAAGAAGAGGGGTGCCAATTGAAAAGGGGAGGGAGGAGTTCTTCAAGTGCCTAGATAGATCTTATTGTTCTTCGAGAAGGTTTTGTTAGTTTCATTCATGAAAAAGTGGAGCTTTCATTTGGACTCTTGCAACAACGAAGGGGAGATTGCTCAACTATATGCTAGTCTAATGAAGCGTAGGATATCTGAAATAAAATAACAATGCACATCTTGAGGGAGACTAAGGTTAAGGTCATACCTATTTCGAAAAAATCAACTTGAATTCATTACAAATAATTTTCGGGAGTTGAGCCCCAGATCACACCAAACATTTTTGTCATGGTAACCTGTTTAAGGGTTCAAGCTGCACAGCACATACGAATCTTTTATTTTGGGATTGAATTCTAATTCATTATATCAGCATAAATGGATGTTAAGAACTCCGAAAATGTTGGCATTTAT
This sequence comes from Dendrobium officinale, assembly GCA_019514585.1. Classification (NCBI taxonomy): domain Eukaryota; kingdom Viridiplantae; phylum Streptophyta; class Magnoliopsida; order Asparagales; family Orchidaceae; genus Dendrobium; species Dendrobium officinale. The sequence goes on from CM033694.1 coordinate 40,879,430, forward strand.
CTTGAGAAGCTTTCCCAATTCCTGTCAATGGTGGCCTGGCATGTTTCCAGTGTGTGGAAAAGATTGAACTTTTTGAGGGAAAATAATCTCCCCAACTCCCTTGTAAATTTAGCTTTTGATATAACATTTTCTAATACCTCTAAACCAACAACAAAATAGCGTAAAAACTCTAATCTAGGGCATGTCTGGGACTGATTTTTTTCCTGTTGTACTTTGCCAAATATAATCGAGAGGTGGTTTGGGGTTTCCTGATCGTGCTCCGTTCTCGACAATTTCACGTCATGCAGTTGCTTCTCACGTCCGAAGGAAGCCTCCTGTGGTTTTCCTGCTTCCCGCTGTTCGTAGCTATGATAAATACATTAATGCCCTTGCTAGCTGCGAACTGCCCCGTTTTCTTCTTCATCCTCGCCAAGTTCCCCCCACTCTACTCCTTTTGTCTCATCTCACTACACTCAGGATTCGCTCAAAGTTTTTCGTATTTTTCTAAATCGTAGCTTCGACAAATCCCGCCTTCGCCTCCTTCACTCTTGACTGATCTGAAGTCACAACTCTCGCCGTTCTTTTGTTCAATCGGAACCAAGGGCGACTATACGAGCTTGCTTGCAGCAAATGTAAGATTTCTTCCTTTCTTTAGATGTCAAATAACAAGCCCTATCCAGCCGTCTCCACCACCACCCTCAATAGTGTTCCTGCTTGGCTAGACGGGAGTTCGCTCATTGTGAAAGTACCCATCCTTCTTCCTTTCGAGTGGAATTTTCGGGGAAAAAAGGGTTTTGTTCAGCTATCAGATTCCATGAATTAACTTTTGATTTCAATTTTATGGTAAACTCTCATACTCTCCTTTTTATCTATTCTATTATGTCCATAAGAGGAACAGAGAGCAACCAGCTTCAGTTTCAAATTTGTTTCTTCTGAAATTTGAAGAGATAATCTCTTGCATTCATCACTTGCTACCTACAAAGATTTAAGAAACATTTTATTTTGCATATTTAACTTATTATTGCTGAGAAAGAGTAGCTGAAGTTTGTGTATAGTTCAATAACCTTATGTTTTGTGGAAATGACAATTTTTAATATTTTCTATTATTTCGCTGCTACCGTTCTTCTGTAAAACATCTTCATTGAATGCAATATTCAGCTTGCTCATGAGCAATGCTGCAAAGAAAAATGACAATGCAATAGTTGATTTGACGCCTTTTTTAATGTGTTGTAAAATTTATTTCATAATTTATATTTTGAGTTTATCTAGACAGACACACGAGATAATTACTATTGAAAATATATAGAAATATGAACATACAAATTGAAACATCATCCATTATCTAGATAATACTTTTTAGAATGAGTGCATTTTTTTTCTCTAGTTCTATCAAAACATAATACAAAATAAACAGTTATATTTTTTTCCAATCATCTGATATTTATGTATAATTAGCTTAAGTTTTGTTGAGGTAAATGATAATAACTATCATTAAATTGTGAATTTAGATTTATGAGAATTTTCTTAATAGGATAAAAAACCTTAGGCAAATATATTATGATAGTAACAAAACCTGGTTATTGTTGCATGAAATTAATGCTTATGAATAAACTTACAGTTTGCACTTCGTTTAAGACCAGTAAAATCAATTTAAGTTTTAATTTTTTTGCAATACATAGAAAAATATGATGTCTCTTATTTTTTAAATTATTAATAACAACTATGAATTATATTGATCTGCATATTGCCTCTTATAATTTATAAATTTATAATACTGCAATTAACAAATACAATGGGTAACCAAAGGATGGCAGACCATCCGTAACATGGGAGAAAAATGTGAAGATTATATTCTGTGATTTATGTCTGAGAGAGATTGAACTTGAAATCGTTTGACTACACGCTTCAATAAAGATGATTTGATGAATTTAATTAAAAATTTTTATGAGAAAACTGATAGAGAGTATAATAAAGTTTAGTTAAAAAATAAATGATATCAATTAAAAAAGATTAAAAATTATGAAAAAAATTGAAGCGTGAGTACACTTGATTGGGTTGAGATCCTGGAGAAAAATCATTGATCCCCCTTATGAATGGTGGAAAGAAAAATTATAGGTAAATATTAATTTTATACATTTCATATATTTGTCTAATTCAATAATCATATTATATCTCTTAATTTTACAAACTGAATTTTTTTTTCTAGGTTGTGCTAAATGCAAGAAAATTTAGATATTGTTGCATTGATCCCGAGCTTGAAGATAAACTTGATCAGATGTTCATAGGTATTTTTTTATCAGAAATCATACTTGGTCTCCGAACAAAGGACTTCACCATGAAAATATTACTAAAGGTCCTGAATACATTGATATAAGTATTGAGTCTTTTGAATATCCTTCACAAAATCTCGATAACATTAGTAACTGTAGACAATTAAAATATTATTTTATCAGCAACTTCATCCGGTAAACGGGAAAAAACCTTTGGTTTTACATTCCTACTGATTTGACTTTGATGCATTAGTGTCCGAGCTAATGTTTGTGCATGAATTGACTTGTTGAATAATTTGAGTTTTTAGTAATATAAAGCCAAATATTTTTTTTCTTCTACTGGTTGAAGTTATTGAGGAAGGACATTTCAATTGGCTACAGTCTCTAATGTTATCAAGATTTTGTGAAGGATCTTCAAAAGACTCAATACTTATATCAATGTGTTCAGAATCTTTAGTAACATTTTTATGGTGAAGTTTCTTAGTTCGGAGTCCAAGCATGTTCTCCGGTAGCAACAACACCTAATAATATATGATCAAGCTTATCTTCAAGTTCGGGATCAATGCCACAATATCAAAATTTTCTTACATTTGACATAAACTAGAAAGAAAAATTCAGTTTATATAATTAAGAGACATAATATGAGGATTGAATTTGACAAATGTATGAAATGTATAAAATTAACATTTAACTCTAATTTTTTCTTTCCACCATTCATCTGGGGCATCAATGGTTTTCTCCTAAAATCTCAACCCAATCGAGTGGACCCACGCTTCAATTCTTTCCATAATTTTCAATCTTTTTTTAACTGATCATATTTATTTTTTAACTGAACTTTATCATACTCTCTTCCAGTTTTTTTATAAAAATTCTCAATTAAATTCATCCAATTCTCTTTATTGAAGTGTATAGTTGGTCGATTGTCAAGTTCAATCTCACTTAGACATGAATCACAAAATATAATCTTCACATCTTTCTCACATGTTGCGGATGGTCTGTCATCCTTTGGTTTACCCATTAAATTTCTTAATTATCGTATTATAAATTTACAAATTATAAGAGGCAATATGCATAACAATATAATTCATGATTGTTGCTAGTAATTTGAAATAAGAGATATCATGTTTTTTTTATATACTGCAAAAAATTAAATATAATTGATTTTGTTTGTCTTAAGCAAAGTGCAAATTGTAAGCTTTATTCATAAGCATAAATGTCATGCAATAATAATCAGATTTTGTCACTGTCATAATATACTTGGTTGAGGTTTTATCATGTTAAGAAAATTCTCATATATCTAAATTCCCAATTTAATGATAATTGTGATCATTTACCTCAACAAAACTTAAGTTAATTATACATAAATACCAAATGATTGGAAAAAATATCACTGTATCTTTTTTTATTATGTTTTGACAGAACTGGAAAAAAGTGCACTCATTTTAAAAATTATTATCTGAATAAGGGATGATGTTTCAATTTGTCAATTCATATTTCTTTATGTTTTCAAGAGTAGTTGTCTCGTTTGTGTCTGCCTAAATAAATTTTACAACACATTAAAAAAAACTTCAAATCAACTATTGCATTATCTTTTTTCTTTGCAGCATTGCGAATGAGCAAGTTGAATATTACATTCAACAACAACAACAACATCAAGCCTTTATCCCACTACGTGGGATAAAGATATTTTACAAGAGAATGACTAACAGTTAAATAATAGGAAATATAAGAAATTGACATTTCCACAAAACATATGATTATTGAACTGTACACAAGCTTCAGTTATTCTTTCTCATCAATAATAAGTTAAACATGCAAAATAAAATGTTTCTTAAATATTTTTAGGTAGCAAGTAATGTATGCAAGATATTACATCTTCAAATTTCAGAAGCAAATTTGAAACTGAAGCTGATTGCTCTCTGTCCCACCTATGAACATAATAGGATAAATAAAAGGGAGAGTATGAGAGTTTAACATGAGGGGAAATTGGCGAGAGTATGAACGTTGTGAGATGAGGCAAGAGCGGAGGAGTGGAGGGGAAATTGGAGAGGATGAAGAAGAAAATGGGGCAGTTCATAACTAGCAAGGGCATTAACGTATTTATCATTAGCTATGAACAACGGGAAGCGGCGAACTGTGGGAGGCTTCCTACGGACGTGAGAAGCAATCGCAGTATGTGAAATTGTCGAGAACGGAGCACAATCAAGAAACCCCAAACCACCTCTCAGTTACGTTTGGTAAAGTACAGCAGGGGAAAATCCGTCCCAAACGCGCCCTTAGTCTTAATTCATGAATATTCAATGGAAGTTGAATGTTTTCTTCCCCCATATTGGAGTATATTTGTTGACCACCAAGTACTACCAAGTACTATCCACTAGAGTAATCCGATAGTATTTTTTATTAACTTTTCTGATATCTGTCTATCATACATAATCTAATATTTTATTAAAATATAAAAAATATTCATACATATTATATATAAAATTTATAGAATACAGTTGATATATAAAATATCTTAAGTCCCAAATTAATCATACATGCTAAACTATTTGCTTCATTCTGATTTGTTATCTTTTATTAGTGCGAATTTTTTATTTTTAATAAATTATGTATTTGTTGTTGATGATTTTTTAGTCTAAAAGTACAATGGTACATATTGCTTGGTTATTACAATTTCATTTATAACAGTTTTCTTACTGCTTCTTAAAGCACTTTTTTATAAAAAATATATATATATTTTTTAAATTTTTTACTAGAAAGTTGCTTTAAAAAAACAATCTGCCCCAAATGGAGCTCAAGGCCTTGTTTGGGACGGCTTTTCTACTGCTTCTCAAAGTAGCATTTTAGTACAAAAATAAAAATTTTTATATTAAAAAATTGCTTTAAAAAGTATCTACCACAAAGAGGAACGTATCATTTGTAAGAGTCCTTCGGATTCTGGTACTAATACTGATTGCCGATTGTTAATCAAATGCGGGTTCGGATAGAGCTCATTAGAACATATTAGTTACCATTCACATTCTCTTCAATCACATAAATATTTAATCAATTAACTATCTGAACGCTGCTTTTCTTTTTCTATGGTGCCGTTGGAGTTGTATTCCTCAGTCTGATTACATTTTGACATTTTCCTGTGCAGCATTTGCCGTTGGGCTAACAAAAACCCATTGGATTTTTGCACTACTCGTACATCTAATGGTACCCTTATAGATACTGGAGGAAAATTTTGTTTTCAGGATTCAGACCTCACCTAAGGAAGATGAGCTCATCGGCCTGCAACGCTGATGTGTGAAGACACAGAAGTTTGCGTTTGAATGCCACACAAGCAATGAAATGCCCTTTTCTCAGCCTGTAATTCTAATAGATGTAATGTATAGAAGGATAAATATGTTGTTAACAAAATATATTTCATGGTCGAAGCCACACTGGTGGCAGGCCCTTGTCAAATCTTGTAGCACCGCCTTGCTTTCCATGTACCGTTATGCAAATACCAAGAGAAAAGAAGTATATTTTTTTGTTTAATAGAAGTAAAAGGAAAATGTGATCGTTACAATCGTTTTTTGCAATTAATTAGTATGGCCAATTGATACCATCTGGTTTAGGATTTGTTTGGACAGTTTTTTTATTGCTTTTTAAAACTGTTTTTTAGTAGAAAATTAAAAATTTTAAACTAAAAAGTTGTTTTAAGAAGCAGTAAGAATGGCGTCTCAAACAAAGCCTTAGTCTTCGGTTGGGATGACTTTCTTACTGCTTCTTTAAACATATTTTTAGTTAAAAAATTTTTAAAAAAAATATAAGAAAATTGTTTTAAGTAGTAAGAAATTTGTCTCAAACAAAGCCTTAGGCTTTGTTTGGGACGGCTTTTTTATTGCTTCTCAAAGCAGCTTTTTAGTACAAAAATTAAAAAATTTGTACTAAAAAACTTCTTTAAGAAGCAGTAGGAAAGCCGTCTCAAATTAAACCTTAGTCTTCATTTGGGTTGGCTTTTTTACTGCTTCTCAAAACATAGCTTTGAAGTTTAAAAATTTACATTTCTGTACTAAAGAACTACTTAAAGAAGTGGTATAAATCCGTCCCAAATAAAGTCTTGTATAGTAGAACTTATATTGTATTATGTTTCTTTGCCAGTTTTTTTTTTTTTTTTTGGGTTGAGTTTTATGTCAGAATGACTTTAAAAATTGTAGATTTTGTCACTATTTGTATAAGGACACAATATGAGATATTTAGGACTTTAGTTGTGGTCATATATGTATCTTATTTATGAATGAATTTTTATATAATTGGGTATTAAGTGATGCAAGTTATATATTTTTTGTGATGATGAGATTCTCAAATATTTGAGAGATCATATTGTCGTTTTGAGGGATAAAAAAGATTGCATGCATTGAAGGGGAAAATTTTAACTATTATTTAGTTATTTTTTTCTCGTACTAAAATATTTTGTTTTAGTCATGGATGTTCTCACTAGACATTTGCAAGAGGATGTACCTTAGTGTATGATTTTTGCTGATGATATTCTTCTTGTTGATAAGACTAGAGAGGGAGTTGAAGGTAAACTTGAAATATGGAGGTCAACCTTAGAGTCTAAAGGTTTTCACTTGAGTAGATCTAAAACGAAATATATGGACTGTAATTTTAGTAGTAATAGACCTAGTGAGGGGATTGTGACTTTGGGCGATCAAGTCATTAATAAGAGTACACGTTTTAGATATCTTGGATCTATTGTTCAGAGTGATGGTGAAATAGATGGGGATATTATTAGCAGAATTCAAGTTGGATGGTTGAAGTGGAGGAATGCATCGGGCTTGTTATGTGATAGAAATGTACCCCTCAAACTTAAGGAAAAATTCTATAAGATGGTAGTGAGGCCTGCAATGCTTTATGGTGCCGAATGTTGGCCTTTAAAAGAGATGCATAATACTAAGTTAAGTGTGGCAGAGATGAGGATGCTCTAGTGGATGAGTGGCTTTACCCTTAGAGATTAGATACGAAATGAGCATATACGTGAAAAGGTTGGAGTAGCTCCAGTAGAAGATAAGATTAAAGAGAGTCGCCTTAGATGGTTTGGTCACATAAAATGGTGGCCTTCCGATGACCTGGTTAGGAGAGTAGAGGTATTAGATTTGACTTATGTTAAGAAATGTAGGGGTAGACCTAAAAAGACTTGGTTAGAAAATATTAGGAATGACCTTTCTTTATTAGATTTAAACGAGAGTTTGACTTTTAATAGGACACAATGGAGAAAAAAGATTCATGTAGCCGACCCCACGTAGTGGGATAAAGGCTTGATGTTGTTGTTGTTGTTGTATCTATATAACCACTTCGATGGTTAGCTTGAATTTGACTGTTTCCCCGTCTGCCTTCTCTAATTTGCCCAATTAAGTTAGGGGAGTAAATGAGTCAAACAAGCTCAAGTCACCATTGGCTTGTACTTAGCTTTAATTAATTGATCGAGTTCGAGCTCAATTTCTATTTTGGGACAACTTTTTTATTGGTTTTAGTTTAAAAAGTTTGTCCTACAAAATTGCTTTAATATCAACAAAAAAGTTGTCTTAAATAAAATTTTAACCTTATAATTTTGAGTCGCTCAATAGTTGGCTAATTTCTAATACAAAATAAAAAATAAGTCTTATTTAAATAATTATTATATTAAGATAAAAAAGAATTAAAAAAAAAATAAATAATAATAACAAATTATTTGAAATAAGAAAGATAATTATGATATTTAAAAATTCTTAATAATTTTATGTTAAATTAAAAAAAATAAAAATTATGACTATTAGGGATTTAAATGTGAAAAAGATAAATATAAATTAAAAAAATAAATTTATAATTAAAAATAAAAATTAATGTGTTATGAATTTAATAACATGTTAAGTACAAGTTTATTAATTATTATTTATATTTGTAAATATATATTTAATAATATATATTTTAAGTTATATTAATTAAGCTAATTATATTAATATTATATTATTAATAATTCAATTAAGTTGAATTAGATAATTAATTTATGCTGTAATTATAATATTAATTATTAAATTTATTTACTTAATTATTAATATTTTAAATTATATTAATTAAGTTAATTAATAATAAGTTAGCGGCCTCTAGCAAAACCTTTCTTCATCTCTTTTTGTTGATGCTGTTCGGCTTCGTTGCTTCGCAGGAGGTGTAGAGCTCCTTCGTGGCTGTTCGACTTCGCTCGTTCGACGACTTTCCCTTCCTTTCGGATCGGAAGTTACGACATTTTGATCGAAAGCAACAACGGGAGCTCGCTGGCTGTGAAGGTAACTTTCTCCCTTTCGCGCGCTTCTTCGGCCAAATCCCATAAATCCGCCGAACCGAGGGATTTAGTAAATCCGGGATTTAAGCCGTAAATCCTTAAATCCGGGGTTTACCCATCGCCGGGATTAAACGCGCGCACAAAAACCGTTTGGCTGGATTTAGCTTAAATCCGACTTACGATATCAAACATCCCCTTAGTCTTTCCTTTGATGCATTGAATTTCTCTTCATAGATTTGATAGTTGATATTTTGAATATCCGTGCATGATAAGTTGGTTTGGTTCACTCTTTATTAATAATTCACATTTTTTCTAACTAATTTTTATTTACTGTAACTAGCTGTTTTTGAAGTAAATACCTGGTGATTATTGAGTGCAGCTGCTTTCGTTTTATTTGGTGGTTGACTAATAGCTTGAGATTGTTCATTAGAGGGAAGGAGAGAAGGAAGATTGGCCAATCGCCTTCAGTAACTCATGAGCATAAACATGAAAGTATACTGAATTGTTGGACCTCAATTCCAATATGAGTTTCTTGATATCGTTTTTGGGCAGTGTTGTCTACATTTTTTTTTTCTCTCTTGTATTTGGTTAAATTCTACAATTATATATATTCTTTTTGTTTGTGACAGCAAACTCCATCAGCTTGATGTCTCTTCATGACAACAATGAAAAAAATCAAGTTTTATAAATTGCAGATGTCCAATTTTGCTGTCCTTATTTGGTTGCTCAAGATTCTTGAACCTTCAACTACATCAACTATCATGTTTTAAGATTTTAGCTAAGAAATTATAGCATTTTTGTTCCACCGACTTTTAGGAGTATAATATTTCTCTTGTTTACACACTTTACTATTTGTATTTTCTCACCCTATCAAACAATCAAATTGATATGTGGATCCAAGAATACTATAGCATTTTGGCGAGGTAAATGGGACAAGTTGTTTCAATACCGCTCTTTCTCAGCAGATCCAAATGTTTGGCAAAAGCAAAATGAGGAGTTACTTATTGTCAAATTTATCTTTGGTCTGTACCTTTCCCCATAAGGTGTGCAATTTTAGTTAATGTACGACTTCTCATTGTTTAGTGTTGTGACTGTTTTCTCATTGATTCTTCCCATTATTGAGCTCTCCATTCTTCACACTTTGGTTGTCTTATAGGTGGGAGGGGCCATCATTGTATGTGTTGGCATGACTAATTGTGGTTGTAGTCAAAATCTTGTTTGCTAAAATTTAGATAATGAAAAGACTTAAACTTGTTCGCTGCAATTAAGCAATCACTGAAAATGCAATTGCCATTATCATTTCATCCATGTTTTTCAAAGATTTTGAAATAATCTTATTGTATCTGCTCACCTGTTTTGCACCGTAATGCTTAGTTTATATGATTATATTTTTATCTATCAAAAGTAGTCCTAATTCCGCATTTTTCACTAGCATCTAATACTTTTCTGTTTTTTGCAAATTAGAAGTTATACACATGCTTTTCTACATAACAATATGCAGTATTGGGGCTAATTCCCTATTCTGCTTTGCAATAGCTTTTTGGAGTTATCTATTTTTTATTCGTGCAGGGTAGAGGTTCATGAATGATAATGTCAAGCGTATGTCATTATTTATACGAATAAACACTCAAAATGTCTTGTAGCCGAGTTCTTTGAAACACAATCAAACTCCTTTATCAGTGAACTTTTTTCTCTGTATCTCTTATTTTTCTTTTTGACTTGTATTTTTTTTAGGGGTTTACATACATATCATACAGTTATTATCTATTTAGATATCTAACATTTAAACTTTAATATTTACTGATATGACACTTTAGAGCCTCAACCATATCAACATATATGTATGAAAGTGTATTTTACTTAAAGAAAAGTCAAGATTACTGAAATTTTTGATATGTTTTAGGTTTTGTTTGTTACTACTTTCTAAAATAACTTTTTAGCTATATTGCAATGATACACCTATTTATGAAGTCGGATTGGTTGAGGTTTCGTCCAGGCCTTACTTACAAGTGCTATATTTGATACACCGATACACGGATACGCCTCCGATACGCCACTGATACGTGTCGGATACGTCAAAGCCGTATCCAATTAAAATATTATTTAATTTCAAAAGGACACGCGTATCCGATACGCGTGTTCTTTGAAAAAAAAAAAAAGACGTGTCGTATTTACTTCTGCGGCAGCAAGCAAGGTTCTCTCATTTCTGAGATGGATTTGAGTCTCTTGATGATATGAGAATATTAGAAATTGCTAATCTTTCACTTGATGAGCCTGAATTAGAAACTATGATATTTATTGAAGATAATATAGATGTTCAAAGACAAAACACTGAAGAAGCTAATCATATCATTCCTTCTATTGAATAGTTGAAACTTCATGCGCTAGACAATTTATGTTTATGCTTTTGTTGTTGTACTAGACATTTAATGCTTAATTATATTTTGACATTACAAGCTACAAGGCCATAAATGATGTTGTTTTTATTTTTTTTGTAATTTCAAATATTATGCTTTGATTGCTTTCTTAATTATTATGTATGATTTATAAATTATAATATCGTGTCCGCGCCGTACTCGTATCCTGTATTTTTAAGAATTGACTTGTCTCGTATCCGTATCGTGTCGTATCCGTGTCGCCGTAACCGTATTGGTGCAACATAGCTTTTTAGTAAATATCAAATTTTTTTTGTACCGGTAAACTAATTCAAAAAATAATAAGAAAGCGGTCCCAAACAAAGCCTTAATGATCTAGGCGTTATATCAATAAATATCAAAGTTTAAATGTTAGATATATAAATATTTAAGAATTGTGTGGTACGTATGTAAATCCTTTTTTTTATTGTTTTTTTATTTTATCTTCATAATTATTTATTGAGTCAAACTTATAATTAAGTTATCTTAATTTGGCAGCTTTTTGGAATGATTATGCTCTCCGCTTCTTCTTTGAGCCTATCCAGTTTCCTCTTGAATGTATTCCTAGCTGGTCCAAATTCCCAACTTCACCACAGAAGCCTCAACATCTGTAAATATAGAGACCCCTTTCGACAAACTTGTTCCAGGCCCTCTTCTGCATGCTTGTTTCATGGGGAGGTGATTAATTTGGAAGGAGGAAATGGTGAGGTAAAAGAAGGATTGAAGCTAAAATGGCATGATGTTGGGCCGGAGTTAACAGAGGCCCAAAAGCATGAAATATCTCAGCTTTCACAAACGATGACAAATCGCTGCAAAGCCATTATGAGACGCCTTATCTGTATCTCTGAAGAGGAAAATTTGTTCCTCTTGTTGGCTTCATGGGTGAAAACCATGCGACCAAAAAGATGTGATTGGCTGTCCGTGCTGAAGGAACTAAAGAGGGTAGATCTTTCTTTGTTTTTGGAGGTAAAGCATCACCCCACGCCTCCTCCCAAGTAACTCTCTTTCTTAGTTCTTACTAATTTTCTTTTCAGCTATCTAGTTTCCCTTTACAATTACCTTTTGGATTACTTTGAGAACCAAGTAGTTGATTTATTTTCCTATGGGCTATGCATGTTTTTCCTTAGGGGCTGCGTGGTGGAGTATTTTGAGGGTAAATTAGGAAAGGAATGCAGTGTTTTTTAAATTTTAGTAATTTGGTTTGGATCAAAACAAATGCAGAGTAAAGTTTCAAAATATTTGTAATACCTTTCAAGTTATTTTGTGTGTATTCAAATATTCTAATTTGTCCAAATTGGATGAATTCATAATAAATTGTCTTGCCGACTCCTGCTGCACAACTTCATCCTCATTTTCATAATAATCTCAGCAAGCTCTTCTTCTCCTTTATATGCCACTCATTCCATTACAACTTGCCTCTTCTACTTTCTTCACACGCTTTTAATCCCATCATGGCATGTCTTGAGCAAGTGCTCCTTATGATCTTCGCTTCTCCTTCCTTCACATGCTACCCAACCCGTCGTGACCTCGATGTGCCCTAGGTTTTTTTTTTTTTAATTTAAGCTATTTTTCATTAAAGAAAAGGATCAAAATGGTTCCTTGATTTTTTATGAAGGACTAAAATAGTCTCCAATTATATTAAAGGACCAGTTTGATCCCTTAACTCCTAAATGAGGAAACAAAATAGTCCCACTATGAGCTTATTTTGATTCCTTTTTAAAGACTTGGGGACCAAAATGACCCTTTAATATAGTTGGGGACCATTTCAGTCATTCATAAAAAATCGAGATGCAATTTTATTCCTTTTCTCTTTTAAAGTTCTCTCTCTTTCCTCCTTCAAAACTAACTCTCTTGATAATCATCATTAACAACTTATTTAGCTCCTTCAATAATTTTTGCAATTACATCATGAATAAGTATTGGCTTGTGAATTTTATTAAATATGTTGTTTGATATTTTGTTCATGATGTTGTATACATACTTGAAAGTTAAAAAATTTTCAAAAGAACTATGTTATTGTGTTATCTGAAATAAAATAAAATAAATAGTATAATTTTTATTTTGAACTGAAGGCTAAGATTTTTGAGATAAACAATGCCAAATTCATGAAGCGGAAAGCATCTAACTTATTGTTTTCTAATGCAGCTTTTTAGTACAATTTTTTTCTTTTTTGTCTAAGAAATTTTCGTGCTAAAAAGATGTGATAAAAAGCAGTAAAAAAGTCATCACAAACGAAGCCTGAAAGTGGTGGAACTCAAAAAGTGTGGACTATGAGATGTAATTATAGAATAAGAGTAGAATTGTGAAAGTACCTTAGAATAATAAACAAATTACATTTAATCAAATTTTAATTAAAAGATACAAAAAAACTATTATGGCTTCGTTTAGGAGGGCTTTCTTAATATTTCTTTAAGCAGCTTTCTAAAGTAGTAAGAAAGCCATCCCAAATAAAGCCTATGTAACTTAATATCAATCTTTTAATAAGTTAATTATTGAACAACAAGTTGTTTATTTTACGAATTTCAAAAAACATTTTAGACTGTGGCCATCAAGTTTTAAAAAAGAATTCACATTTGTTTAAATACTAATTTGAAAGTGTATCAATTAAATTGATTTCAAGTTGTTCATCAAGTGTGTTGGTTTGCTAATATCCCTCACCAAGATGCATCAATATATATATATATATATATATATATATATATATATATATATATATATATATATATATATATATATATATATATATATATATATATATATATAACTGATTAAGTGTATTAGATATTTTAAATTTTTAAAAAAAAAAATTAAATAATATATTTCTTGTTACTAACTCATTCTAGTAAATTTTGTTGTAAAAATATTATTTTCACCACACACATTTTTAAAATGCAAAAAAAAGAGGAGTAAAACATAAATATAAAAATTGCTTGTAAAGCCAAGTTATGAGGAAGCTGTCCTAAAAGAACTCTAAGCATATCTTTGGTTTTTCATAATTTTACTTTCTTCAAAGCTTTCACACTCATAGTTGGCTACTACTCCATTGTTGCTTTTAAAATATTTTATGATGTAAAGCAAATTTTTACAGCAAATCTGCCAAAGTACATTAGGCATAAGAAAGTATGACTTTTTGAAATGAAGAAAAAATTTATAATACCAATAGCATCTTTAAAAAAATTTGTTTTTCTAACATTAGCTTTACAATAATTTTTTTTAGAGACAATTGAAGCCATCCAAAATAGACTTTAAATTTTACTTCATGAATTTTGTATAAATCCACCAAATTAATTACTTCATTATGTTGTCATTGCCTAATCTATCGCAACTCTCGGATAGTGGAAAAATATTCTATGCGGATCCGGACGCACCATCCGGAAACCAACCAGAACGCGCTGCGCCGTTGCATCACTTTCTTGCTCGGCACCGCTGTGTACCAGATGACGTGATATATTATGGTTGATTTTAGGATCGTCTGGTGTCCACACAAAATAATTTCTCCACATATTGACAGTGTCATTTCTTTATTAATGAAAAAATGCTAGGGTAACTGAAATTTAGAGGGAAAATCTCAAAATAATCTTAAAGAAATTACTCATAAATATTAAGGTTTCATTGACCAACTGTGCATAAGATATTCTTCAAAAGACAGAAATTAAAGCTTCTTAACATGACAAAGGAGAAAAAAAATGTCAGTTTTTCTTTGTATTCCTTGTTGTTTCATCTTAATGGTTTCTTCATCTGTAATTTATCTCTTGAAGATTACACCGGCATTTCTTCCATTTGAAACTCCTGCAATATAAATTTTTGGCTAAATGTATATTTGAGTTTCAGTTTATAATATACAAAGGCTTGTTAACACAGCTATGATCATAAATAAAGTTTATTATTCTCTACTTTATCTCACTGGTTTCAGTAGGTTATGGAGTATGCCTTGGTTGAAGAATCATTCGAAGCCAACGTTCGCGACTATACGAAGCTCATAGACGCTTATGCAAAGTACGGTCGCTTACACGACGCACAGAAGTTATTTCAATCCATGAAAACCAGAGGCTTCCTCTGTGATCAAGTGACCCTGACCGTCCTCATCAACATGTACAGCAAAGCCGGCGATCTCCGCTATGCCGAGGAAGCTTTCGAGGATATCAAGCTGCTGAAATCACCAATGGACAAGCGAGCCTATGGCTCAATGATCATGGCATACATTCGAGCAAAAAAGCTGGAACTCGCAGAAACCTTGTTGAAAGACATGGAGGCCGAACAAGTGTTCGCCGGTAGAGAAGTTTACAAGGCGATATTGCGAGCATTTTCAATGGCTGGGGGATGCCGAAGGTGCGCAGAGAGTGTTCGACTCCGTCCAGTTTGCAGGAATTGTCCCAGATAGCAGGCTCTGTGCACTTCTTGTGAATGCTTATTGCATGGCTGGGAAGATTGAAGGAGCTCGCAGCACCATAGAGAATATGAGAGTTGCAGGACTGAAGCCAAATGATAAGTGCATTGCAGTGATGCTGGGGGCTTACAGAAAGATGAATAAGCTGGAGAGAGCTTTGGATTTCTTGATGGAACTGGAGAGAGATGGTGTGGTGGTTGAGAAGGAAGCATCAGAAGTATTGGCTCAGTGGCTTAGGGGGCTTGGTGTAGTTAATGAAGTAGAAGTTGCTCTTAGAGAGTTTTTGGTGGTGAAAGAAGAAAGGAAAGTTGTTTCTTTGTAGGTGGTGGCATTTTATTTCAAAAGGATGATAAATAAGTCCAAGAAATGAATGAGCTTTTGACTTCTTATATTGATAAATACTTATAAAGTCTAAAAATTAAAAACAAGCTCAAAAGGAAACATCAATATTTACTTGAATAGAAATCATTCATTGGGAAATAAATTTATACCAACTCCTTAAAATGGTTGTATCACTATCATCTTATAAAAGTCAATATATATATATATATATATATATATATATATATATATATATATATATGGTTAATCAATTTGGATTCATGTCGGGTAGGTTGACTATGGAAGTCATACATTTATTAAGAGGTTTGATGGAGAAATATAGAGAAAATAAGGAGAATATGTATATGATTTTTACTGATTTAGAAAAACATATGATAAAGTTCCAAGAGAAGTGTTATGAAGAGTTCTTGAAAAGAAATGAGTTAATAATGCTTATATTCAAATAATTAAAGATATATATGCAGGAGCTATTACTTGTGTTCAAACACAAGGTGGTTTGACCATGTATTTCCCTATTTTGGTTGGGTTACATCAAGGATCAGCCTTAAGCCCATATCTTTTTGCTTTAGTCATGGATGTTCTCACTAAACATTTGCAAGAGGATGTACCTTGGTGTATGTTTTTTGCTGATGATATTCTTATTGTTGATAAGATTGGAGAGGGAGTTGAAAGTAAACTTGAATTATGGAGGTCAACATTAGAGACTAAAGGTTTTCGCTTGAGTAGATCTAAAACGGAATATATGGAGTGTAAATTTAGTAGTAATAGACCTAGTGAGGGAATTGTGACTTTGGGCGATCAAGTCATTAATAAGAGTACACGTTTTAGATATCTTGGATCTATTCAGAGTGATGGTGAAATTGATGGAGATATTATTAGTAGAATTAAAGTTGGATGGTTGAAGTGGAGGAAATGCATCGGGCTTGTTATGTGATAGAAAAATACCCCTCAAACTTAAGGGAAAATTCTATAAGATGGTAGTGAGGCCTGCAATGCTTTAAGGTGCTGAATGTTGGCCACTAAAAGAGAAGCATAATACTAAGTTAATTGTGGCAGAGATGAGGATGCTTAGGTGGATGAGTGGCTTTACCCTTAAAGATAGGATACGAAATGAGCATGTACGTGAAAAGGTTGGAGTAGCTCCAGTAGAAGATAAGATTAGAGAGAGTCGCCTTAGATGGTTTGGTCACATAAAACGGCGGCCTTCCAATGACCCTGTTAGGAGAGTAGAGGTATTAGATTTGACTTATGTTAAGAAAGGTAGAGGCAGACTTAAAAAGACTTGGTTAGAAAATATTATGAATGACCTTTCTTTATTAGATTTAAACAAGATTTTTGACCTTTAATAGGACAGAATGGAGAAAAAGGATTCATGTAGCCAACCCCACGTAGTGGGATAAATACTTGATGTTGTTGTTGTTGTTATATATATATATATATGAGAAACAACAATAATAACAGCAATACTTTATCCCACTATGTGGGATTGACTACATTAATCCTTTTTCTTCATTGTGTCATATTAAGAGTCAAATTCTCATCTAAATCTAATAAAAAAAAGTCAATTTTAATATTTTCTAACCAATTTTTTTTAAGGTCTATCGCTATCTTTCTTAATATAAGTCAAATCTAATACATCTATTTTGCTGATCGGGTCATCGGAAGGCCTTTTTTTTATGTGATCAAACCATATTATTTATATGAGAAGCCAACAAGAAATAAAATATTTCACTGCTGGACACAATTAAAAGTAAGACCCATTCTATAACTTGTACTTATTTATAAAAGATACTATGACAACTATTTTTATGCTAACTTTCATAGGTTTGTTATCTTGCTAACTATTCCAATTGAGCAAAACAATCCTTCTAGCACCTTCTTGGCCTCATAATGATTAAGATTTTCTAATTTTTTTAGGGGAAATTTGTAAGTGCAATTTTGTATTGAGTAATTGTGTTATCCTTATACCTAACAATTTTACTTTCTTGAAAGCTTCCACACTCATAATTGGTTACTACTATTGTTGCTTTTAAAAAAGTTTATGATATAAAGCATTAAGAAATTCGTCCCAAACAAAGCCTTAGCCATAGCCCAAAGTGTTTTGCATTTAGGAGCTTAAGTATCAAATTATGGTCGAGTCAAATAAATTGACATTCAAGACTTATTGAATCCAAAACAAATTTTTATGATGGCTAGATTAATAAACATCGAATCTCACCTATTTATGTTGTATTTATCATATATCTTATCTATTATGACCCAAAGTTTGAAATCAAACATGACAGTTATAAGGGTAAGTTGCTTTAGATATCCAGCATATGTAACATCTGTTATGAAATTTTATTTTACTTAAATAAATATAATATCATTAAAACTGATGGTGATTATAATTTTAAATTATATTATAATCTTGTAAGAAACAAATGGCTTAATTTTTTTTACCCTTAAATTTAATTGATTTAAATATTATTACAATAATATTAAATCAAACAACTATATAATAATACAATATCTTTCCAGAAAACATATTATTTTCCAGAAAATAATATAATATCTTTCCGGAATATATATATAATAAGAAAATAGTAGCTAAATGAATATGTGGTTGTCTATGATATACAAGCAAATCAGATGAAAAGCTGCTCAAACAGACCCTTAAAGATGCAATTGAGGTGATATGATGGTTTTAACTACTGCATGAAAAATTATTATTTAAAACTATAACGTAATTAAAAAAAAATATAGTAGCTTTGTAAAATTTTGAATTTAGAAGCTACTAAAAAAATATGTTATTTAATGTCACAAAAATAATTCTAGAGAAAATGAGTTTACGAAAAATGATTAAAAAGATTATTATTTGTTGCGTGTTGGAATATTCACAGCAATAAAAAAAAACTGTAATATCGTAGCTTTGCATGAAGATTGAGTACACATATAAATAAGAGAGGAGTACAAGAATTATAAGGGACATGAGAGTTTTTATGTGAAAATTCTAATAGCGTCTGTCATAGTTAAAATGATTTCACTAATATTTGTATTTGATTACTAGTGAAGCCCCTTTTCAAGAGAATATAATGGTACATTTTAATTAATATATTATTTGGTTGAAGTTGGAAGATCTATTTGACAGGAATCCAACTTATATTCTAATTTTGTAGTTGGGAGTCGGAGTTGATGTCGACGACATTCATCAATCATATAAGTGACGACATAAGTTGGCATTATTAATGATGATATGTGATAAAGTCAATAGGCGTTGGAGTAACCATACAATAATGATCAAAATATTACAGGTTGGTGGAACATAATCGGGTGATGGAGGTCGGACGATTGTAGTCGTGTGATGGAGAACCGTAATGTGATGCCCTAAGATCTAATAGAATGATTGAAAACATAATCATGTGATTTAACTCAATCACAAATGCAATCAACCAGAGCTACTACGAAATCTAAATAATAAAAATGCAATTTAAAAACATTTCATTTCATCTCATCAAAACACATGTACAATAATCTAGTTCTAGGATCAATCTCTCCATCAAAATAATTAAAATCAAATTACAAAATGATGCCTTGACTATCATGCTTCATAGAAAAATTGACACTACTTTCCAGCTCATATGAGCTCTTTTCTTTTCCTGAAATATTAAAATGATTCATAGAATGAGCACAATCAGTTTATTGGACTTCTTTCCCTAGCTCATGATATATATCACTATCTAAGGGTTTGTTTGGTTGGTTAAAAAAGAAATGCAGAGTAAAAAGAATACCGAGTTATTTAGATGAATGTAAACTAAATACAAGTGAATGATTTTAGTTGTTTGATTTGAACTAATGAATATAATGTAAAGTTCAAAAATGTTGCCCGTCGACTAAGGTTTCTCTGAACTCCAGAGTTGTCCTACCAACTAAATAAATAGACTCGCACTATCTTGAGAACAACTCTTATATCATTGAATTCTTTCAATTACTACATTGTAATGTGCTCTATATGATATTTACTACATCAAGCCAAGACCTTCCTCCTATTGGAAGGGTCTCATTTGTAATAAACAATAAACACTAGTGAAATCATTTCAACTAGGCCAGATCCCGTGGTTTTTCCCCCTTTAGGATTTTTTTTGTGTAAAAATTTTGGTGTTCCTTATGGCTATCACACCCCTATCTCTTTATCTATATGTGTATTAGATCTTCGTTCATAACTCAGATATTAAACTATTTTTCTCTACCATATGAATGTTCTGATTCGCAACACCACTTAAGGAAAATGTAAAACTCTTATAACATATTTAACCACCGGGTCATCTGAAGGCCTCCGTTTAATGTGACAAAACCATCTAAGTCGGCTCTCTCTAATCTTATCTTCCGCTAGAGCTACTCCAACCTTTTCACGTTTATGCTCATTTTATATCTATCTCTAAAGATAAAACCACTCATCCACCTGAGCATCCCCATCTCTGCAACCTTTAAAAATGAACATAATTTTTTTTTTTAAATAATATTCACCAAAAGTTTATCGGCCTGTCTAATAAAAGTAAATTCAATTAAAAATTTTATATGTTTTTTTAATATTTTAATAAAACATTAAAAAAAATGAAAAATAACGTGCCTCCGTTCAGAGCAAGCTTCGCGAGCCCGCAGAGTGAGGCCAGAGGTGAGCTCACAGCGGTGACGAGACCAAAAAAAAAAAAAATCCAATTTAAGAAAAATTTTCCTTGAAAGCTCAGCAAGTTCGTCATTTCTTCTCCCGCCTCTGAGTTCCCACTTCCCAGCCGCTTACGTGAGCTCAAGTGATCTTCTTTCTCCGGCGAAAAGCGATTCTTAGCAAGATGAATCGATTGTAATTCATAGAACCTAGTTCGGAGATAGAAAGATAGATATAGAGATAAAGTGGTGTTGGGGGCGAGACGATGGAAAGATTTCTGAAGGAGAACTTCGATTTGCCGGCGAAGAATCCGTCCGAGGAGGTGCAGCGGCGATGGCGCAGCGCTGTCGGTCAGATCGTCAGGAATCGGAAGCGGAGGTTTCGCATGGTTGCGGATCTTGACAAGCGTTCAGAGGACCAGGCTCGCAGACGCAGCATCCAGGTCCTCTCTCTCTCTCTCTCTATCTTATAGTTTGAATCTGGTTCTTTGATGCGATTTTTGTTCTTGAACCAGTCGTTTTCGTTTTACCCCTTTCCCGTGATCTATATTCTTCGAAAATATGGTTTAGTGATGTGCAGGGGAGGGTGGATGCATGGAGATTTGGGATTTGAGAGAGAGATTTGGGGAGGGGGATGCCAATCGTTATCGGCTTATCATCCTGTTCTGCGCATTCTAGCGACGCGCATGTTACTGTTCTATCGTGTTCCCTTCTGATTCCCGGCAACACTTTAAAACTATTATGCCATTATTATTGCTGCTCATCCAGGCCGCCCAATGCCCATTCTGAATCGGTTTGTTAAAAAGTAAAAAAGTGTTTTGCCATTAGTGGTCATAATGCAGGGGCAACAAATGCTTATAGTAATTACAAATTATATAAAATGATAAAATGACTTTGTCATAAATTTTGTGTGCCAAACCTTATCAATATTGTCACCCATTTACCCCCTAAAATCCTATAAGTTTAGTTCTTCGGTCAACAGGCTCGCAGCTCTCTGCATCCTTCCGTTCTTCCATCCGAAGGCAAACAGTCGCCGACGACGATAGGTGACCAGCGATACTCTTCCATTAACCGATGTTGAAGCCGCCGGTGATGAGATTAGTTTCCCTTAAAATTGACGGCGGCACCACCCGATTCCGACTTGCCACCTTGTGCTCATCCGCTCCCCACCTCTTCATACTCGCCTCTATCCTCACTATTAATATCTTTGCCCTATACACCTTCATCTGGGCATCGAAATCCACCACCAATGCTATTTTTCACATCGTTAAGAATATCTGTTTTTAAGTGCTCTCATTACAGAAAATAAAAATTACTTCTACCCAGCTGACCACCGCTGTACCAAGTGGCGGAACCACCACTTGATTAGGGGGGGCCTCAAAAAAAAATTTTTTTTTTGTAAGAGTAAAAAAAAAAAAAAATTTATAGGAGAATAAAAAAATTTTTTTGCCTCCCCTAAAAAACTCTTTTGTCCTAACTTGTCCTAAAATATTTATATATTTCTTCACATTTAATTATAATATTCTCTTTCATGTTTTTCATGACATTTTAATTACACATTTTTTTCATTATTTTTCTTGCTTAATTTTTTTTAAAGAACTTTTCGTAATAAATAGATATATAATATTATTTTTTTAATATTTAATTATTTTTTTGTTGTATTTGCCTCCCTCAAAATTGAAGCTGGTTCCGCCCCTGACTGTACCGGTAGGCGGTTGCCGGGTTAATGCAATATTTAATAAAAGTAAAAATAATATGATTTGAGGTATAAATAAAAACCGAAAGCTCCCCTGTTTAGGACCACGAAGGGTTACGGATAGCCTGTACGATCTGCCTTTATTCCGTGCTTTTAATTTATTGGATTGTATAATAAGGACATGGGTTGGAAGTCTCCTCGAAGATGGGGAATACGGGAGAAATTATCAGGATATTGTTATTAAAATTCTGATAAACATGAAGTTTTTAAACCAATAAATTTATTTTAAAATAAATAGAAATTTTTTATAAAAAATTTTAAACTAAGTTTAATGATTTTAACTAGGAAATCTGAAACAGACTTTTTGCTGCGGAATAAGTCAATTGAGCGATTGTCAGGCAAGAAGCTTCAAGGAAGCTTCCTGCTTGGTTGCCGAAAAAAAAAAAAACCAGAATCTTCCTGCTTTCGCGGTGGGATCAGATGCCCACGTCTGTGGGACAATTTCTCTGTACTTTTCAATGGTAATGTTCTTGATTGAAGAATATAATATAATTTTCAAAATTATGAATTTCAATGATTTATTTTTCATTATTTTAAAAATTATTTAGTAATTTAAAACCTAGAGGAAATTTTCCAAAAAAAGAAAAAACCTTCATATATCATAAAAAAATTTCTTGGTCGAGCACGAATCTCGATGAACATTCGCATTGAAAACTTCTATAATTAAATTCATGATCATCCAAATTCCGATTTCAACAAACTTATAGTCGAACTAAATGTATCGAAGAGATGATCCCAACGACACCAAATTCATTCAAATCCGAGTCCAAATGGGACCAAATCGAGGACCTGAAGCATGTTCGGAAGCTTCAAAGTATAAATTGGACAATCAAATAAATTTCAAATATGACATGCTTATAGTCAAATCGATCGGTTCAACGAGATTTATAAGGAATCCAACGAGTCCAAGATTGTCAAATTCTAACTTCATTAAGGCACTCAAATGCTCGATAAACAGTTTATGATCAAGAGAATCATTATTGGCCATCCAATCGAACCACTCACAAGGTTATCTTGATCTTCTAGATATTTATTGGCCACACCACTCATAAAATTATAAATAGACTCTTTATTTTTCATTGAGGGATAGAGAAATAGGGAGGAGGGGAAGAAGAGAGGAGAGGAAGAGAAATCTGATATCTCTCTTGCCACCAAGCTCCTTCTCAACCAATGCCCGGCTACTGATCATCGTCGGACTTCCTCCCAACCACCGACTGTCACTGTACTTCCACCCGGCCACCAATTGTCATCGGACTTAACGCCCTGCCACCGACTGTCACCAGACTTAACGCCCTGCCACCTACTGTCATCGGACTTTCTCTCGGCCATGAACATTCGCCGGACTTATGCCCAACCACCGACTATCATCGGACTTTCGCCGAACTTCCTCCCAACCACGACTGTCAGCAAACTTCCACTCAACCACAACTGTCACTAGACTTATGCCCAGCCATCTACCTTCGTCGGACTTTCTTCGAACTTTCGCTCGACCATCAACTGTCTTTGGACTTTGCCGGACTCCCACCCGGCCATCGATCGTCACTAACTATGGCCTCTCTGACCAACATTGTTGACTATGGTCCTTACGACATCCGTCGCCAGAAAACGTTTTTTCTAACCATTGTCACCCTCCGATTATGGGCCTTCTGATCACCGCCGCCCGACTACGGCCTTTTCGACCTACATCACTCTCCAACCATGGTCCTTTTGACCACCATTGTCAACTATGGTCTTTTCAACCTACGTCACCCTCCAACTAAGGTCTTTCCGACCTCAGTCGCCCGTCGACTACGGTTTCTCCAACGTGTCATCCGCTAACTATGATCTTTAAGACCTATGTCGCCCGCTGACTACCGTTTTTCCAATCGCCGTCGTCTGTCGACTCTGGTTCTTCCGACCATCGTTGCCAGATGACTACGATCCTTCCGCTATCGTCGCTCGACTACGGTCTTTTTGACCTCCTTCGCCCGACGTCTACAGTCCTTCCGACCACCATTGCCCAACTACGGTCTTTCTGACCTCCATTGCCCGCTAACTACAGTCCTTCCAGGCTATATCATTCGCTAAATATGTTCCTGCCTACCAAACAAAAATTTCAGCACTGATTCTTCCAACTCTCACAATGTAATGCATCCTATATGACATATATTTACTACATCAATCCAAGGCCTTCCCCCCAAGGAAGGACCTCATTTGTAATCAACTACAAACACTAGCAAATTCATTCAAACTGGACCAGACCCGTGGTTTTTCTCCTTTTTCAGGGTTTTCACGTAAAAACTCTGGTGTCTTTTATGAATATTACATCTCTATTTTCTTATCTATTTGTGTGCTAGATCTTAATATAAAGCTAAGACATTAAACTTTATATTTCTCTACCACCGCAAATATTCTAGGACACAACAAACCTAGAGGGAGACATTCTAGTTTTATTGATTATATCAAGCTAATAAATAAAAATAAAAAGATTTTTGTAAAA